>OZ007580.1:4955628-5487746 GCA_963931925.1 Onchidella celtica | reverse complement strand
AGTCTTCTAGGATAATGACGGAAACTTCGGAGAGCCCGTCGTGTGCACGTTGCGCACATTCAAGATACCTTGGCAGTGGAAATCGAAAAGAGCAGGCCGAACAGGCCGTTGCCTGGACAAAAATTCTACAAAGCGAATCCCTACCACAACAAGAAAAACAAAAACAAGAAAAAGTGAGGTGTAAATGCCAAGGACAGGGAAACCTCCTAAAATAAAGACCTAAACACCAACGCAAACTCAAACATAAAACCCAAGTAAATTAGAGCACGACTGTTCCATCATTCATTGCCTTTCTCACCCTGGATCAGGGTATAGGCCACCAACAAACACTTTCCATCCCTCTCTATCATGGGCCAGTCTCTTTACATTATTCCAAGTCTTTCCGCTTCGTTGCACATCATTTTCTCTGGCTCTTCTCCACGTTCCGCGCGGCCTTCCTCTTGATCTCTTGCCCTGGGGATTCCAATCCAATACCTTCTTCGTGATGCTGTTTCCTGGCCTCCTGAGAGTGTGGCCGATCCATCTCCATCGCCTCCTACCAATTTCCTCTCTGACTGGGCTCTGTCTTGTTCTTTTCCATACAATTTCATTGCTGACCTTGTCTGTCCATCTGATCTTAAGTAGCTTCCTCAAACATCTGTTGATGAAAACTTGGATTCTCTTTATGCAGGCCTGGGATGCATTCCAAGTCTCACATCCATACAACAGGACTGACTTCACGGGACAAGGCCGCTGCTTAGGCAAAATTCTAAAAAAAAAACAAAAAAACAACAACAACTAATTCCTACTACATAAAGACACAGAAACCAGAACAGGAATAATAAAAACAAGAAAAGTGAGGTGTAAATGTTAAAAGGCATATCAGTGATTCTCAGACGAGAGGCATTTAAGCTCACAAGGGAGGACTTTCAAATATAAAGCTGTCTTTTCATGTGTACAGAAACGAAAACTGCAACGGCGTAGGAAACGGTAAAAAATCCATCAAGTAGCAATAAGCAAGGGTGTTTCCATGTGTACGGAAATGACGTTTCCGTTCACATGAAAACTTTCCTTCTATTTCACTAGTTGAAGAGTATCTGTCGTTTCCGTTTCCGTATACATGGAAACACAGTTTAAGAGGAAGAATTTTAGCCAGGGGAGGAATTGGAGAGGAATGTCAGCCAGAGAAGGATAATCAAGAAGAAACAGAAGTTGTACGATCCAATGAAATAAGGATTTCCTTCTTCATCCGACCGCAATTGGAAAGAAATTTAGTTTCATAAATTATTTCAATAACTACCACTTCAAGGTACAGTGGCGAAAAAAAAAATATTAAATGGCAATTCAAAAAGGCAGTGGGGGAGAAATTGGTGAAGCTTGGGATCGCAAGGGGGGGGGGGCTGGGAATTTGAGAACCATTGCCCTATAGCCTATACAAAATCACACTGTGTAATGAAACGGGCCAGTAATTCAAATCAATAATGATACTTCTTTCAGAGTTATCTTCCATATCATCATCATGAAAATGGGCGCCGTCAGTTTCAGCATTAATTTATCATTATCGTCTTTATAGTCGTTACCACAGCAACACAACACACATCGATTAGCCTTTATCGATACTGATGGAGATAAAGATAGTATCTTACGTAGGGAAACCCAAGATACCGTACCGGTACACACAATCATGTACCGTGTCTTGGCGGAAACACCGTCTTTAATTAAGAATCAGTGCAGTGATCCATTACAGCGCAAAGCAAAACTCGTCATTCACTTCGCAGTCTCTGATTATGCGAACACACTTTCACAACTGAAATATTAATTAGCTCAAGAAAGTATTTATTCTTGCCTGTCATCTAGACTACAGCATGCTGTTATGCAAATTATAAAATGGCGGCTAATACCAAAAAGTATTTCTTAGGGATTTTTTAAACTTTAATTAAATGCATTAAATTTTGTTTTGTTCTCCACTCAATTGTTTATTCTTTCTTAACCCCTTGAATGCCAATGGCTTATTCTCATGATTTCTAGACATTTGATATATTTTGCTGAAAAGTTCCCATTTATCTTTTCGGAAAAACAAAAATTATCGCATTCGAAAGCAACAAAGCCTATGATAATTATAGCAGTATTGCTTTGGCATTGAAAGGGTTAAGCAAATTTATAGATTAACTCATCCTGCTATTTTGTCCTTTATTATTAATTTCATTCTTTCTTTTATCAACCTTTCTCCTTCTTTCACCTTTCATCTAGGCGTTGTCCACCCACTGCAGGATGTAGCCCCCCCCCCCCTCCGACAATGCTTTCCATTCTCTTCTGTCTGTTGTTTCCCTCATCCATGTTGTTCCTCCTCTCTTTGTAATTTCTTCCTCCCATCTTCTTCCTGGTCGTCCTTCCATCTTCTTCCTGGTCTTCCTTCCATCTTCTTCCTGGTCGTTCTCTTGTTCTTTTTCCTGTCCTTGGCTGCCATTCAGTGCAGCATTTACTCCGCCTATTGTCATTCATCCTCCCCACGTGTCCGGCCCAATTCCACTTTTGTTGTAGCATGAATTCCACTACGACTTTTAGTTTTGTTTGTTTGCGTATGTCAGCGCGGGGGATTCTATCTTGCAGTCTGATGTTAAGCATTTTTCTTTCCATTGCCCTCTGGCTAGTTCTTAGTTTATTCGTGAGCTTGTTCCTTCTTAGTCAGATTAATTGGATTCATTGGTCGAACTAGTTGATCCGAGCTAGATAAATCATGCAAATTCTTTGTACCAAACCTAGCTGTAGATCTAGATCTAAGTCACATTAATAACGGGTACTTTGATTCTACGCAAAGACTGATAAAACTTATTGTTTTCATCATAATTTCATGCAGAAATACACTGGGGTAATCGAGTTGATGTTCGGCCAACAGTGTGTATCAGAGACGAAGAACGAAATTTTAATTTCCGATCATACTTTTCGATCTTACTCGACGAAAATGCGACTCTTTTCCCCGGCTCAATGCAAATTGTTACATTGTAAATAAATAATGTCTACTGAAATTTGTCCAAAATGGATGTGTCCACGTAATCTAACGACAAAAATTAGGGCAGCACATAAGGTATAATAATTTTTTATCATGTATTCACGAAGTTTTAGCTGCTTACATGTTCACCCTCTAGCTCCACAAGATAGGCCTAATAGTGAAACCTCTTGTATCTATTTTCTTTCAACAGCTGGTGATTCCAGAATCAAGCAAAGTCTCTGTCTTCTCAAGTTTCATCGAATCATAATAACGTCCAGTGAGATTTCAGTCATGATTTGCGTGTGTAAAATGAAGGTATCTCTGTTGCTATGCATCGTATTAGTAAACTGCCTCAGTGTTTCTTCAAAACCTACAGATACAGAGGGTGAGTACTGATTTTATTTTTTTTGCCTTACAATTAATGATGCGAGTGTTACTGTGATTGACCAGATAGTTACTTTATAATGAAACATACTCGATAACAGATTACCAGCGTTATGTTGAATCACATAATACATATTAATGATTAAATCGTACGTGTTCCTTGAATGACGTAGATTTTACAAAATTTAACCCCCTAGTGTCACACTTACAGGGAGAGAGAGAGAGAGAGAGAGCGATAGAGAGAAGGAGAGAAAGAGTGGGGAGACAGAGAGGGGAGAGTCAGAGTGTAGCAAATCCCAGATTGGGAGATGTACTATTTGACAGCAACAGTCACGAACAGACAAGTATAACAATTAACAAAACAATCAAACAGGCTCACACATTTATTATAACATTAATAACGACAATCCAATAAGTACAACATCTCGCTCGTTCCCTTAAGCATTCATTCTTCTCGTTCCTCTCTAGGATAATCACTCCTTTACAATATTATAGCTGGCCTCAGCCTAACAATACGTCAATGGCTGCACTGCCTTGTAGCACGACGTCCCACTGCCCGTGCTCAACTGTCACAAATCCCAGACTGGGAGATGTAATAAGTATGACAGGACAACAATCACAAACAACAAGTTTAACACTTAACAAAACAACCCATCAGACTCACACATTTATTAAACATAATTATACATATAATAGCGCAATTACATACATTATATTATTGAAATGCACTGCCGTACAACGGCCTTATTCTCACACACACTCTCCCTCGGATCCACAATCCGGTAGTTACTCCTAAAGGCCTTCGGCCTCCGCCTCTCCCCTCAGGGTCTTAATAGTACATTAATGATTCACCAGCACCGCAGTCTCTCAATATCACCTTCCTATTATCATACCCCTTATCACTCCCCTAGCACCTCAGCAGGGCAATAACACATTATTATTTTCATAGCCATCAACATGGCAACAACATAGTATCAGTTCACTAGCCTATCAACATGGCAACAATATAGTATCTCATTCACTCTCATATCTACGTCCCTGTCCGTGGCCTGACTGCCACGACTTTATGTGCCTCTACTGTCCTGCCCTGACAGCCTCACTTCTGGCCTATGTGTGGCCTCCGGCCCTATGCTGGCCTATCCCCTGTGCTCCTCGAGGTGGCTCTTCGGCCCGTCCCCGACACCTACAAGAATAATATTACATTGGTATAATACCCTACCATTTCTATTCACTCCACCTCTCCTTACAATCCATGACGCGTACACACACTAGTTCACCTTTCACTCACCACACATCTTACGGTAACACACCTCCATCGGAGTACACACTACTCACTCGCGCTACAAATCCATGAACTCACTTTCATCTATCGCTCATGGCGCACATTGCTATATTCAATATCAAGGACTTCCACATTCCTCACATATAGTTATTCACATCATGGTAATAGACGAATATAATATAATACATCAATCATAATAATCAATCAACGTTCTACATACCAGTCATAACTGGAAAGACTTTCTCCTAGTCTTCTCGACTGCTCCCTTTATGTCTGCCCGATGGGCTATTATTCACAGATCCGCTCCCTAGGACCTTCTAACTTGCAGTGATAGTTATACAGCGCTTTCGCCTCCTTCAGACCCCCCACTCATGACATGCACGACTTTCTCACTTGTCTCCGTGCGTTAATTTTACTCTCCTCTCCCCCCGTAATTATTAACTATCGCTCACTCCACTCGTGACATCATCCCCCACCCCAAAAAAATTAATGCAATTAATTTCAAATCGCATCAAGATGACTGTCAACGAGTGAGCCTGAGCAATACCTACATTAAAAATGACCTACCAATGCCCCCAGCACATAAAATACCGGGATCAGGGGAAAATATGGGGATCAATATGCCATGCATTATGCATATATGTATCACATCATCAATAGCTAACTAAACTTAATAATACAGAATCGAAAACCAATCAACCTATCAACCATTCTTCATATCATATTTATAATGTCAATATTTTAAAGTCGACTTATTCACACAGATCCTGTCAATGTTCCTGTCCTCCGATGTATAAGCTCCTGAACTCTTCGCCTAGGCTCGACTAAGGTAGTCGGCGATATGATTGCTGGTTCCTGGAATTGGTTGAATAACGAAGGTGTACGGCTGCAAAGCCAATGCCCATCTAGACAAGCGTGGGCTGGACGAACGATTCTTCGACAAAAATGTCAGTGGCTTGTGGTCTGTCTGGATACAAAATTCTCGTCCCATGAGATAACGTCCTAGTTTCTGGACGGACCAGACAATGGCAAGACACTCACGCTCTATCACAGAATACTTTCTTTCTCTCTGCAATAACTTCCTACTGACATAACATACAGGATGGAGACATTCGTTCTTCTCCTGTAGAAGACAAGCGCCGACACCAGAGTCCGACGCATCCGTTCTGAGGATAAAATTAGATCGAAAATCGGGTAATATCAGAATGGGTGACGATGATAATGCTGTCACCAAATTATCAAATGATGTCTGACATTCAGACGTCCACTGGACCTTATCGGGTTGTCCCTTCTTAGTAAGGTCAGTAAGAGAAGATGACAAGGAGGAAAAATTTGGAATGAACTTTCTGTAATAATTTAAAATTCCCACTAAGCTTCTGACTTGTTTCTTTGTTTTAGGGATTTGCAACCCTACTAACTTGTCAATTTTTGTTTCTTCAGGTCTCTGAACACCTCTACCCACAATATGTCCTAAGAATACTATCTCTGGACATGCCAACTCCATCTTTGCGGGTTTAGCAGTTAACCCAAAATGACGTAATCGTTTAAAAATTACTGTTAGTGTCTGAATATGATCAGACCATGTCGACGTATGGCATGCTATATCATCAAAGAATGACACGACATTAGGTATGTCCTTCAACACTAATCTCATTAATCGTGCAAACGTCGCTGGCGCGTTTACCAACCCAAATGGCATGACCTTAAATTGGAATAATCCAATGGGCGTTTGAAACGCCGTGTATTGTTTAGACTCCTCAGTAAGCGGGATTTCCCAATACCCTTTCGTCAAATCTATCTTGGAAAACCACGTGGACCCGGCCAATGAAGCTATTAATTCCTCCTGGAGCGGAATAGGCTCCCTATCGCCTACCGTAATAGTGTTCAGTTTTCGAAAGTCAATACAGAACCGCACCGATCCATCAAGTTTTTTCACGAGGACGATGGGTGATGAATACGGCGATGTTGATGGTTCTATCACATCTAACTTCAACATTGACTCAACTTCCTTTATGACTCTATCTCTCGAAGAAAAAGGCAACGGATACGGTCTAAGAAATACTGGCTTATCCGAAGTCAACTTTATTTGGTGCTGGATCACCGTAGTGCGACCCGGCAAATCCGTAACAACATCCGGAAATGACGCTAACAGGGTCTCAAGTTCCCTACTCCTTGAACTCGTAAGGTCAGGGTTAATTTTTACGTCCCTGTAACCTTGTGTCGCAGTTAACTCCGGCAATTGAATTTGTAACTCTTCCTGCGCCTCGGTGTCGCTTACGTCACAGTCCAACTGGTCTACGACCCCCGTACAAGCGGTAGAGAAGACAGTCTCCTCTGGTCTTGTCTGTGCACACAGATACAGTGGTCTCTCATAAAATCTCTGTAGCATATTAACATGGAAAACCTTACTCGCTCCATCAATGTGGATAGCGTAATCTACCTTTGAAACAACTCGCTCAATAACATAAGGACCTTTCCATGTCATCAATAACTTATTATGGTCCGTAGGTAACAACAACAGAACCTTGTCTCCTGGCTTAAAAATTCTCAGTTTGGAACCTCTATCTTTATAGTCTTTTGCTCTTTTCGAAGCGATACCAGACGCTTCTTCCGCTATAGTGCGCGCTGCAGATAGTCTTTCTCTTAAATCAACAAGGTACTGAAACACCGAAATCTGCTCATCGTCTCCCGATGATGGCGACGTCATCATGTCCCGAAGAACATCAGTTGGGCCCCTAGGACTACGACCGTACATCATTTCGAACGGCGAGAATCCCGTTGACTCCTGCCGTACCTCTCTGTACGCGAATAACACTGCAGGGATATATCTATCCCAATCTTTAGGGCGATCAGCAGCTACCTTACGCAGCATCGACTTCAACGTCGAGTTCAATCTCTCGCACATGCCATTAGCCTGCGGATGATAAGGGGTGGTAGTGATGGGTTGTATGCTGAATAAGCGGAACAATTCCTTCATCATCTGCGACGTAAATTGCGCGCCCCTATCAGACAGAATTTGCTCTGGTATTCCTACCCTAGCGAAAATTGCAAACAACGCTACCGCGACTGCCTCAGACGTTATGGTCCGCAGAGGAACCGCCTCTGGCCATCTCGTAGCATTACATATGACCGTTAAGAAAAATCGATTCCCCCTATCGGTCGCTGGGTGAATGGGGCCAACAAGGTCTATCGAGACCTTTTTAAACGGTTCCGAGACCGTGGGGATCTTCTGAAGAGGAGCCTGGGGTGTACGACCCTTATGCGTCGTCTTTTGGCACGCACTGCACGTCTTACAATAGACCTGCACATCTCTGTGGATCGATGGCCAGTAAAAATTTTTAAGAACCCTTTCTTTGGTTCTAGCTATCCCCATATGACCCGCTAATGGGACATCATGTGCCAAATGCAATACTGTTGCGATCAGCAACGCTGGCACAACGACCTGCTTTAAAATGGAGGACACCGTTACATACTTACGGAACAGAATGCCCGCCTGAACAATAAAGGAGGACGACCCGTTCTTATATCTCCTCGTTTTCTCGGTTCGCGCTTCCCCAAAACATGGGTTTAATGATGGATCCTCCCTTTGTAATTTCGCCAAGCGCTCTGGCGTGATATCTAGGTTGACCGCTGGCGTAGCCAAAGGTCTAATCTTATCTTTATCGGCTACCCGTCGGCGTGTTTCGACCGCGGCGCAAAAGTCAATACCTTTTGATTGCGACCATGCTTGCACGTTCTCATCGGAAGGGGAAACTACCCGTGATACATTCCCAATGATGAGCTGGGCGCCTGGAAAACAACCAACGACTGCTTCGACTTCCCCGCTAAGGAAAGGTGTATCTATCACTATTCTTGCCATGGGTAACTTCTCAATGGCCCCCGAAAATTGGATGCACGGGACAGTCTCACCTGTAAGCTGTGAATCCCGAATGCAATCCCTATGCACTCCCACAACAGTAGATCCTGTATCTCGTAAAACCGAGACCGGTTCGTCCCCAACAAACCCCGGATAAACCCTAAGACCACCTCCTGTATGACATGAATTTATAACGGGGATCTTTCTCCCACAAGGTAAAACACCGGAAGATAATAACTTCTCGCAACTGGGACACTTAGAATACTGTCCGCCTCCGTTGTCCGATGTAACACACGCAGCCGCATGATGAAATTTATTTGGGGAACATGGACTGGAGCTACTGTCCACGTTCGCCGCTATCCTACCTGCAGGGCAGTTCACGCTGATGTGATCTGCTCTTCCGCAGTTCCAACACTTCGCGGCCCTACACTCGCGCGAAAAGTGACCCACGCGTCCGCAAGTCCAACACTCCGCTCCCTGTGCTGCTCTAGGCCTGGGTCCCCGTGACCCCTCGCGACCGGAACTAGAGTCCCTATGCCGTCGGTCATCGGCAAAGGTCACAAGTCGGCCCCGGCCATTACCGCGACCTAGCCCTCCTGCTCGGTCAAACTTACCGGATCCATATGCCGGTGATTGGTGATAGCCCCTACGCTGCCCCTGGGCTTGCCCGCTATAGGCACCACGCTGACGCGACCTGTCCCTAAGTCCTGCCGGCGACCCCTCGACAACGGCGACGTAGCCAGCATCTTGGACGTACGCCCTGGCGACTGGTTTGGACGGATGCGCCGTACGGTATGCCTCCGCCAACTTAGACGCCTCCTGCACCGTCGCGGGTTCGTTCTCTTTCAGGAAAGCCACCAGATCCTTGTGGCACGACGCGTACAGCTGGTCACGGATCATTAGGTCTTTCAGTTTAGCGAAATCCGTGCCCACATGCGCCAAGTCTACCCAGTTCGCGAAATACTCCGTTAGTCTCGCGACGAAGGCAGCAAAGTCCTCCCTGGTATCTGCGCGTGCTCGCCTAAACTGCTCCCGGAAATATTCCTCGGTACGCGCAAATCGGCGAAGCAGCAAAGCCTTCAGCTTATCGTAATCTTGCACGTCTTCGCGCTGTAGCTCTTTAAAGTAGGTTAACGCTCGCCCCTGCAATAGCGACGCCAGGTACGTGGCCCATAATTCCTTATTTTCCCCCCATTGCAATTGTGCGTTCAGCTCGAACCTGTAAAGGAAGGCGTCTATGTCGTCCTTCCGGTCGTCGAACGTAGGGAGCTTAATCCTAACGCCAGCTTTATTGTGTACCTGCCGCTCAACTGTTTCTGTTGGCGCATTCTTTTTGATTTCCAACTCGGCGATCTTTACTTGCGCCTCTATCTCCTTTAATTTTAATTCCCTCTCCTGAGCCTGTTTCTCCTGTTGCTGATGCAACTCCTTTAACTTAAACTCCCTTTCCTGTTGCTGAGCCTCTAACTCCTTCAACTTAAACTCTCTTTCCTCTTCCTGAGCCTTAGCCTCTCTTTCCTGTTGCTTAAACTCCCTTTCCTGTTCCTTATCCTTAGCCTCTCTTTCCTGTTGCTTAAACTCCCTTTCCTCTTCTCTCTGTCGCTCTTGAGCCTCTTTTTCTCGCTCTCTATCCTTAGCACGCTCATCGCGCAAATCCGCCTGCTGTTCTTTAATCCAGCCGCGTAGCTCCTCTCCCTCCAGGCCAAGTTCCTTACCCAACTTCATTAGTTGTTGGAGTTCCGCCATTTCACAGATTTATGGTTATGGTATCTATTATAAGACGATCAACCTGTCGGTATGATCAGTAACGATACGACCAGAGACCTGAGATCACACCAGATATAACCAGACCTACTTGTATCAAATACAATTCAGAAATTTACCTTTACAGCACAACTAATTCTATATTCACAAAATGCACTGCACTATTAATAATAAAAAGGAGTAGAAAAGACAAGAATAAGGAAATTCAGTAGAAAGACCACAAGTACGTCAAGGACAACGAACCAGACTAGGACAAAGCTTCTACAAAAAAACTATACTGGAAAAAAAAATGCAATCTACTACGCCGATTACACAACACGGTACGAACAAGAACAGAGTCTGAAAAAAAAGAACGTATCTACAGAAAGGTAGAAGAGGGACAAGAGAAACGTCTTCCTAAAACAACGAGGAAGATGGAACGGCACAATCTAAACACAAATACAGGTCCCTACAGAACTGTTCACTGTGATGAACGAAGTTCCAAAGTTTACCACACCTTTTTAAAAGGATAAACTAAGTTCAACACAGCAAACCCGCGCCACCGCCCGTATAACCTATAACGACAACAAAAACAGCAAAAACAGGGAAAAAGACAGATTAAAGGAACAGCCCACAATCCAGGGCACAAAACTTCAGCTTCACTTAACTTTTGAAATTTTGAGTAAAACTTCTCCCTTCAATCGGAGCTCTGGCTGCTCGTCTCCTCAGGCTGCACGCACACACACTGTCTCTCTGAAAGTTTAAGTACACATTAGTACATATTTATAGCAATACATGCATCAATACATATTTATAAACATATATAAATCATATCATCATGACATTTCCATTCATCCCACGAACAAAGACAACAGCACAAATTCCTAGCACAACAGAAAAACAACTAGACACAACGAATACACAATGTCAAAATGACCACAGGCAAACAGGACGAGCCCCCAGTGTCACAACGGACGAGCCCCCAGTGTCACAAATCCCAGACTGGGAGATGTAATAAGTATGACAGGACAACAATCACAAACAACAAGTTTAACACTTAACAAAACAACCCATCAGACTCACACATTTATTAAACATAATTATACATATAATAGCGCAATTACATACATTATATTATTGAAATGCACTGCCGTACAACGGCCTTATTCTCACACACACTCTCCCTCGGATCCACAATCCGGTGGAAGGCCTTCGGCCTCCGCCTCTCCCCTCAGGGTCTTAATAGTACATTAATGATTCACCAGCACCGCAGTCTCTCAATATCACCTTCCTATTATCATACCCCTTATCACTCCCCTAGCACCTCAGCAGGGCAATAACACATTATTATTTTCATAGCCATCAACATGGCAACAACATAGTATCAGTTCACTAGCCTATCAACATGGCAACAATATAGTATCTCATTCACTCTCATATCTACGTCCCTGTCCGTGGCCTGACTGCCACGACTTTATGTGCCTCTACTGTCCTGCCCTGACAGCCTCACTTCTGGCCTATGTGTGGCCTCCGGCCCTATGCTGGCCTATCCCCTGTGCTCCTCGAGGTGGCTCTTCGGCCCG
The DNA here is from genome assembly GCA_963931925.1 of Onchidella celtica. Classification (NCBI taxonomy): domain Eukaryota; kingdom Metazoa; phylum Mollusca; class Gastropoda; order Systellommatophora; family Onchidiidae; genus Onchidella; species Onchidella celtica. Next base: position 5,475,930 of record OZ007580.1, on the reverse strand, counting down.
TCCCCGACACCTACAAGAATAATATTACATTGGTATAATACCCTACCATTTCTATTCACTCCACCTCTCCTTACAATCCATGACGCGTACACACACTAGTTCACCTTTCACTCACCACACATCTTACGGTAACACACCTCCATCGGAGTACACACTACTCACTCGCGCTACAAATCCATGAACTCACTTTCATCTATCGCTCATGGCGCACATTGCTATATTCAATATCAAGGACTTCCACATTCCTCACATATACTTATTCACATCATGGTAATAGACGAATATAATATAATACATCAATCATAATAATCAATCAACGTTCTACATACCAGTCATAACTGGAAAGACTTTCTCCTAGTCTTCTCGACTGCTCCCTTTATGTCTGCCCGATGGGCTATTATTCACAGATCCGCTCCCTAGGACCTTCTAACTTGCAGTGATAGTTATACAGCGCTTTCGCCTCCTTCAGACCCCCCCACTCATGACATGCACGACTTTCTCACTTGTCTCCGTGCGTTAATTTTACTCTCCTCTCCCCCCGTAATTATTAACTATCGCTCACTCCACTCGTGACATCAACCTCACATCAATATCTTAATCTCACATCAATATCTTAATACATATCATTCCCGAATATGGCCAGACTGCCATGGATAATGTGCCCTCACTGTCCTGCCGGTGGCCTCACTGCCCAACCCATGCACCTCACTTATGCTCGCCTGCGGGTGGCCTCACTGCCCAACCCATGCACCTCACTTATGCTGGCCTGTCCCCGGCACCTATAAAGAATAACATCACATCTCTATAATACTATGTACCTACTATCCACTTCACCACTCACTACGAACCATCAAGCGTACACATAACATTCCACAGTTCACCCACCATACAGCTGCACCTCTCTTATGTAGCATACCCCCACAGTATTACACAGCACTCCGACTAGGCTAGGAATCCCTGCTCCTAACATACATATCTCGCTCATCGTTCACATCTATTTACACAGTAACACATGACTTGCATACTCCTTAAGTCCTCGCATATAACTTATTTGCATCATTGTCATCACCAGAATATAGTAGATCTATCACCACAATTATCAATCCTTATAATTCAACCTACCAGTCTTCACTGGAATACACTACAAACTCCCGACTGCTCTCTTTCACGTCTGTCCTCTTGGACTTCTTAACTTGCAGTGACTTTTCACTACACAAGCTTTACCTAATCGCCTCCAACTTTACTCACGTCTTGCACGCTTCCAAATTAACTGTCTGCTTCACTATCCCGTGAGCTAATCTCACAATTCCATACCCGCTTCCCCGTAATCCTTTGAACCTCGCTCACTCCACTTGTGACACAGAGAAAGGAGAGCGAGGAGAGAGAGAGAGAGGAGAGATCAGATAAAAAGACAGAAATACCTCTTCTTTCTAACACATTATTTGGTGATATGGTAAATAAACAATACATTCATGTACTTTAAAACTTTGCCTTATTCAATTTGACAGGCGGGGGTGTTGTCAATATGGAAGTCGGTGAGGACACGCCCACACAGGAAGACAGTCAGTGGACAGAGCAAAACCAAGAGAACACAGCTTCCAATCAGGAACAAAACGGTGAAGATCCCAACCAATCAAATGAACCTGTCCAGTCAGAGCAAGCCAATCAACAGCCAGCGCATATACCGAGAGAGGAGGAGGAGGAAAGAAAGCCTGTCGAAGAGGAGATTGACTGGGGTCACGGTGGAGGAGGAGACCAGCAATGGAATGGTGACTTTCAACAAGAAGAAGATCCACAGCAGCAGGAACAGCAATTTGACCAGCAGCAACATGTAGTCCATGCGGAACCAGGTAATGAGATGCCGAATGTCATTCACAAACACAGATAGTGAAATGAAGTCATAAGATCGAAAATATCTACTGACTGACTGATAATATCTCTGTTTTATACATCACGAAAGTAGAAGCTCGCCAGAGAGAAGAGAGAAAGAGAGAGGGGGGGGGGAGAAGAAAGAAGAAAAGGGGGAAAGAGAGAGAGAGAGAAAAAGAAAGAGGGAGAAAGAAAGATAATGAGAAAGAGAGAGACAGAAAAAAAATAGAGAGAGAGAGGAAGAAAGAAAGAATGGGAGAGAGGCAGAAAGCTCTCTGTCTGATCTGAAAGGTTTCCCATTAAATTACAGGTCTCACGCACCCCAAGGCGCTGTTGTTTCTAGGCAGGGAAGTAGTAGTGGTAAGATATTCCCTCCCTATGCACTTTGCATAGGTAGGGAAGAGAGTGTACTACGTCATCGCTAAGCGTGTGGAATTGTGATTGGTCTAAAGTTAATAATCCTACCTACACTACGGGGATATCTTACACAAATACGACGGATTGACGTAGGGGTGCTGGCTGGGAAATTCCCTGGAATGCTTGACCTATAAGTGCCTCAATAAATTAAATACCCCCCGTGCTGGGGCCATACAGCACAGGGGCGCGTCCCCTGGGTGGCGGATAGAGGAGCCCCGAAAAAAAAGGGGTTGCACCTAGAAGGTGCCGTGGACCAACATGGCCCGGGCAGATGGGGCTCGTGAGCAATGTCAAGCAACCTATCTAAGAGAAGGAAAACTCTGACTCCAAACCCGGCTAGATAGAGACCGTAAGCACCGAAAGGCAGTCTAAATAGGAGATGGAAAACTCCGAACTTAAACCTCTGCTGCCTTGCAGAAGATCCTGACAGATCAAAGGCTAAGGAAGCACATCCTGACAGAAAAGCAGGCCAAAGCCGGAGTCACTGGACCGAAAGGTGCAGATAGACCAGACTGGTGTAACAACCTTGCCTGAAAACTGCAGTGACACGCACCAACCCCCTAAAAATCATGGACGGACACCAAAAATTTACTAAAAGTTATGGTGTGAAGCCTGTGGACTCCCGCCGGACAGGTGTAGCGCCGGGCCCAAAGGGCCCACCCAAGCGATCTGGTGGTGCCTTACCCTCTTCTTGTGGAACCAGGGGAAGAGGTGTGAGGTTACGGACGACTGGAACCAATCTTAAAGTGCTACAGTGGAACGCAGAAGGAGTAGCCAAGAAAAAGCTGCCATTAATGCGAAAGCTGTATCAAGAAAAAGTGGATGTCGCCTGCATACAGGAAACCCATCTCACGGACAACATACGCTTCTCAATAAGAGGATACCAGTGCTTGAGGCAAGATAGGATAACGGGACACAAGGGTGGAATCATCATACTAGTTAAAAATGACTACACCATAAAAGATATAGTGATTGACACGGACAACCAGTCAGAACTACAGGGTATCAAGTTATACAAAGACAACTCTGAAATCAGTATTTACAACTGCTATTGCCCACCCAACAAGAAACTATCACTTGAGAAACTAGATATAGGAGAGGAGACATGCTTAGTACTGGGTGATTTTAACAGCCACTCCCCAAGCTGGGGATACGATGATCTGAATAAGAGAGGAGAGGAAATGGAAAACTGGCAAGTGGAAACTAAATTACAACTACTCTACGATGAAGAGGACCCAGACACATTCTTCTCACGCACATGGGGAACTACCACAAACCCAGATCTCACCTTTGCGTCAGAAGACCTGACTGGGAAAATACGAAGAGCAGTGCTTCCCCAACTTGCAGGTAGCGACCATAGACCCATACTCACTGAAATAGACTCAAATAAATCTTGCAACCAAGCACCAACTGTCCCCAGATGGAACTACAAAAGAGCAAACTGGGAAAAATTCCAAAGGAGCACCAACCTTTATTCCACCAAAACAAATTGCAAGTCCAAGAATGTTAATAAATCTGCAAGGGAACTCACAGAAGCAATACTGAAAGCCGCAAGGGAAAGTATACCAAGAGGAGCAAGAAAAAACTACATCCCCCTATGGTCTGATGGGCTTGAGAATCTCACTAATGCAGCAACACAGGCAAGAGAGACAGCAGAAGAAGAACCAACGGATGAAAACATGATCGCCTTCAAAGCAGCAGAGGCCAGACTGAAAAGAGAAACAATACATACTTCTCGGACTGCATGGCAAGAGAAAACACAGAGGTTGGACCTGGACAAGAACGGGACAAAACTGTGGAAACTGACAAGAGCACTTAATAGAGAACCAAACTATTTTGCACCCCCAGCCCTTGAAACAGAAAATGGTAACCTGCAAACCGCACAACAGGCAGCCAACTCATTCATGAAACAATTTCAGGAGACTGGCAACATATCAGTGGAAAAACATTCTGACAAGGAGGTGAAGGAAAATAATAGAACCCTAAAGAACAAGCACAAGGAACCAGAGGATAAAATCATGACGGATCCACTGAAGAAAGAAGAGCTAGAGCAAGCGCTAAAAGCCCTAACCACAGAAAAGTCTCCAGGACCTGATGGAATAACAAATGAGATGCTTATTCATTTGGGAGAGACAGCCAAAAGAAAACTACTCCAACTTTTTAATGCTTCATGGAAGACTGGAGAAATACCTGCCACTTGGAAAAAAGCAACCGTTATCCCCATCAAAAAAGAAGGTAAACCAGGTAATAAACCAGAAAACTACCGACCCATCAGTCTAACCAGCTGTCTGTGCAAACTACAAGAAAGGATTGTTAATGCAAGACTCATGTGGTATCTGGAAAGCAATCACATCCTTGTGAATGAACAAGCCGGGTTCAGACGAAGTCGATGTACAGAAGACCAGATCACCTATATCACACAGGTCATAGAAGACGGCTTCCAAGAAGGAAAGAAGACGGTAGCCGTATGGGTCGATATGGAGAAAGCCTTCGACAGAGTATGGAGGGATGGAATGATACTGAAACTGTTGCAGGCTAAAGTGACGCACAATATGCTAAAATGGATCTGCAGCTACCTGTATGGAAGAAAAGCTAGAGTGTCATCTCAAGGAACCCTAAGCAGAGAAGCCAAATTGAGGCATGGAGTGCCACAGGGAGGGGTTTTATCTCCAACATTGTTCCTATTATATGTCAACGACCTGAAAGGAACACTATGCAGAGAAGTAAAAGCAGTGATGTACGCAGATGACCTTGCTCTGCTCTCCTCCGATAGTAATGCGGGAGCGGCCAGACAGAGATTACAGATCACCCTGGACCACCCTGGACCACCTACAAGACTGGACAGAAACATGGTGTATGAAACTAAATGCTCACAAGACAAACTACACTGTATTCAGCCTTTCTCCAAAGCTGGACAACATCACGCTAAATGTAGGCCAACACACTCTTAAGAAAAATGAATCACCCAAATACCTTGGTGTGCACTTTGATACCAGATTAACATGGAAAAACCAGATAGCAGAATGCCAAAGAAAAGGATATCAAAGAACCAGATTAATGAAAAAATTAGCAGGAACAAAATGGGGAGCAAGTATGACAATCCTAAAGCATACTTACCAGGGATATGTCAGACCAGCACTAGAATATGGAATGGCTGCTTGGGGTACATGTGCCAAAAGCCAAATGGGAAAACTTGACAAAGTACAAAACCAAAGCCTGAGAATCATTACGGGAGGCATAAAATCAACACCCATCACAGAAATGGAAACAGTTACTACACTGGAATCTCTACCTGAAAGAAGAGACAAGAAGATACTAAACCAGTACTCTAAAATAAAGTCACAGATCCATCAACCACTCCACCCGAGATCCAAAGAGAAAGGCACTGACAGGCTGAAGAGAACAAACTTTGTGGAAAATGCACAAAGACTAGAAAAAAATCACAACCTAACAAAACTATCGGTGGAGGAAGTAAGATAAGTAACAAACAGATGTCCACCATGGGCAAGAACAAAGCTGCCACCTATTATAACCAGTGTGAAGGGCATTTCCTCCAAACAAGACCTAAACCAGGAGGCACTGAAAAGAGTGACACTGCAGTACCTTGACCAGAAATACCCAAGAGACGAATGGGTCAGAATATATACAGATGGATCGGCTACTGAAGCTGTCACCGACGGAGGAGCTGGCATATTCATTGAATGGCCAAATGGAACTAATAAGAAAATCAGAATGCCTGGAGGGAAGAGATGCAGCAATTACAAAGCGGAGGCACTGGCATTGCTAGAGGGATCAAAGGCCATCTACAAGGAAGAAGGCACATATGACTCCAAAGTTGTATTCCTGTCAGATGCACGGTCTGTGCTCGAATCTCTCCAAAATCCAGATTGCATGATACACAATGAACTTATTACAGAGCTAATGCAACTGAAAAACTCAGCCAGAGAAGTTTACCTGCAATGGATTCCTGGACACTGCAGTATATATGGCAATGAAGCTGCAGATAATCTGGCCAAGGAGGGAGCTAAGCAGCAACAACCAGATGGAAGTGTCTCCCACGAAGAAGTAAAGACCATCATAAAAGCCACATACCAAAAGCAATGGAAAAATAACCATCAAAAATTCCAGGGTGAAGACTCAATAAGACAACTGAACAGAGCAGAACAGGTTATGATATTCAGGCTTCGCACAGGACACAATCTGCTAAAGGATCACATGCATCGCATCTTTAGAATTGGCAACAGCAGTGTATGCGAATGCGGCTTAGAAGCAGAAAATGCTTGTCCAAAATATAACATGCAAAGGGAAGCCCATTGGCCTGAGGCCACGCCTGTCAGGGAGAAGCTGTATGGCAGCTTGGAACAATTGAAGAGAACAGCTGCTTTCTTGCAGAGGATTGGAGTAAAGATTTGACGTCCGCCATGATGGGGAACGCAGAAGAAGAAGAAGAATTAAATACCGGTGTGATTTGATTTGAATCGCGATATTAAATAGAATTTGTTATCGGCGAGCCAGTGGCGGCAGGAGCAAATCGCGATTCGAGTCAGTCAACGACAGGAGGTTATATGAAATAAAATCATTCGAATCAGTCGGCGAGTCAGCAAAGACAAGGGTCAGACGAACGGCCTAGACCGAGCTCAAAGCAAAACGTAGGGACAAAAAAGGCTCGCTACTCCATCGCCCACTCCGCGATGCACACATTCGAGGTGTGGGTAGTGCTGAGGCAGGACGTGTTACAACAAGCTAGAGCAGAGCATTAGCGACCAAGAGAAAAATCAAAAATAGGTGAGCGCCAAGGTCTTCACTATCGTCTTACTCACGCCTCTGCTCTTTACCTGACTCTAAATTATACTCGCCCATGGTCAGAGTATGCCAGACCACGGGTTCGTAGTTCAAATTAATTGAAATTGAATTTGTGACTTTGTTGCTAGTGAGGCTCTCCTGACTGGCCGGGTTTGCCGGACCAGAAGGGTGCATGCCTTAGCTCAAGGAACACTTAATCTCACGGTCATAATTTCTTTTTTTAAGTACATGTAAATAGTTATTATAATGAAATAGGAATAAAATATATACATAAATAGAATTTCAACATGGCGGCGACATTGCCCGTGCGGGATACCGTGTGTTCACGTGAGGCGTGAAATCAGTGACTCAGACGTGGCCAGGTAACTATCCCCGTGCACGGCGGGCCACTATCTTACATACACGTGACACGTCTCCTGTATCCATTGGCAGAACGGGGTACAACCACATCGGAAATATCCTTATTCCTATACTTTTTCTACTCGTCTATTGATTTGTCTGTCTGCAGGTTGGTGAGAGTGAAGAATTGTGGTCTAGGCTGGTACACGGTGTTTCATGAAGCCGCGTGCGGCCGGACCACTGCGCTCTCTGACTTCCATACTACTTATACTTACTGCTCAACAATTTTGTGGAAGGCCGAAGCCTCTGGCTTTCGGTTGGCTGATAGATTGATCTATAACCATACAATAGAACCAAACTGATTATGTAACCTCAAAATCTTTCCCTATACCTCTACTTCTAAATAGTGTGTACTGTGCTTTGCAGACATACTATATCATATAACCAAACTGATTGTGTAACCTCAAAATCTTCCCCTATATCTCTACTTCTAAATGGTGTGTACTGTGCTTTGCAGACATACCATATCATAGAACCAAACTGATTATATAACCACAATATCTTTTTCTATATCTCTACTTCTAAATATTGTGTACTGCGTTTCGCAGACACTATCTATATTATATATCTGTGCTTTCTTTCTCTATTTCCGTATGCCCCAAGCTCTGCCGTCCAGGTGTGTTTAGAACTTACTTGGATTGTACGGAGGAGAGAGAACGTTCTCCGTGTCAGTTTAGACCCGCCGAGTAGTCAGTCACGGTGTGCGGTGAAAAAGCATTTTGCGACCGTGTGTCCCCGTACTCTGGCGCCCTCGGTGGTCCTCAGCACGTGGTCGAGTAAATATACGGTGAGCAAACGCTCACCCTCTCACTGAGCGCCCGGTCAGGGGAAATAACCAAAACTAAGGGATTTAATAGAATAAACGACCCACAAGGGAGATAACTAACTCTTAAATAATAAATATTGTAAAATAATAACAAGATCAATATCTAAACGTATATTAATATAATAAATAAAGAAATAAATCAGGGTAACATACCTGAAATATTTTATAGTATAAATTAAGGGTAGCTAAATTATTAACATAATCAAATCAACCAGAAAATAAAAACTCTAATAAGATCAACCACTGAGTAGTGAAACTGGAAAAACATGGAGCATATAATAAAACTTACTTGTGATGAGGGCATCAACCCAGCTCCATATAAACTTAAGGAAAGCCAGCTGAAAGAAGTGTTGCTTAAATTTTTCCAAAAAGAAGAAATTATAAACATAAAGAGAAACCACCAAGACAAGAAGGTCAACATACAGATTAACCCAGTAACAGAAAAAGCTAAGACATTCATGGAAGAAAAACCTAGTACTATACCAGGGCCCAATAAAGTAAGATGGAATATAGTAATCAGAACTATTAATAATAAAATTGTCGTAAAAAATTACAAAGGGACGGAGTTAGAACTAGGGGAGAAACTACGGGAGAACGGGGCCCAAGTAATTAAAATTAAACAACTAGGAAAGACCAATACTTACCTGGTGATTTACAAAGGCGACAAGAATTTGGAAATAAAGAATAAATATGGGCAAAAGATGAACTTAGAAAAATTCAGAGAAAACAAGACTAAGTGCAAACTCTGTGGGAAATTCGGCCATGACGAAAGTAAATGTAAACAACAAGAAACAACTGAAGTATATGGAATAGAAAAATCGCCGCAATCAATCCCCAGAGAAAGACCTCTGTACTCTGACACAGTTAAATGTGATCAGAAAGATAATAAAATTAACATAGAGCAAATTAAAACTACAATTCAAGCAGAAATAAATAAAATAAACGACTTAATAATGAATAAAATGGAAGACATTCGTCAGGAACTAATAAATAAAATTGAAAACCTATATGGAATGAGGGAAGAGGCAATAAATACTAATTTAGAACGAATGTTCAATGAAATCAAAACAATAAAACAAGTCGCTGACAAAATTACTACGCCTATTAAAACTAAAGCAACAGTCAATAGCCCGGTGAAACGCACTAGGAAAAAAATAAACAGATTAGGGGTCCTTTCTCCCAAGTTGGTAATATCTCAAGAAGTTACTGACAATAAAGATAAAAATGGCGAGATTGAGATACCAAGGATGACTAGGAATAAAAGAAAGAAGAGACAAGATGACGATCAAGATAATCCATTGGAATGCGGGGGGAATCCGAAATAAAAAACCGGAAATTCTAGATTTAATAAATGAACAAGATCCCACCATGGTACTAATCCAAGAAACCAAATTGGGGGGGAACCACAAATTTCACATAGTTGGCTATGAAGTAGTTAGGCAGGAGGGGGGCTAATCACTTTAATTAAAAAAGGAATAAACTACAGTGTACATAAAATTCATATCGGAATTAAACTTGAACGTCAGACAGTCAGAATTATGGTAAATAGCCAAACACATCTTTATGTAACCAACCTATATATTAGGCAGCCCTCCGAAATCACCCTTGTAGACCTAACAGAACTGGACAGAGACGTAGACGCAAACCACATTATAGGGACTGACAGTAATTGTCATAACCGTTGGTGGGGGGGTGAGAAAGAAGACACTGGGGGACTAGTGATAGAAAAATATATACTGGAAACCGATAAAATATTATTAAATAATGGGTCAATCACTAGGTTGAGCCACACGCACACACAAAAGGACAGTGCCATAGATCTGACTATGGTAGATCAGGGAATTGGGATACCTATAGGTAGTTGGGAAGTTTACGGGAGACACATTGAATGATCACTTCCCAGTTATAGTTAAACTAGGAGTAGAAACTGAATATGAAAACAATACAACAAGTAAAAAATTCAACTTTAGAAAAATAAACTGGGAAGTATTTAAAGAAGAAACCAAAAAGATTATAGAAGAACAGATCTGGGACGACGACATAGACATACATGCAGCCAACATACAAAATTTTCTAGAATCTGCTATACGAAATGCCAATGGGGAAAATCCCCATTATGGCAAAGTAGTAGCTCCAGTAACCCCAAACCCAAAGAGACAGGTGCCATGGTGGGATAAAGACTGCAGAGATATTAAGAATGAAAGGAAAAATGCATTTAAAAAGTATAGAAAAGACAAAACCTTAGAAAACCATCAAAAATATCGAACGATTAGGAATAAAGCTACCGCAGTCTTTAGAAGAAAACAACAAATATATTTCGAAAATTTCTGTGCAAACCTCAGAATGGACACGCCGCAGAGCGAAGTATGGAAAAAGATTTAAAAAATGGAAGGGAATTACTCTTCTTTAAAAGTTGCCCCCCTTAAAGAAAATAATGCTATTATATATCTTTCAAATAAAGAGAAAACAAATAAGTTGGCCTTATTTTACCAACAACTTAGCCAGGGGGAGGAATCAGATTTCGGAATTAACACATTACTATACAAGAAATTTGACCCAACCGATGATCCCTACGATGACCCGTTGACCATGGGAGAACTCCAGGGAGCGCTAAATGGGAAAAGGGGAGACTCCGCCCCGGGGGGGGATGGGATCACCTACACACTGCCCTCAAAAACACCTCTGAAATATTTAAGGTCGCGCTCCTGGAGTTCTTTAACCGCATCTGGGAAACGGGACAGATACCCTTAACATACAAACACGCACATGTAGTGCCCATCCCAAAACCAAACAAGGATCCGCATGACCCGGCATCATACCGACCCATCTCATTAACTTCACACATAGGTAAACATTAGAAGCCATTGTCAAAAATCGGTTACAATCTTTTATTCTTCTTCTTCTTCTTCTTCTATAGTTGGTCCGTCTAGAAGACGACTCCCCAACTGCACTACTATATATGCGACTCAACGTCGCTCCTCTGAGGCTAAAAGCAGGGTAAAACCTTACATAGATGTTAAGACCATTTAAAAATATATTAGTTGTATAAAGTCTTTTGTATATATAACTCTGGTATAAATATCTCTTGGTTTCCAGATTGTGCACAGAAATACAACCCGCACTTTAGTTACAATGGTAGCTGCAACGGATAATAATGTTCTTAAATTCATTGTCGAAAGTCGTTGCAGACGATAGTGTTTGGACTTCTGCCGGGAGGTTGTTCCACATCCTGATGACATTAGGGTAAAAAGAATAAAGATGGCTGTTAACCCGTGAGCTTGGGATGTTATATTTTATATTATTCCTTCTGTTGCCTCTGGTATTAATGGTGAGGTGGTTCAGTGGGATATGGATATTTCCTTCCCTGCCTTTATAAAATATTTTTACTTTGTTTTTTGCTCTCCTCTCTTCTAATGGTGTCCACTCGAGGTCTCTCATCATTTTATTTACACTACTACTTCTAGTATAGTCATTTGTCACAAAGCGGGCAGCTCTCCTCTGGACCCTTTCCAGTTGGTCTATGTTTATTCGACAGTGGGGGTCCCAGACACTGCAGCCATACTCTAGGGAGGGCCTCACAAAGGTGTTATAGCATTTTTCTTTTACTTTCCTATCGCAGTTAGAGATGTTCCTTTTTAGAAATGCTAGTATACCGTTTGCTTTGTTACATGTGTTATTAATGTGTTGGTTCCATGTAAGTTTTCTGTCCAATGTAACTCCCAAATATTTAGCCTCATGTGTTTCGCTCAATTTTTCGTCGTGTATAAAGTAGTCTGAGGTGATGTTGTGTTTTTTATTTGAAATTCTCAGGACTTGGCATTTATTGGGGTGGAATTCCATACGCCAGTCCCTCTCCCATTTTTGTAGACTGTCTAGATCTTTCTGTAAAATTTCCGTATCTTCTTTTGAGTTTATTGTTCTATAGAGGAGGCTATCATCAGCAAACAGTCGTAATTTAGTGCCTGGAGAGATCTTACTTGGCATATCGTTAATATAAACTAGGAATAGTAAGGGGCCCATTACAGTACCCTGGGGTACTCCCGAGAGAACAGCTGCAGGATTGGATGACTTTCCATCAACGACGACTATCTGTGTTCTATTTTCTAAGAAAGACTTAATCCACTTCAAAGTACTGTTTCTAACTCCATAATGGTTTAGTTTAGTCAAGAGACTAGCATGGTGCACTTTATCGAAGGCTTTACTGAAATCTAATAAGATGGTATCAGTCTGCCTGTTGTTATTCAAGTTATTAACAAAATCATTGCAAGTTGTGACCAGCTGGGACTCACACGACCTGTGTTTTCTAAAACCAATCTGTACATGTGTTAAAACTGAGTGTTTCTCGAGATGCTTCATGATGCTGGTATGCAAGATATGCTCTAAAAGTTTACAAGATATTGATGTCAGGGAGACTGGTCTATAATTTTCAGGACTAGCTCTATTTCCTTTCTTAAAAATGGGTACTACATTTGCTTTTTTCCAGTCTTCCGGTATTTTTCCTTGTTCAATTGAAGCTCTAAATAACAAAGTGTAAACAGGGGCAATTTCCTTGGCACAGAGTTTCAGTAATTTGGCGGGAATTCCATCAGGCCCTGTAGCTTTATTTTCGGTAAGGTTTTCCAAAAGTTTCAGTACTCCATTTTCTGTGACAAATATTTCATCCATATCCGGCAGTTTGGCATCACTCAGCTCTCCCGAGATTCCCTCCCTTATTGAAAGGGAGGGAATCATTTCAAACAAACAGGCAGGTTTTCGTAGGAACAGACAAGCACTAGATAATTAAAGCGGCTAGGGGAAGTAGACGTAGCACAGTAGGAGTCATATACTTAGACATGAAATCTGCATTTGATATGGTTAAGAGGGAAGGGATTCTACAAAACCTAAATTTATTCGGAATTAAGGGAAAGTTGTATAATTACATTTTAAACTATCTCACACACAGAACTTTCCAAGTTCGAATAGGACACACATTTTCTGAAACACATGTGCAGCCCCACGGGACCCCCCAGGGAGGAATTCTGTCGCCGATCTTGTTCAACATTGCAGTAAACCATATCCAAAACGTAAAATTACATTCTGAAACTGAAATACTGCAATATGCCGATGACATAGCTATCTTTAGGAAAGGTAAATTGGGCAAAGTAACACGCAGCTCATTACCAAAAGTTTTAGAAAACGAGGCAAACAATATTATTGAACAGTTAGGATATTTGGGATTAAAAGCAAACGCCTCGAAAACACAATTAGTCTTTTATAACTCAAAAAAGAATGGAAAAGTCCAAATTCAAGGCACCCCTGTACATTCCACGTCATCGGCAAAATTTCTGGGGGTCATTTTGGATCGAAATTTAACATATAGGGAGCAGATCGGTGACAGAGCCAGAAAGAGTTTGGGGGCCTTAAATGTAATGAGAAGGATTTCCGGCTGGAGATACGCCGCCCCCTTCAAAACTAGGCTTCTCCTCTATAACAACTATATTAGGGCTAGATTTTCATACGGGGAGGAGCTCTATCACACAGGAAACAAAACTAGCTTAGACAGCCTGGATTCTATACAGTACTCAGCCCTTAAAAATCTGTCACAAATACACAGTGGACCCAGTCAATTAAAATTAAATGCGGCTCTTAAAATACTCCCTTTACATCTGGAAAGAACTAAAAGCATTCTGAAATACTGGGCCAGAACAAAATTAAATCCAGGCAACCCTATAAACATCATCATTGAAAACTATGAAACTGAAATCCAACTTAAACGAAAGCCGCGACTAGACACATTAAGAAATAAAAGTTTAATCCATAACATGATTGATCTATCCCACAAACTCGGGGGCGGTAATCTCCAGCTGGACTGCCACCTCCCACTTCCACCAACCTGGGGGCTCGCGGGACTCACCTTAGACACCGCCCTGGCAGATGAAATCAGTAAAAAACTAGATACACCTACCATTATGAAAGCCAGGGTGTACGAACACATAGAAAGATACTACAAACACACAGAGAAGATTTACACGGATGGGTCGAAGACAGAGGACGGGCGTGTGGGATTGGGCATCTACAGCACAGACACAGACTTAGATAGGTCAATCAGAATCACAGACAACACGAGTATACTCACCGCAGAGCTACACGCAATACAACAAACACTTATAGAATTGGACGCCCGCCGGATCACGGACCGACGGGTGACCATTCTTACAGACTCATTATCAGCCATAAAGACAATACAGACAGAAAGCCAGTCTAACAGCAAACACAACATGATACACAGCATTATCACACTTGTAGATAGGATTTTCAGATGCGGTACAGACGTGGTCCTGCTATGGATACCGGGCCACGTGGGGGTCACCGGGAATGAACGGGCCGACCTCCTGGCTAAGAGTGCCACAACAAAAACAGAAATTTTAAACATTAAACTAGATAAAAGTGACATCTATAGTCTAATTAAAAAACATATAAATGAAATTTGGAAAACTGAATTTGAAGGATACCTAAATCAAAAAGTAAACATAATAAAGCAGATATATCAGAACTGGGAAACATTTGTTATGGATTTTAGCACTCCCAGCGAGCTAGGCCTAAATACCCTAAGAATAGAAACTTATAGACTTAGGGGCAACTTTAATTGTAATCTCTGCGACGTGCCCATGACGACAGAGCACATTCTTTTTAACTGTAAGAAAAATGTAATAGAAAGGAATAAACTCAAAAGGTTATTTAATGAAACGAAAAAACCATTTACAGTGGCCGGTGTCTTGTCTCTTGTAGACAATAGTTTTAAAAAAGAAAAAAGGGCCCTTGTCAACAAAATAAATCTATACGTTGACTGTAACAAAGCTGGCACCCCTGACCTGGCAGATCATGGTAGCAATGGCACCACTCAAAATCCCATCGCGGAATAGCGTGCTGAGGTCGGCCACCGGTGGGGGCCGGAGGCTGGGTGACGCCGTTTCAACCGCGCACGGACTGACAGAGGGCTCGCCAGCTATAAATATAAAACAAATAAATATATACGTAACTACAATATTTTAATAAAAAATCTTAAATAAATAAATATATTAATATACAAACACATTGTTTTGTGATATAAATTTATTTTAGAACAGTTATCCTTTTATCTGCCAGGGCCGACAGACTCTTTCTGCCGACCCAGCCATACAGGCAGAAACAATGGCCTCGGATGCCTATTGCACCCGGGACCACCCAACGCAGAGTTTTTAATAAGATCCCTGAAATTATGCTCTGCTGCGGGACTAGTCTTGGTGCCGCCAGGCTCCCTGGCGGCACCAAGAACTAAAGACCAAAATTCAAAAACTCTAGAGCCCTGCTAGGTCCTAATATCTTATTACTAGTTTTAACTGGGGCTCCAGAAGAAAACAGTCAATTAGTGACATGTTATATTGGCTATAAAGGGATCAAACTCCTGAAAGGGACAGTGTCCCAGAACTGCTTTTCTATCTTCCCCTTTTTCCTGTCTTGTCCTTGCCCTTGCCTTGGCGCATCCCAAAAATTAATAAATATAAAATACCACGAAGAATGAAGACAACAACAGAAAGAAAGAAAAAAAGAACAACAACAAGAAAGACCAAAGAGAGAGAAAATCAAGAACAGGCCAGGCCAACAGCACTATGCTGAGGCCCCCCAGAAACAAAAGAACTCATCGCCCACTCCGAGCAGAGAAGGTCAAGACGGAAGCCGACCTCGTGGTGTGGCAGCATGGACTAGAACATAACCATGCGCTTACTGAATTTGTGTGTGCGTGTGTGTGTGTGTGGGGGGGGGGGGGTCAGTCGATTTCTTTATTCACCAAAATTGAAAAACAAACCCAAAAAAATCTGCGTGGACAATACTGCACTGGCAAGAAGCAAATTAATATTAGCTTGAAATAGTTTCAAAATTTTTGTTTCTCCTCTCCCGTGTAATTAGTGGAGAATGGACTGAAATGTGAAGGGTTCGATCGTCGATCTACGGCGTAGTCGAAGTTTCATCACTCCAACCAGCAACCCTAAGGTAATCCTCTGTATAGGATGTTTGCATAAAGCAATGGCATCGTTCCCTCGTAGATCCACTGTTTACAGCATTGACCGACGTCTCTTGGATGTAGGGACCCCACCCCTACGGTAATCCTACCTACACTACGGGGATATCTTACACAAATACGACTGATTGACGTAGGGGTGCTGGCTGGGAAATTCCCTGGAATGCTTGACCTATAAGTGCCTCAATAAATTAAATACCGGTGTATTCTTCGTGTGGGTGTACTTTACTGTATGTTTTCCTAAGTAGGCAGGAAACAGCTAGTTCCCCTTGCTCCTCTCCCAATAGATCCACTCTGGACTTTTCATAGGTGCCATGCTCAATTACAATAATACATGTAATTACATTCTGGCTCCATGGGCTTAAAATTAATGCCTGTCAGATTCATTGTCCCCTCATACATGAACATAAATTGAAGAAGCATTAAGAACAACAGAAAATCGATGGGGTCGCCTTTCTTCTTACAGCTTTTTCTTTTTGCTATACTTTGACAGAGGTAGGTTAGATTTGTTGTCGCCAATGGGTCGTAATGGGGATATCGCTGATTTGTATTCTTACCGCCGGGTAATGAGTGTGATACATCGTCATTAACCGTAATTATAATGTTTCATAGCTATCGCAAACAGAGCAGGCAAAGGACAGGTAGAAAGGACTATCTTCCCTGCCTAAGCAAAGTAGGCCTATTACACAAGAAATATGTTCCCGACCTAAAAAGTATGCAAAGACAAAAATATTTTCCTTGCCTAAGTTAAGTGGATAGTCAAAAAATATCTTCTCTGCATGCACTTTGCACATAGGGATTGCATAGGCACGGGATATCTTCTTTACCTACGCAAAGTGCAAAGGGAGGGAATATTTTCCCTACCTATGCACTTCCTAAATTGAATGCATGTCGAATATAGTCTCCCATGTGCTAGGTTTATTATGGGGAGCGAAAAAAGAACATCGATGTACTTTGCTGTCACAAAGACGTTTTTAAAACATTGCCTAAAACATGAATAAACACAAGTGGTCGTTACAAAAGTCTGGGTTAAACTCGTCGATACGTAAAAAAATTATGTACAAAAAAAAAATAAGTTTTTTGTGTCGGGAAAAAAAAGGGGGGTGGGTGGGTGCACAACAATGAAATACTCCGCCAGTGTTTTTTTTATTTTATTTTATTGGGTAATAATATTTACCTGCAGTTGTACTGTCTTAATTTATAAGGCTCACATCTCTCAATTCTCATTGCAAAGAATGAAAATATTTTCGTCACGTTTTATTCCAATGCAATTTTCTCACGACAGTGGGTGTTCCAAATCCAGAGGAGCTTGCACATGGAGACAATGGCCACGCCCACGATCAGACTGACACCAGACCTGATCCCAACAGCGAGTAAGTACATGACACAGCAATATCTTTTGGCCAACCCCCCCCCCCCCCAACCCCCTCGACATCCAAAAGAAAATACTACCAGGTATATTAATTTCACTGACGTAAAGGCAAACAAATCGAATTAGAATGTTGTTACAAGTACTTACGCCCCCCCCCCCACACACACACACGCTTTTTTGTGCTACGGTTACGTATTTTAAAGCCTTTTGTGACTCCAGAGTTGGAGAACTCTCCAATACTCCTAACTGCAATTTCAATTAATTGCTCTTTCAGACTTATTTGTTTTTGTTTTTTGTTTTCCTACTGTTTTTTTTTTTGGTTGAAAGAGTATGGGGCAGAGTTAAGGATTCGATAAGATTTAGGGTTGAAGATAAGGACGTGGTTTGGGATAGGTAAGTATAGCCTATGTAGGCGCCGCTAGCGCAAAACGCTTGGGGGTGAATACGTTCAAGAAAAAACAGCCATCGAATTATTATGATTCTTGGCGATAGGCGAAATCAATTTTCTGACCGACTTGCATATAACTGATACTTCAAATTCCATGGCGACGAATGTAACTAAAAACCAAGACAGCAAAAAAGCTTTTGAAAAAACAACAAAAAGGGATTGGTGAGCAGTGACGTGGGGTAGGGGATGGGGGAGGGGGAGGGGTGCCGCGGTTGAGGTTGCCAAATGCGCAAAATTCTTTGGGGCGCAAAATTTCAACAGAAACACTAATAAATTAGGGCTAATAAAAATGATAAAAACATCCCCCCCCCCCCCAACCCCCATGCAGAAAATCTCCCAATGTTCGAACATTCTACGGTGTTCCAACATGAGAGGACAAAATAAACGTTGCCATATGCTAACAGCTCGCGGACCAGTAGGCGGAATACTTGCCTTGACCCGGGCTCTGGCAACCTCCACTATGCCACTGTTGGTGAGAGGAAGAATTATGTGGAACACCTGGTCAAAAATGTTCCAGAATTAAAAGTCTGTAAATGAAACAGCAATGCCACGTGTCTTATACTACGCTGAGAACTAAAAAGTAACAGATGCGATTTTCCTTCCGCTCTTCTGTTTTACTGTTGGCATTAAACGTGTTTTCATGAATTTTCCGGTCACTAGTTTAATCAAAGCCCACATCTGCTTTTTTAATTTTTTTTTTACCGAATGGTATGATAATTTAGTGTAATACTTTATTTCTGTGAGTCAAGATAATATAATGTACTCGTCTATAGGCTGTTTATGCCATTCAAACTTGCATTATGAATTTTGCCTATCGTTTGTTCGTGTCAGTAAAATTTGTATGATGTAGGACTACTGTGTCTACCATATGTTGTCAGTTAAATTTATATTATGCACTTGGTCTATAGTCTGTTTATGTTGGTCAAATTTTGATGTACTCTGTCTATATGGTATTTATGTCAATCAGATTTATGGTAATATATTTTGTTTATCGTCTGTTTAGATTGGTAAAATTTATTTGTGTGACGTACTTGGTCTATATATAGTCCGTTTATGCCAGTCGAATTATTAAAAACAATAATATCTATGTATGACATACTTGAATAATAGTTTGTTCGTGCCAGTCAGGTCTAACGTACTTGACTTACAATATGTTGCATCGGAAAGTGTATGTGATGTCCTTGATGTATTATAATATTATAGTCTGCTTATATCAGTCACATGTTATATTATGTACGTGGTCTATAGTCTGTTTATGCCAATCAAAATGTTATTAATTTGTTTTTTGTAGGATGTTGGTGATATATGCACTCCTTATGCATTTGGTCTATAATCCCTTTGTGTTAGACAAAATTGTATGATATTATACTTTGTCCATGGTCTGCTTTTTTTTTAATGATAATTATACTCTTATGTCAGGCCAGAGTTTTCTGCTATTGTATGACAGTACACAATACAGCCTGCTACTGTCACCCCCACTGTCTTGTGGGTCATCTCGGGAGAGAGGAAGACTAGGGGAAGGTAACCCTGAATACAAATACCACACTGCCTTGTGTGTTGCTATGATAGCAAAGGCTATGGGAGTAAACCCAGACAGAAAATCAGGAGTGGAGACCCGAAGGTGGTTGTCAGGGAGAACTGCATCAAACTGGCTTCCAGCATCTCCTGCAGCCGGACTAGTTCCAAATGTATTGACCTGGTATCTCCCTTGGGTTTAACTAGAATGGCAGAGAGAGGGGTGGTGCCTCTGGGCAAAGCACCATCTCTTAAAAATAGCCCAGGCAAGGCAGCAAAACGAGGAGGCGTTTGCTCGGGCTTGGCAAGCGTCTGTCTCTCCTCTATAAGCCCACCCATTTCCGATTTGGAGAGGACACTCCAGCCATCCGTTACGGATGGGCACAACACGGGAGGTGGCAGTTACCGGTGATAAGCTCAATCCATTTGGCGTACGGATGAGCGCCAGGGGTCCCCTCTGTCGGTGGGAGCGGCTTTTCAGCTGCATTGATCAACTACCGCCCGCCGTAACCTGGGCAGCCCCCAGGCAGTTGGGTGTTGTTCCGCCACGTCAGCCTGCTTCATAAGGTGGTTGGAGCTAGACCAAAAGTCAAAAAGCTGACGTAAAGTGTGCAGCTGGCAAAAACAGAAAAATACTAAAACTTGGTACCTGGAACGTCAGAACAATGCGCCCAGGCTTGCAACAGCAAGATCTCACTGATATTGACTCCATCAGGAAATCCCAAATTATTGAACGAGAACTTCAGCTACTAAACATCGACATCGCTGCCCTTCAAGAAACTCGACTTCCCGACTCCGGGTCAGTCAAAGAAGAAAACTACACCTTCTTCTGGCAGGGCCCTAGCAGCGAACAGCCGAGAATCCACGGCGTGGGCTTCGCCGTAAAAAACTCCCTTATCAATTCGATCGCAACTCCAATTGGAGTGTCAGAACGCATCATGACACTCAGACTGAACACCCGGTCTGGTTTTACCAACATTATCTGTGTCTATGCCCCAACACTTACCTCCTCTGACGAAACCAAAGACATTTTCTACGAGGCATTGCAGAGGACTCTCCACAACATCCCTCTCACCGAAGGCCTGCTAATTCTGGGTGACTTTAACGCTCGAGTGGGAGCAGATCACTCCGCATGGCCAAAGTGCATTGGGCACTTCGGCATTGGCAACATCAACGAAAACGGGCAGCGCCTTCTGGAGCTATGCTCCGTAAACTCATTATGTGTTACAAACACGTACTTTGACCTTAAGAGATGCCAAAGAACATCATGGCGCCATCCCAGGTCTGGCCATTGGCATCAATTAGATCTTATTCTCTCAAGGAGGAAGAGTTTGGGCTGTATAAAAATAACTCGTTCCCTCCACAGTGCTGACTGTGACACCGACCATGCACTGGTAGTCAGCAAAATCAAAATTTCGGCCAAGAAAATATACAGATCAAAAGCCCCTTCAATCCCTAAGATCAATGTAACAGCAATCAGAGATGAATCAAATAGAAAGTCATTTGAAAAGTTATTTGCTGAAAGCATGGATAATGTCACCCAATGTGACTCGGTAGATGAAACATGGAACACTCTCAGTTCAAAAATTCATGACTGTGCCATCAAGTCTTTTGGACAGCATAAAGTTTCAAACAACGACTGGGTAGCCCAGAACAGCGAAATTCTCCTACCTCTCATTAAGCAAAAGAAATCTGCTTTCAATGAGTATAACAAAAATTGCAATCAGAGTACAAAAACTTGTTTGAAAAATGCAAAAGCTAAACTTCAGCTGGAGGTAAGACGTTGCGCCAACAAATACTGGACAGACTTGTGTAACAGCATACAAGAGGCAAATGAAAAGGGAGATATGAAAACCGCCTTTAGTCAGATGAAAGTAGCTCTTGGGCCAATCATCACCAAAAGCGCCCCACTTAAGTCTGTAAATGGTGAACCCATCACAGATAAAAATGAACAACTGAACAGGTGGGTAGAGCATTACTCTCTGTTGTATTCAACTGAGAAAAATATTCCACCAGATTTTGAGGAACACCTCCAAAAACTGCCAATAATGGCCGAACTTGACGCTGAACCTTCCTTAGTCGAGCTTTCCAATGCAATCGACCACCTGTCTGCTGGAAAAGCCACAGGAAGTGACAACATTCCTGCAGAGGTATTAAAAGACCTAAAAGGCCCACTATTACCACACCTGTATAATCTGTTACTGCAGTGTTGGAAAGAAGGCGTGATACCACATGATATGAGAGACGCCAAAATTGTCACACTTTACAAGAACAAAGGAGACAAAGGCGACTGCAACAACTATCGAGGCATATCCCTCCTCAGCATTACTGGAAAGGCTTTTGCTCGCGTCATCCACTGCCGCCTTCAACAACTGGCGGAAAAAGTCTTACCAGAAACACAATGTGGCTTTCGAAGCAAACGATCAACTATTGACATGATATTTGCACTTCGGCAAATCCAAGAAAAATGTAAAGAACAAAACAGGCCGCTTATAACATGCTTTGTGGACCTAACAAAGGCTTTCGACACCGTAAGCCGATCTGGCCTGTATGCAGTCCTTAAATCCATAGGCTGTCCACCAACATTGCTAAAACTTATTGCATCCTTCCACACTGACATGAGGGCATGTGTCAACTTTGAGGGCTGCACATCCAATTCATTTGCTGTAAACAGCGGTGTGAAGCAGGGATGTGTTCTTGCTCCTACCTTATTTGGTATATATTTTGCAGCCCTACTCAAGAATGCCTTTGGTCAATGTTCAGGTGGAGTACTTATTAACACCAGAGTGGACGGCTCCATTTTTAATGTTGCCAGACTAAAAGCAAAATCTCGTACAGAGCATATTATGTTACAAGAGCTCCTCTTCGCAGATGATACTGCAATCGTGGCCCACGATGAAACCACGCTCCAGGCTCTCATCAATAGCCTTGCCAAAGCCTGTGACAAATTCATGCTAAAGATCAGTGTCTCAAAAACTGTAGTTTTGACACAAGGCTTGAGAAATCCCAACCCAATCATGCTGAATGGCTCTCCTCTGGAGCAAGTGGGAAAATTCTGCTACCTAGGCTCAACCATCAGTGGTAGCACAGACATAACAACTGAAATAAATGCCAGAATAGGAAAGGCGGCCACAGCTTTTGGCAAACTCTCAAAAAGGGTGTGGAACAATAGCAAGCTGACCATCAAAACAAAGGTACTCGTGTACCAAACTTGCGTCCTAAGCACCCTGCTGTATGGCTCAGAGACATGGACCACCTACTCCAAACATGAAAGATCCCTCAACTCCTTCCAGCTGCGCTGCCTACGCAAAATTCTCAAGATCAAGTGGCAAGACAGGATCTCAAATATCGAAGTTCTGAGCCGAGCCAACATTCCATCAACTCAGGCTCTCCTAGGCAAAAAAAGACTGCGGTGGCTTGGACATCTCCACCGTATGGAAAATGATCGCATCCCCAGACAAATTCTCTACGGGGAACTTGCTACTGGCAACCGACCCAGAGGTAGGCCACATCTGCGATTCAAAGACACTTGCAAGGTCACGATGAAAGCATTCAACATCGACCCCAATGAATGGGAGAACCTTGCAAATGATCGAAGCAGATGGAGACAAAAATTGCGCAGTGGCACGCTCGCAATAGACTTCAAGGCAAAAGAAACATACCTGACAAAACGACAGAGGCGGAATGAAAACACTCGCCAAAGTGAACCCAAAAGACTGACCTGCAATCACTGCCATCGCACTCTCGGGTCAAACATTGGTAGAATAAGCCACGAGAGAAGCTGTCAGTCAAAGTGAAAGTGAATATTCTAGCTGCTAAGACCGTCTGTAAAGACGCTAAAGGCCATATAATTATACTCTTTAAAAATTTGTCTAAATTATGCTTCTTCTACTTCTTCATCCTCTTCTTCTTGTTTTCAACTCATAGAGAAGCACAAGCAGAAGCAATGCGCCTGGCTGCAATGAAGAAAGCGGCCGAGGAGACGGAGCTACAGGGCCTCAACCCACAAGTGCAAGCCAACGTACATGACGGACAGGCCAGAACCGCCGCTGAGTTCATGAAGAACCAACAGTTTGGTCCCGGTGACATGGACGAGGTTATTCACGGCGGACATCACGTACACGGGGCGGAGCATGAAGGTGGGCGGGGCCCAGTACAAGCTGGAGATATGGAGTTCGTGGCTCACGGAGAAACTGGAGTTCGAGGAGAACATGATAAAGAAAAAGAGAAGGTGATCTAGGTTAATCACAGGCACATGTAAAAATGTCATCCAGAACAAACAAACCCAAGCTAGTAGGCTTATTTTATGCATCAGCATGCCTTTCACATGTACCGGTACATTATAGTTCTTGACGTGTCAATTATCACTGCTCTACATCGAGTTTTGATTGGTTCCTGATCAGTTAGAAAACCGAATTTTAAAAAAAAATCGCTTTTTTTTTTTTAATCTAAAAAAAAAAACTCCCTTAGGTAATAATCACATTCATCTCAAAGCCAGTTAATATTTTCGTCTGCAGGAGTCCGCCATCCTCGCTTTCATTGACTGAGCTGAAAACTCATTGTTCTATAGCCATTTAGAACGCTGAAATTAAAAAAAAAAAAAAAAAAGATGAATTAGGCACACTAAAAGTATTTGAATTATTTGAAGCCGTTAAGTTGTTGCTATTGTGTACACCTTAACCTCAATTATACACTGTAAAAATGATAAAATTATTCATGGTATCCCAGGACCGTGAAAGGAAGAGAAACAAATAACCACGATTTATGCTTGCTGCAAACAGATGTGGTCGGTATTTAGACTGCAGAGTAAACGAAGACGTGAAGATCACGCACACATAACTTGCTAAACAACAAAGAACAACAACAATAACAACAGCAACAAACAAAACAAACAAAAAGCAACTGAACTTTTATTCTTTCTGAAAATCCTGTCCTTCTTCTAAACAATCTTTCTCTCCTCAGCCACATTTGACCGTTGACCCCGAGCAGCTGATCCATGCAGGAGAAGGGGACGGGCACGACCACAACCCCCATGAAGTGAAAGGTAAATTCTGGTAACTTTGACTGGTTGAGAGGTCTTGGTTGTTAATAATTCCCTCAATTTATAACAAAGAAGTTGATAATATTCCTGACGATGATAATTACTGTTGCTGTTTTAGTGCTTTTGCTGTCATCGACGCCAAACGCCTGACTAATTTGTCATGGAGGACAAACTGTTATCCATGTCATCGTTTTCGTGCTTTTGCTTTCATCACCACTCTCGAAACACACAAACAAACACACAAACAGACCACCTTATACTTTTAATGATATTCTCCCTGATTTTAATTGACACCAGGAAAAGTGAAAACATCGTCACATTTAATAATAGGCT
Organism: Onchidella celtica; assembly: GCA_963931925.1. NCBI lineage: Eukaryota > Metazoa > Mollusca > Gastropoda > Systellommatophora > Onchidiidae > Onchidella > Onchidella celtica. The sequence goes on along the minus strand of OZ007580.1, from coordinate 5,450,869 downwards.
TAAAACTGAATTGTTTAGGACTGTTTTCATTGACATTGAATGGTGTCCTTTTTTAGTCTAAGAGGTTTGAGGATGACAGTAGATTAAGACAGTGTTTGTTAATGTGTGTGAGTGGGAGCATGAGAATTGATCTTATGTTAATCCTGTTTGTAATGTTAGCTCGGCGCCCTAGAGCAATCATTTTGTGTGTGTGCGTGTGTGTGTGGGCGAGCTATACAAATTAATAATTATTATATTACCCATTACATTACATCGGTGCAAGAGGCGAAGGCGACATGCTGAGAAAAGACAGAGAACTTGCAGAGCTTACACACGAAACTAACACTAACCAAACGGCGAATACCATCCCCGCTCACTCCTAACCTCCGGAATCGGTAGAAATTACAAGTTTCTATGCCCACGAAGATAATTGTGATCCAAGGTTTTTATGCAATAAGTGTGAAATTTGATACAACACAAATTGTAGATGTGATAGTGGATTAACCCTTTACTTGCCAACGTCTGAAAGCTACGATTTTCATATTCCCTGTCACTTTTAGATAGGATGTCACTTTTAGATAGGATTAAGGCAGTTGTTTCAAGTCGTGGGCATGAATCAAAATAAAGAAACAATGTCCTAAAAAGGACCTTCACCTTTCTATAATGTGTTACAAAATTAATGATTGACAGTTCACGAGTATGCATTGTGGGCATGCGTAGGGTTAAATCATTGTTTGTTTCGAGCAAATATTTCATACTTGACGTAATATCTGTAGTCTTTTTTGGCCTGACCAGAGGTGAAGCTGAAGCCTGGGGCCGGGGGACCAAAGATTCTGGAAGAAGAAAGGTCGGAAGGCCAGTTGACAGAGAATGACAAGGTAAGATTTAAGAATGGCATCTATTATATATTTCAGTAACATGCAACCTTTGGCATGACTAACTGACCAAACTATACACTCTTCAGGCCTTAAATTTGGCAGGAAGGTGGCAATTGAGATAAGGAAGATGATGGCTGTAATTAAAAGTTGTTTACTTCAAGCATGTATTTTTTTTTAAATAACAATGTTTATTGCTATGTAACATCTGTATTTTTGCATGTTTGTTTCGTAATAAATAGTACCGTGCATGTCATAAAAAGTAACCATATCAAGCGCTCAGTTTGGTGCGTAGTGTTCTGGTGAGCATGAGTTCTGAAGCAAGACTGTAGGTTATTACTTTTATTATATGAGAGAGAGAGAGAGAGAGAGAGTGAGAGAGAGAGAGAGAGAGAGAGAGAGAGAGAGAGAGAGAGAGAGAGAGAGAGAGAGAGAGAGAGTAGCACATGATTGTTTATTCCGGGTCATCTAGTAAATAAATAAGTGTATCGCTGTAGCAGCCCTTAGACCCCTAACTTCCTTGTCGTCAGCTTTTGAGAAATCAGGACTCAAGTTTCATGTACTTATAGCTTTTAGAGCAAATTTTTTTTTTTCTTTTCAGGAATAAGTACTTATATATTACACATCGAAGCTGCTTGATACATTGACACACAGTGGAGAAGGCCCGTAGAAGTACATGAAGTGTGTAACTCAGTTCAGGAAAAAAATGGAGGATTCATGAACTTTCCAAGGGGACGCTTTGTCAAACTGTTTTTCCTACTAAAAGTACTATCTTCCCATTAGAGCTGGAATAACAGCCGTGAACTGCAGCGTCGGTCCATCTTATAGCAGTAACCCGAGGCCATCTACTTTGTCGTTAACAGTAATTAGGATCCCTATTAAAATATTCTTCAACAAATTTTAGGACTTGAAATATTTATTTGAAAAAAATAATCAAAAAATCAACAAACAATGGTTTAGAATAAAAAAATAATTAAGAACGTCCGGGCCCCTCTGCCGACACCGTTGTGAACTAATACTTTTGAGAACCATTGCCTTAGAGACTCAATATAGTTTGATTATTGTCATGAACGCATGTATTGGAACTCAAGCATGCTTTTGCATATCTGAGCAGGTCGCTACTGCCGGCAATTGATCAAAGCACCCTGAATATCCAGCAATTGCTTTCGAGAATTATCTTTGGAGGGTACATTTGATTTTTGTCAAGTTAGTTTATCTTACCATTTCAGACTTCATCTGTTTTCACCCCCCCCCCCCCCCAAAATCACCCATTTTCTTCGAGACAAACCTAAAGTTAGGAGAAAACAAAAAGGCAAATTGGAATTAGTGCTCACTGAATTCTTGAGCTGAATCTCCCATAGTACATTGCAACATGTATTGCAAAACCAGAGCAGAGCCGTTAGGGATGAAAGGGGGCCAAAGGGGGAGGAGGGGATGGAGGTATCAGATGGTTTTTAAGCCCATGGACAGTCATTGTTGAGGTTAAAAGGGGCAGGGGCCAGTCAGATGTCTGGGAATCTTGCACGAGACCTCGGGAGAAGAGATAATGAAAGACTTAGTATTCATCGTAATTTTGTCACCTTTTCTCTCACTTAGTCTTGCTTTTTTAAAAAATCACATGATCTGATATAAGGGCTCCTAACCAATGTAATTACTTTACTATATTGAAGCTAGGCCCATAAATGTGTTTAGCGAGAAGGCTCCGAAACTACTCATCGCAAAAAATGTGAAAACTAGTAGATATGTGAAAGTTTAGCTTGTCAGTTTACCTGAGCGTATTTATATGAGAAGACACAAAGTCGTTACATTAACAAATTGACAATTTCGTCAGTTTGAATCTGGGAAACAACGTCTCCTCGATCCGCCATTTTAAGGAAGAATTTAAAAAAAACTTGGATTCTTGTTGTTGACCACAGAGGTATGCAATAGACAAGAGAAGGCAATCTGCTGCGCCTCCTCTCTTCTTTCCGCTGAAAGACGGCGGCAAAACCTAGCGCTGCGCCATTACAGACAAAAGGAGGGCAAGCGATTATTAATTACAGCCCTCACTTATAGTACAAAACAACAGTGCGCCATTTTTCAAACTTTTTAAATTTTAATATATTTTTTTTCTTACCTCTGGGCACCATAGGGTGCTCAGTAACTTGACCTACTCCTCGCTCTGGTCTATCTATAGAATTACATGTATGTGTTGTTGACCCAGTTATCCGAGATTGGGCCTAGAAAGCGTCCAATTGGGCTGTTATGTACAAATCCATATCAACAAACCTTGGATGGGCGAACGACTTTTTTCCCCTTGAACCTCTGATCTAAACCTACTCATCGTGTCTTCTTACCTGTCGGATTTCACTCATATCATATGAACATGTCCATTCCACAGGAGGAAGTGGACAAGGAAGATATTGGCCCCATCTATGAGAAGGTTGTCCACGGTCAAGACCACGTCCACGGAGAAGTGCCATTCGGCTATCGACCAAAAAATGTAGTTCGGTATAAAGACATCATAGATTTAGGGCTTGATCAAGCAATGTTGAAAGGTAAGGCGCATTTGTGATTCCCTGTCTGTGTGAGGCCCACTTTCATTTTATACACCCGTTCACCCCCTCCCCCACCCACCCACCCTTGCAAACTTCCTCTATGAAATTAACAAGAGAACAGAATAACATACGATGAAGTCACAAGAAATCAAATATTATTTGTGTCATAATTATAATGTACATAGTAAAGTATAAGTGGAGAAATCGAACAAACGTTTGAATTACATGATTGTATTAAAATTCTATTATAAAACTCTGATAGTGGAAAAAAGAGAAGAGAGAATGGGGGAACCTTTAGAGAATGCATTTAGATTTCTAAGCTATACATTTGTTGTCTTTCAACATCATTTCCTTATTGATACGTATTATCATTCTGGTTATCGCTGGTATCACCAATTCCTTTAGGCATTGACTTGAACAAGTTGTTGGAACAAGAACAGAATGAGTTTGAGGACTTCCAGAGAGAATCCAGGGAAGAAGCCGAGTTCTATGATGACGATGAAGAGGGTAAAGAGGCCGGGAATTATTGGCAAAGGGTGAGTTTTTTTTTTTCGTCATTGCCACTGACTCAACGACATAATTAGTTATCTTTCTCACTTTTTCATCGATAGTGGCCTAATAATTATCTGCTACGTTATAGCCAATAAAGAACAAGTTTAAGGCTGTTAAAGTCATTGTAATTTTTTAAAATCGAATTTATTAATTATCATCAATTATCGTGATCAAAACTAGTTTTCTTCATAGTACGGTAGCTGCAATAAGAAAAAGCCGATATGATATCTGGCTCCAGCTTCCCTTCCTTTTGCATTTCAAGATAAGTGTTACACTGTTTAGGGTTCCTTTTCAACCCCCCTCGGCACTACCACTTTGATTACAGTAGTGGTAGCTCCTCGGGGAGGGGGGGGGCGTGGATCCAAGAAGGAGGATGCTGAGCAGATATCATTGCGTACGGTAATGGCTCCAGAGTCCCAGTCTCAACTTGCAGAGTCGCCAGCACGTATACCAGTTTGTGAGACATGAATGGACACCACTGTGTTGATAATGCAGTATTTAATATGGCATATTTTTTACATTAGGACACAGCAAAAACAATCCGTCTTTTTGTGTTCCACCCAGCAGGTAGACAGTCTTCGTGCTCACTACATGCGGAAACTTTACGCTAAGGTGAGGGAAATCACTGTGCCCGATCTGGAAAATGCCGAATGGGATGTGGGAGATGAATACATGTGGAGTCAGAAAGATCCACTGGAGCCACACGATGGAGAGAGTCAACTTGAGCACGAGATGGAAATGTGGGCCAACACAATGTCAAAGGGGGATCGTAAACCATTCAAGGTTTTACAAGGGAGGAGAGGAATGAATGAAGAGCATGAAACTGAGGAGGGTGAAATTGTGGAGGAATTTCCAGAGGAAGTGCTTGATATGCAAGAGGATGAAATGTAAAAATTTATGAGAGTGTATGGGAATTTCCCTTTTTTTTTTTCCCTCTTGTAAGTATGAATGCGCGTTGAATTTCTTCTTCTCTTCCACCTGTATGATGGTACAGAATATGTACATTTTGAGATTATGAGATTCTAACTGGATTTACAGTATTTCTCTATTTCCACTTCAACAATGATAAGCAGACAGTTTTACAGAATGATATTTAAGACCCAATTTTTTTTTAAGGACCTTGGAAAATTTTTGTTTTTCGAGGGCCACAGCATACAGCAGTTCTTGTTCTTGAATTTATTTTCTTTAGCAACCCTGAATCTCCTAGACACATAAAAGCAGCACCGGGCGCTTACACTCATGCAAATTAATGTCTTAAGTAACCCGATAGTTGTGTTTGTAAATGACAGAGCAGAAAGTTTGCAAGTTGTGATCTTCATGGTGTATTTTACTTCATTTATGTGTATTTTATGTTGACTAAAATTTGAGACAATAGTTTGTACTACAGCTTTGTGATTTTGTGTTTGGAGTTTATGAAAAAGTGACATAAGTCAAACATTTTAAGGAATAAGATTTGAACTTTGAAATAGGAATAAAAATGTCACACGATACTACAAACATAGACTAGTGCATGTGCAAAATAGTATAATCTATGACAGCAGTTCAATGAAGGGCTTTTGTTATTGGGTTTTTTTTTTGTCCAGTTTACCACAGGGTGCTTAGTTTTGCCCAATAGTGTTTCAAATTTCATATGGCTGCTTCAACTGTCTTCTACATAAAGTTTACAAGTCAGTGATGATTTTCACTGCAAACAATTATTTTCTTTTTAAAGCACAAAGGCAGACAAGCTTTAAAAAGAAAGGCAAAAAATTCTTTAGTTTTGTCAACATCTTATACTATTATTTGCTGTTTTAATTATTATTTTATTACTCAGAAAACTGCAACGTACGGAACTCAGTTTTTTATAGTTACTGATAGAGATCTTACACCTGGTCATACGCTATTGTAAAGAACAAAGTATGAACTTAGGGAATAAAAGTTATTGGTTGTTACTTTTGTATGCTAATCTAACATATTAAAGAACTTGTACAAGATTCGTGTTATTCTTTGTCAGGATTTATTGAAAATAGGGATCCAACAATCGTGTTAAATTCCTGTCATTCTCCCCTTCTCTCAACCCATCTTCTTACCAAGTTGTTCAAAGGGGGTTAACTTTGTTATATATATTATAATGATGAACCTTCTTTCTTGGAAAAAAATTGTTATTTAATGGACTTCCCCATCATTGAAACTGTTAAACAGTGAGATTAAACAGTCTGCATTAATGTGTAGTGAGGATGTCAATTAAATTTATAACGCTAAAATGTAAAACTTTTGGATTTTACGTCATCAATCAGAACAACTAGATTGATCACTACATGTATTTCTCTTTCTTTTTGTAGATTTCTCCCGCAAACATATTTCACATTGGTACAGATAGTATAAGTAACACGTAACAGAAGTTTTAAGACAGTATTAAATTTGTTTTGAAAGATAAGACAGCGGATAGAACAAACACAATAGTTGGGACAAAAAAATGGACGGTGAATTAAGAAATGGAACAAAGAAACAGAGATATACATTTAAAAGCACATTTATTGCAAATATTTGTGAACATATTTAAATCATTTGTAACAGTATGTATTGTAAATGTGTTTGTTGTATTAAGGTTGCACTTGCACATAAAAGTAACCATTATAAATCTAAACTGACATTAAGAAATAGTGTGCATATGCATACTGACATAAGATTACAGAAGTTTACCTGGATTAACATTAAAAAATAGGAGAACAAATACATTATGCTGACCTAAGATTACAGAGTTCAGTGTTCTTCTGTTTTCTTATCAAAAATAAGTTTCGAACGGTCTTTAACTTCGGCCAGTGATACTGAATAACGCTTGAATAAATAAAAAAAAAAAGATATTAAAATGTTTGACTAAAGACCAAGTAAACAAACAAAATGCATCTATTATTTGCATATATGTAATAATCATTTCAAGTAATTATAATTTCGTATATTAATATCTTTTGAATTAAAAAAAAAAGTGCACAAATACACTAAAATAAAGCAAAGGATTTTGTTTCTCTCATAATCAAGTAAGGAAAATAAATCCTAGATTTACCACAGCCAGTAATATACATTACCAGACTCTGTTTCAATGGTAAAATATAAAAATATTGGACATTTTAGAAGACATTCTGCTGTTCACAATACCAATTCTGATGCATAAATTTAGTGGACATGTTATATTCCTGTTCTTGCATTTAATTTGACAAGAATGTAAGCGTGTAGGATGTTTTCTTGCATATGTGTGTTGTTTTTTTTCTGTAGAATTTTAGTCTTTATTGACATTTAAGTTTTTTTAAAACGTCTGCTTAAAATACAACTAATGATACTAGGCCATGGGTCACAGCAATGAAAAATGTGGTGCAAAAGTTAGACCGAGTCACAACCTAAAATGTATAGATCTACATGTATTACTGCACTGTGTCTTTCTCACGAGTATTGCAAATAAAGTGTTTGACAATTTCTGGTAAAAAAAAAAATGTTCCAAAACATTTGATTCTGTGAATTGAAAGAAGTCAATATATAAAGCAACTGTTCAGCATAGTAATATATTACAATTGTGGTACATAAATTAATGAACTTGTTGTGTTTGCTTCTGCTAAATAACTGCCGTAAGAAGAATACAAGTGAGTAAGATTTCCTCTGTATCATCAGTCTTCATTGTCATTGGAAAGTTTATTCCTTGTGGTGTCCATGAGATCGACAGGGCAGTTTCCATTGGGAGTCCTAGGAAAGAAAATATTGTAATAATAATTATATAATTAAAAACATGTCAGGATTTTCTGAGACACAGCATACATCCAGTTCAGGCCAGACTAGTCCAGAGGGAAGGGAGGTGGGGGTTGGGTGGGCCTGGCATACTCTCTTTTTGGGGGGAGGGGAGGGAAGGGTGAAGTCAAAGGGGAGTGAATACCTTAATAAAGATTATTGACATTGTAAACAGAGACCAGGGAACCTTCTAACATAAAATATTTTTTGAAAGCAGCTTCAGGAAAAATTAATACATAAAAAGAAGGTAAATTCAATGCAAAAATGGCAATTGAAACCATCTTATTTTCCAAATTTATTAAATTATTATGTATCTCTCTATTAAATCATAAACAAAATACATGTAAATGGATACTTTGAAATGGGGGGTGGGGGTGGGTGGGGTTCCGGGAGGGGTCCCATTTACTTTCCTTTTTAAAATATTTGTTCGTAACCAATCAGATTTCTCCCGAGTGGTCATGAGTTACAGTGCAGTATCAGTAAAGTCATAGGTATAATTTCTATCTGTTGGTGAAGGATCATACAAATAATGGAAGTATGAAACGATGAGACAGATGCTGAACTGAGACTTCTGCCTACAATATATTACACAGAAGTGTGAATGATAGAAATTCATTATTTGTCTTTACTAAAATTGCTTTCTTTTCTATTTGTTTTTAAACAGGGTTCACACAAAGTCTTCGAAACCAAGTTTAAGGACTTTTCAGGACCATAACGACGAATTAATAATTTTGAACCGCCTGTAGCTGTTTTAAAGACTTCCCTATCTAAGCATCCACTGAAATAACGCGAATCCGAGTGGTTATTTATGCGCATGTTAACAACGACTTCTAATTACCTGCCGTTTTTTTTTTTTTTTTTTTTGCAAAACAGGTGTTATTAGACACTGAGTGTTGAAACACAGATTACCGAGAGTGCCATCAGAAAAATCAGAAATCAAAATGTTCATTTCAACACATATTTGTGAATTTTTAAAGTTTTTTTGTGTTTTTTTTTAACCAAATTCAAGAACTTTTTAAACTTCCCCTATTTCTCTGTTCCGGAAAACAGGGAATTTATGGAATTTTAAGGACGCTTGTGAACCCTGATAAAAAGGTGTATGTGGCATAATTTTACATCATTCATGTTTTTTACTCACTGGAATCAGTCCCAGCAGTCAGAGATATGAAACAATCATTAGAACAGACAAACCGTGAGATTGTGAGAAAGGTTAAAGAATGGATAATAAACAGACACAAATCGTAAAAAAAAAACAACTCACAAATTACTTATAAACACAAACGAATTACATTACAATAATAAAAGAAGAAAGTGTTCGTGTTGAGCTAATTAAAGGTACTCAAGCCAAGGAAAGACACAGGAAAAAAATAAAACGTCTGTAGGAAAGGAATATAAACAAGAGAAAGGCAAAAGAAGAAAAGAGAGAACAGTAACAAAATGTAAACAAATGGATACATCCAAAAATATGAACAAAATTATTTTTAAGAAAAACATTTCATTCACATAGTTAGAACCCACGATTTCTCAGTCCCTGGCTTTCAAAGTTAAATACAAAACTACAGAGGCTCTGACAGCACCTACCTCTCAATTAGTCTCTCGTCTCCAGCTAAGTGTTCGTAAAGGTGTTCAGTAGCTGTACCACACGTCACCGATTTCTTCTGTGGCTTCCGCCCAATTTAATACACGTGGTGGTGGATCAATAAAATCATCTGAATCATCTTCTGCAAGTTTTGATTGGCGGGAGTTCTCTGTGCTCTTTTCTTGTTTCTTGCTATCTTCTGTGCCATCCAGACTAAATTGTTCCTGCTTAACATTTTGGATATGAGTTGTAATTTCTGATTTGATTTCATTGTCAGAGACTTCAGCCCTCCTTCTCCTTCCTCGAGTCGGTCTGCGTACTGGAGAAATCCATCCGCGTCGAATTCTTTTAAAGCCTTCTGTGATGATCTTATTTTCTGCGTCTGTAAATTCTGTCGTCTTTGCGTGTCTAAAATCTTCAGGTTTCACCCCTCTTCCTCTTCCACGAGATGGTCCCGTTGCAGGTTTATCGGGTGTACTATTTCTCACACCAGCAGGGAATCTGCCGACATTTTTCAGATTTGGTGTCATGACCTGATCTACATGTATGTTGTCATGTGTGTAGGGAGTTTTCTCGACTGGATGCATTTTCTGCACAATACGTTGCTTCTCATCAACTTTTCCAATAGGTTGTTTCATATAGGACTTGAACGCTGCTGCCAGCGAATGTTGAAAGATCCTGGATGGACCAGGCACAGTAGAACTGCCACTCATTTTCCAGATTTAGCGAGACAGAAACAAGAGTTGACCCTTTAGATTTAGGAAATCACTGGAACGTTTATTCTGAGACCAGGGACCACTGTAGAATAAGGAAACAACAGTAAATCAATAGGAGTTTCAAATATGTTGAAGAACAAAACTCTCACAAACACTTTACATTCGGATTGTTTTAGGTTTTTATTTTAGGATTTTCGCGGCCCTCGACCTTTACACCTCATGTTTCTTGTTCTTGTTTCTGTGTGTTTTTGTGGTAGGGGCCTTGTCCGGTCTGCTTTCCTCGACTCTCAACTGCCAAGGTACCGGTATCTTTCACATTTGCAACGTGCACACGGGCCCTGCGAGTTTTTCATTCTTTTCAGAGAAAGACTAGATGCTCGATGCACCGACTGGGGATCGAACCCGATACCTTCGGCATGGTTCTTACAATCAGGTGAAACTGAGAGTGACTTAAATAAGTGAAGAAAAGAAAAGGATTAAAATTTACATAGTGATCTAGGCAATTTCAATCATTTAACACTTTAAAAAGTTATGTTTCGTAGCGAGTAATCGTTCAATTATTTTGCATTCATAAGAAGTGATTGCTCTAAATGTAGCATGCAAAAGTGAAGAAATCGATCAGGAATGAGGAGTAATCATTAACGGACACCGATTCTATCAAGCACTTTTTTATGTGCACAAATCTTAACAGTCTGTAAATCAAAAGTGTCTGTCTACAATATTTAGGCCTGAAGCTTGAACTCTTTTTTAAGGCTCCTTCGCAACCAGCAACAATAGAGCAACATCCAAAATTTACTCGTTAAACAAACCAAAAACGTCTCTTCAGGGCCTTTCCTGGACCAGGGGCCCTGAAGCTTATGTTTCATTAGTTTCATTGTAGGTCCGACACTGTTGTGGTCACAAATTTGTTTCTGTAACTATTTTCGGTGGACAGCCATTTATTACCGGTGTAAACCGTGGGCATGAGGCCTCGACCCAAGACGCAGGATACCAAATATATCAATGGTTAAATATAAAGCCAAAGAGTACCGCCACTTGCACTGTCTCCTACACTGACCAGGCGCATATCGGGTGCCGAGTCAGGTTTTGGGTAATTGGCATGAAGTAAACCTTAATCTTTATTTTCATCGTTTTATGTCTGGAGTGATGAGATGGAGTTAAGAGACCGTGCCAAGACTACCGACAACTGTGCAATTTAACATATCCTTAAATCAATTGATTTGATAATCAAAGTGAAGGAATGAGTATAAAGTGCAAACTCTGAATGAAGTTCCCAGAGACATCGGATCAGAGAGAAAATTTACACCTATCTAAGCTTATGAAAAAGTGCAGAGATAACCATGGTGACAGGACTAGTGTAATGGAGTAGGAAAGGAGACCAGACAGGCGATTAAGAAAAACAAAACTCACATAAATTCAGCAGCACCACTCTGATGATAATGAAAGTTGATTAATAATATCACTTCTTCAACTTTCCAAATTTTTTAAGCTGAGGACCCCAAGAAACAATAGATCTTCAACTCACCTAGTGACCACGAAATTTTGAAGTTAATATTAATTCATTCTATCTCTCCCTGTCTCTCTCTCTCTCTCTCTCTCTTTCGTTCTCTCTGCAGCATGTGCCATCGAGACTGACATACGCCTGATTTCATTCTAGCTAGCTGACTCCTACATTACATCAGTCTTAACGACCTGCTTTTCTCGTAGCAGCACAACCCATTCGTCATTAATTTCATTTAAATGCACCTTTCTTTCTGTCCCACTCAAACAACCGATTCTTTAATTCATTCTATAATATATTTCCATATCTCGTGGAAATCTGAAGAGTGGGAGGCCTGGACTCTTGTATCTCTCATTCCTGTTGCTGAACACTACTGACTTCTAGGCTCTTTCTCTCTCGCCGAATGAAATTATCGAAAGGTCTTATACTAATTTGAAGTTCAGCAACAAAGACTATTTGCAACTCAACTCAAAACCACCTGTAAATGCACCGGTCGGATTGATCAACGCAATGACAGCATGTCTTTGTTTTAGTTGATACGCGCCCGGCTACCTTTAGAATTCTCTGCTCGGCAGACGGAAGTGCTTGAACTGCACCATCTTGCTATTTTGTGTCTTGGCTTCGACTTCCGAAGACGTCTATTTTCAAGAGCATTACACAGGACATCTTGAACATCGTCATATAAATTTACAGAATTCCTAGAAATTATAACGGCATATGAGTTAAAATAAAAATAGTAGATTAAGGACATTAACCACGGGTACGCCGACGTTACAGGAAGCGAATACTAAATGTAAGATTTCTATAATTAATTATAAACGATTATGATAATAAAGAAATCAAAGATGTCACCATGAGTACGAAGGACATGAATGATGCAAGAGAAGAAATTTGATGACAGTGGAGGAAAAGGAGAACATGGAGATAATTTTTTATCTTAATTTTGTCCTGGCGGCGGCCTGTTCGGCCTACTCTTCTCGATTTCCAACTGCCAAGGTATTTTTTAACGTGCGCAACGTGCACACGGGCCCTCCTAGTTTTTTTTTTTGTCCTTGTCCGAGAAGACTAGGTGCTCTATCCTACCTACCCTAAGATCGGGGACTGGAAAATATGAGAAAAATCCCCAACTTCCAACGTTCTTGCACCGACCGGGATTTGAACCCGGTACCTCCGGCATGAGAGGCGAGCACCTTGCCTCTAGATCACCGTGTCGCATTAGAAATGGAAATCCACGAAACAATTATTTTGAGATTGTTATTACACCTAACACTGCCTATTGCCTGTCGATAATTTCCCAACGATTTATGGGAACCTAGCAACCACCTTACGAAGCTTCTATTTTTAAAACTATCAGCGAGATAATGATTTGAAAAAGATATTTTTTTCTGCTTCACGCCTGAGATAACCTAAAAAGGATACAAAAATCCCACTGACACATATTCATTAAGAGATAATTGTTGAATCTTGTGGGCGGACAGGAGCCAAATAAATAAGCTTCGTGAAAGGAGTTAGCATATCAAACAAAATATTCTTAGATCGTTTTGATAATTAGATTAGGACGAACTCAACTTATTCAAGATCTATTGCTTTCTTTCTTCCTTTTTTTTTTCTTCTAAATTTTGCCAGGGTTTTTGAATCTATTATAACACTATTTCATAACTATAAGATTGTAAAGAAACGTATTAATTTTAATATATTATTATATTGCTAATTAAGCCTATATTTATTTATTATAATATTTTAATAAATTAGCTTAAAAAGCCAGTTGCCAGTACGTTCATTTGTATAAATGCAGCCAAAATGAGATAAATCTGTATGAAGGTATTGAAAAACCCTGTCTTTCGAAGAAAATTAAGGAATTACAATGTTTGAAATCTTTATTAAACAGGTGATGTAAAAAGTTACGCGTATCACTAATGGTTATTCTAACACGACCAGAATACTATTTATCACTTAAAAAGATATCCAAGGTTAGAGTTGTTTTTGTTCTTTTTTAGATTCTAGAGAATTATGCATTTTGCTGAGTATTAGCAGATTTTATCCTTGTCTTGCCGTTCAACTTTGACAACCTTAAAGAATTTGACCCTTAAGTGAAGGAAAGCCAATTTTGTTATTATTTCAAGAGTTTTAGATTTATTATCATTAACTTTTTATGTTTTGAATTTTCTGAGGTTTCTATTTATGGAAAGTTCACTCTTTTTTCTTGATTAAGGTTTCCCGTTTACAATTATAACACACCAATATAAACTTCTATTTTCCTATAAATACTTTATACATAACAGAAAAAAATTATCATGGAAATTTCAAAATAGAAGATTGTATTTAATTCCTCTCTAATTGTATCTTTGTATTCGAGCAAAGTTTTCCATTCACACTTTATTATGCCCCATGACCTAAAAACACTAGACTTCTTACTTATGAATGAACATATAGGCCTAAATGAAATTTATGTCACTAAATCAAAGAAAATAAATATTCAATAATATTGCAATAATAAAACAGCACTTACCAGAAAGTCGTCAATCCTGACTGAGCGTCAAAACTTGGCGTAAAAAAAACGAATTTTATACTTCAAACTGGCTAAATTTGCACTGAAAACTGTGGAACGTCAAAGCATCGGGCACAGATATGAATATGCAGTTTAATGGGTAACTGGTCATCTATACAACTACCCAGCGTCTCCCGGGGGCTCTTTGTTTGGGCTGTCATGGTCAGGTGACCAGGGTTGGCGACCCCGTGACGTGGCTGACCAATGACAATCGATGTGATTTTTTACGAATTTGTTTAGTTTGAGAATTTTCAATTTTGGAAGATGGCTTGTTTTTGAGTGTGCATTAACAATTTGTAATAATCGTAAAATCTCATACTTCCTTATGTTGTCTACACCCACCAAAATAAAGTTTATTCGTCATTCGTCGGACATCATGGACACAACGTTTTGCGTATTAATGAACGAAGTAGCTGACTATTAACAAGACTTTGAAAGACGTTAGAGGTCTTTGAGATAACCAAAGTCAGAATTATATAACAAGAACCAAAATACATCAGGAAATGGACGTCTTTTTGTTAACTGTTGTCTCAGAAAAAAAAAAAAGGGCGGGGAGCGCGCGGGGGGGGGGGGGCGGGTGGTTGTGCTTAAGAGAATACAAACAATTACTCACTCCTATGGAATAATCTAGAATTGGGTATTTGCAATGACGAGCTTTTGCCATTATCGGATTTTTGGTTTATGATCTCCAGACATGAGAACATGAGCGGTGACTACCAGTATTGTTGTTTGTGCAGGCACCTGTAGTGTTAGTACATGTAGACAGCACGAAACGAGTTCAACTGGGCACACGCCTGACCATCTGGGACACAATGAACTTCTATTTGTAATCATGTCAAGATTGTGCTATTATTATGACTGGCCCACCGTGTGACTGCATTTCAACTGCTAAATGTGTAGGGTGTGTATTGAAGAGCTTTGTTTTCGGAAGGCACTTACACCTCAACACATTGAGCATGAGAAAGACTTGGCTTTCAAATGGGAGGACAATGTAATGACCTGATAGACCCACTGATAAGGGAAGAGGGGGCATGCGGTTAAGTTTCACAGAATTCATGAGTTGGGGGACTTAAATGGAAAATGGGGGGGGGGGGGGCAAGGAACAGAAATGAGTGAGGATGAGTAGATATATGCAAAGAAATGCGCAATTTATTATTGTACTCAGCATGGACGTATCTACTCCGTCATTCCATTATTTGTAAGTCTTTCTACTGGCTCAAAACGCCAAGTCGTATAGAGATCATTCCATTATGAACATATGGAACCAAAGCCTTGTGTAAGCCAAAATACAATGAGAAAATAAATAACACCTCAAATGGTCTGTAACAAGTGGCAAAACACAATGGAGTGTTAGAAGGATAATGATGGGATATAGCAGAGGTCGGCAACCAGTGGCTCTTTTTGCTTTCATCTGTGGCTCTTTCCTTTTCTTAATTGTCGGTTTAAAAAAAAATATCTTTGAATGAGAGAAAATACTTCAGACATATCGTCTGCCATGCGTGTTGCCGCTCACTCTTCAGGCGAATTCTATTGAAAAATCTTAAGCATGGCTCTTCTTCTCTGAAAGGTTGCCGATCTCCTGGGTATACTAATGTGATTGCAACCTCAGGCCACTCTGGCGTCATACAATTTGCACTTTGGGGGTATTTGCAATACTGAGCTGTTGCCATTATCCGGTCCAAACTGAACGATTGTCACGCGCCAATCAAAGGCTGTTGAGCTCCATGATCTTTGGAGAGACACCTTTTTCAAAACAAATTATGACAGGTAAACGAAATGTGGACCATAATACACGCGAGTGACCACTGGCGACACGGTGAAAGCGGTTCAGACACAATAATAATTCTTTTTGCAACTGAATCAACACCTGTGGTTGGGAGATTGTGAGAAATGACGCGGTTGACCGTGTGACTAACCTTTTCAACGTCTTAAGTTTTGAAATATCCAAATGATTGGCGCCAGTGTTCATATATCTGGCGTGAGAAAACCCGAGCCTTCTAGAGGGTATAGAACTGAGAAATCTGGACTCACTGAAAAAAGAGGATTAATCTATAACTTTCGCAGTCCATTAGTTATATATACATAATATGCGAATGATTGAATGGTTGACCAATGTGGCTGAACATTAAATATAGTCTTGAAAAAAGTTCATTTATGAGATCGGTGAGATACCCGGACACAGAATTATTGCAAAAATAAAATATATCAGATTTGGGTCCTTTTGCTGATTGTTGTTTTTAAAATAAATAGAAATTTCAGTGTGGAGTAGAAGGCAGTGATGGGTGTATTAGATAGAATACATACTATTAATATGATTGATTCTTTACTTGTACCTGTATGGAATGGTTTCAGTTTGGATATTTGCAATATTGAACTTTTGCCGTTTTCCGATAGCAAAGAGAAAAAGTTGTTTGTAGCAAAGCCTCACAAAGGAAATAATACCCAAATGATACAATAAAACACAAAGAACAAGGGAAGATTTTTAAAAAAACAAAAAAAGCAACAACGGATATTTCGTTTAAAGACCTTTGTAAAAAAAAAACAAGCAACAGAAAAAAGTGGAAAAATGGAACAAAATTAATAAAAGAAACTAAAAAAAAAAAAAAAAAAAGGTAAAATATGAAATATTTATAGAATTAAAATATTAAATTAATAGCCGATTTGTCTGCCAGTCCCGAATGGTATTTCCGCAACGCAATACGTCTACCAATCTGACCGGGGGCGGGCATTTATGTGCCAAGAAAATAATGCACAATGGGATTTTGTATGAGTGATTTTCTCCGATTTTCCATTATTTGTAAGTTTTTCTACTTGTTCAAAAGGCTAACCTGTATGGTCACCCATTGTATCTGAATGTAAAAACAACAATAGCGACACCGAAATTTAAAAAAACAACAACAAAGATGGAGAGCTGGGAAGACACGATAGTATAATTAGGCTACTGTGACTGCACCCCCCCCCCTCCCTCCTCCCAGGCTGGTCCAGTGTTATACGAATTGCATTTCAGGAGGATCTGCATTATTCAGCTTTTGCCATTAAAGGGTCCAGTCGAATGATCGCCACGTGTCAAAGAGTGAGAGGCTATTGAATTCCTAGCTTGTTTGTGGTGACCCCCTTCTTCAAAACAAATTGGGACAGGTAAACGAGAGACGAACACGCGACTGACCATCTGGGACACAATGAAAAACAGCACAATACAATAATAACTTGTTGTGGAACTCTAGCTTTGCTATGATTCGGAGTTTGTGAGAAATGACCGGTTGACTGTGTGACTGACATTTTCAACGTCTCAAAGTTTTGAAATGACCGTAATGATTGGCGCCTGTATCCTTATGTCTGGCGTGAGAAAACCGGGGTCTTCTAAAGGGTTTAGAACTGAAAACTCTACGCTCACTGAAAAAGACGGGTAGTTCACAATATTGGCAGTGTCCATTAGTAAAGTGGCCAAAGCAGTGAAGAAATAGAATAAATAAGTTTTTAAAACAAAAGAAGAAAAAGAAAGAGGTGGAAAAGAAATAAGGGGCTGGAAAGGGGTGAGAGGGCAGGGAATGCCATGAGTAAAGGAATGGATCACGTCACACAGTGTGGATAAATTCCTTAATCTTTCCGTTGTTGGTAAGTTTTTTTCGATTTAGAAGACTGTCTTGTATAGTTATTATTTGTTTCCCATTTGTTACAGCTACTCCAGGAAGTGATTGTCGCATATCTGAACGATCGTCATGTGACAAAGACCAAAGGCTAATTGAGCCCAATGTTGTTTGTGGAGAGGCTTTCTTCAAAACAAATTATGACAGGTAAACGAAATGCATACCGTAGTACACACGGTTCATCATCTGTGACACACTGATAGTGGCACAGACACGATAACACTCCTTAACACGAAACTTGCAAAAAAAACAACAACAAAAGACCTCTCCCTCTCCCAATATCCTCCTCTGACGGAGAGCAAGATCCAATTGTAATCCAATCAACAGAAAATTAAAAGAATATCTGCAGCTTGAGATAAGAAGTGCCAAACACAATAGAGGATCGGCAAGATATGATGGAATATACTACTGCTATTGCAATTGCACCCTCAAACAGTATGAAATGATCTAGTATCATAGGAACTGCACTTTTGGGGGATTTGCCATTATTCAGCTTTTGATTTTGTTTGATTTGTTCAATCATTTCATCAAGAGTTCTTTTTTTTATTTCCCTTTTCTTAAAAAAAATATTCGGTATCAATGTACTTAATCAAATATATATTATATATTTTAATTCACGCCATCCGCCAAATAAGGAATTTATTTGTGACCATTTGAAGAAGTATTGGATATTATAATTATCAGAATTATTAGTATCTCGCCCGGAATTGCTATGCACAGCCAAAAGCAAGCGATCTTCAAAAATAAACATTTTTAATTCTCATACTGAACAAATTCGTAAAAATCACTTACATTGATTGTTATTGGTCAGCCCTTGATCATATGACAATGACAGCCCAAACAAAGAAACCGCAGGGGTGGCTGGGTAGTTCTACAAATGACCAGATACCCACTAAACTACCTGATCAGTTACACATTCAAATCGGCGCATGACGCTGTGGTGTTCTGTTGTTTCCAGTACAAAAATAGCCAGTTTGAGATAGTGAATTTTTTTTGCGTTTGGTGTGACAAGTTTGGACGCGCTGACAAAATTGAGGAGTTTCTGGTAAGTAAATGTTTTGTCATTGCAATAGTTTTAGTCTTTATTATTATTGCTTTAGCGAAAAGACTTCATTTATCTGTTTACCTCTATTAGTAGGGTATCAAGTGTTTTGAGTTGTGGGGTAATAACACAAATTGATGGAATTCGCAGATGCTATTAGAAAATTAATTAAAACGGAAGCTTCTATGTTTAAATCTCTATGTCTATGTGTCTTGTATATATGCTTAACTTAGATACACTAAAGTAGAAGTTTATATTAGTAGGTTACAATTATAATCGCGTGAAGACAGATTTGACTATGTTCTCTATTAGCTTTTTTTTTTTTTTATTGTTACCAGGAAAATACCCCTCCGCCCCTCACTCGGGAGGGGGGGGGGCTGTTACAACTTGGCCAAAGAGGAAAAAAAGGGTACCGGTAGATGTTTACAAAGTCCTGCGGTTGAAACAAAATCACCTACTTACTCATAAGAATCAAGAAAATACGCATAAACTGAATATAATCTGAAAAAGTAGATTTTCCATCTAGAGGAACTCCCCCCCCCCCCCCCCCCAAAGAAAAATAAAATGCCCATTCTGAAAAGACTGAAATGCTGGAAGAATTATCAAACATTACTTATTAGGAAAATTCTTTGACGTCCGGAACGTTGGAAGGCGAGACAACAATGAACAATTCTACAAACACCGAGAAAACCATATAGATTTGTTTCATTTTTTTTTCTTCAGCGATTTTTCAGCTGCTTTTTAAGAGTGACCATTCGAGAGTGGTGATAAATTTTTACATCATGTGTTTATTAAATAGAAGATAGAAAAACGATATATATATTTTTATTTTTTTTTGCAATCTTTCTTGTACGGTACAGAGGAAAAATGTCTACCCAGTATTTTTTTTTTACCTCCCTATGATTGGAATAGTTTAACGGCAACTGAATTTTTTACTTAGTTAGTTACTTCTCAGTGGTAGATTAATATTAATCATCCTTCATAATTTAAGAACTAATTATAACGTATCAGATTTAAAACCGATGACCACATGGACGGCCACAATTAAAACGAACAAAAATGTTATTATGGCAACGCTCTAAGAATTTTTGTTGTTTGATATGTTTAATCATTATTTTCATCAAGCTTGCTTTTTTATTTCCATTTTCTTACACAAAATTCAGCGTTAACTTATAAATACTTACGTATCAGTCTGACCGGTGTTCTATTGTTTTCGCTATTTCTGGTTGACTCTGCTGTAGAGAAGAAAAACTACAAAATGATAAATCAAGAGCTCGATACTAATTTTAAATACAGACATGCACTATGAGTAAGATCATGGCGGTACTTGTTTTGTGTGTGTATATGTATTTTAGACTTTCATGGAATCTTAGTAGAAGTTATAGGGGAAATTATCAACTGCCGCAATTATCGAGATAAAAATGCTAACGGCAGCACTTGATCCGTCTAAAACAAAGACTTCAAACCAAACTGGTGACAGGCAGTGTTTACGCTACGTACGCCCCAAACATCCGCGTTCGCGTGGTATCTTTCATGCGTCTAACGCACGAACGTGTGCCCATTCACACCAATCGTCTGTCTATTCTTGCGTGTTCGTGCGTGTTTTAGGCCTAACCAACATGGATGCCAAGACTAAACTGAAGATTTTACTGTCGTTAAAAGAAAAAAATAAGAGGAAGAAAAGGAGGTATTGGATCCACCCAATTTTGGTCGATAGGCAATTATATGGCGAATATCATCATCTGCTACCCCAAATTTTGTCACATGAAGACAAATGTATTGGATATATTCGAATGAGACCAGATACATTTGACAGCCTGTTGAGTTTGCTGACACTCCATATTGAAAAAAAGAACACCAATTACAGACACGCTATTTCACCACAAGAAAGACTGGTCATAACTCTCAGGTAAGTTCAAACACAATTTTAATTTCAACGTTTAACTTGTTAAGGTAACCAAAAAGTAAGAAAAATGTTTTAAAAATTGCAATATTTTGCAATTTATAATTCAACAGCATGTCCTTAAGATGAATATTGATAATGATAATATTGATTATATTCAAACTGGTCTGAATGCCTTTCTTGTTCTCCCGCTGCACTACTTGTGGGCTCCACTGTCGTAGCACGTGCCTTCCTCAAGTGTTTTAACATCACACTGTGCATTTCTGCTTGAAGCTCCATCTTCTGAAAGTCATCTAATGTCTTTATCTTTGGTATCATGCTCTTAAAAAAAGAGCAGGTCCTCATCGTCATCCTGTGGGGGCACATAAGGTGTTGTAGGGATCGTTTTCAGCGTGTTAAGAATTTCACGATTAATGTCAATATCAATCTGCGCTGATCCTTTTCTGGTCGCACGGCTGAAACGTCGCTTTGAAGCTGCAGGCGTATTTTGTTCATCTGGTTCCAGTGGTGTTTCAACAGCCGAGTCGGTAACTTCTTCTTGTACTGGAGAGTGGACGGAGGGCACCTCTGTTGAAGACTGTGAGACGGTATCAATGGCATTCAGCACCAAGTCACTTATTTCAGATAGATTGCTTGAAGCTGGTCTGTCAGTGACGTATGGCACCAGAAATGACATGGAGTCATATAGGGACCATTTCTTTTTCTTTGATGGCCCAGAGCCAGACTTGAAGACTGTCATCTCTCTATGCTGTCTCTGAAAATAGTCCCGTAAACTCGTCCATTTTTTCTTTGCAACGGCACCTGCAACAAGTGCGAAAGTCAAAAATGGATTTTAGAAACAATGCAAAACACGCATTTTTTGGGGTGGGTGTGTATTTATATTTTTGTGAATGAACTAATATATTGTGTGGAAACTGATAGAGATGAATTTTTTCCCATACAGGTACCTTGCATCAGAAGAAAGTATGCATTCCCTGGCTTTTCACTATAGGGTCGGCCTGTCTACAGTGCATTCGATTGTTGCGTGACACTACACATGCGATGTGGAAAGTTCTACAACCAAGGGTCATGATGGCCCCAAAAGAGGAAGCATGGTTGATTATAGCTGAAGGCTTTTACAACAGATGGGACTTTCCATTGTGTCTCGGCGCTATTGACGGGAAACATATTAGAATAAAAAAGCCTTGGAACTCAGGATCAAAATATTTCAATTACAAAGCATTTTTTTCTATTGTTTTGTTAGCAGTTGTGGATGGTAATGGGCAATTCGTCATAGTTGATGTAGGATCATGCGGGGGAAACAGCGATGGTGGGATTTTTGAGAGATCACAATTTGGAAAAAGACTAGCTAATCATTTACTTCATGTACCAAAAGAGAGCACTTTGCCAGGAACTAACATTAGTAATCCCTTTGTGTTTGTAGGTGATGATGCGTTTCCATTAAAGGATAACATAATGAAGCCATTTCCACAAAAACGTTTAACATGAGAAAGAAGTGTTTAACTATAGACTCTCGCGGGCTCGGGGAGTTGTTGAAATGGCATTTGACAACATTGCACAAATGTGGCGAAAACTCCTTCAGCCAATAGATGCTGGTGTGGATCTTGCAACAGATATTGTCAAGGCCATTACAGTACTCCACAATTTTGTGAAAACACAGGAACCAAACAGAAATTTCATTTCTGACGCTGAGTCTTCGAAACGTGTCCAAACCCAAGACCCACAGACAGAATCACCAGATGACCGACCTCGGTTCCGAGCATCACAGAGGGCACTTCACATAAGAGATACATTAATGAACTATTTCTTGTCTGATGAAGGCAAAGTCTCTTGGCAAGATGACAAAGTGTACAGCAGTAAGGAATAATGTGATACAAGAACCCGATTACCCATATAAAGCCTAAAACTGAAAGTTAGCACAGACACATGTATGAGACCATAAAGGAAAGAAACATTTGATTTCTTGTATGTTTGGTTTTATTGTACCAGGGCACCAAAATACCCTAGATCAATATTTTCTTAAGCCTTTAAATATTTTAACAGATCTACATGTAACTATGAAGCCCTTGAAAATAGTGATGATCTAGATAACTACATCCAAGATATGTATTTTAGGCACATATAGCATATCTATAACCTCAACGACATAACTTGAATAATTACTCTGCAGTCGAATGTAATATGCACAAGGTGGGTCATTTTGACCCAAGTTGTACGGATAGGGTTAAATTAATTTTATATCACTCTGTTAAAATACGGTCAAATGAATCAAACCAGATTTGTGTCTTTCTATCTGTCTGTCTGTCTCTCTCTCCCTCCTTCTTCTCTCTTCCTCCTCCCCTCCTCCTCCTTTTCCTCCTCCTTCTTCTGTCTCTTTCTCTCTCTCCATCCCTCACTATCTCTCTCCCTCCCACGCCACTCTCAACACGTCAAGATTATTTCAAAGTTGAATCTTTTTTTGTGTGGATAATTATGTATCACACATGTTGAAATAAATTTTGCTTACCATCGGTGTTCAACTCTTCTCCAATGTCTTTCCATGCTTGATGAAGGAACTGTCTATTTGCATACAATGTATGAGTTTTGTCATAAAGTGCTTGTACTTTTTGTACAGCGGCGATAAGACGTTCATTATCAATATTTTCCATTGTTGATTGTCGACAGAGTAGTAGAGCCTAGCTGTCTGTGGTCTTCGACATGTAATAATAGTATGGTTGCATCATCCTAAATATAGGCCTAGCACTTTGCCTCATGGAGAGGGGCGGACGGTCACAACACGAGAGTAGACGGATGAAATTTTATGGCTGCCATAAAACGAATCACACGCACGACCGTGTTGTCTCATCAATGCACGAACACGATTGGTTGGTGGGAACACAGAAAGGGCCAGAGAATAAATAAATGGTTTTGTGACACGCACGAACGCGGATCTTTGGTGTGAATGTACCGTTAAGGAGCATTAACAATCTCAAAGATTTTTTCTTTTTTTGGCATCTTCCATTTCCTATTTTTTTCTTTTATTCTTTTATCTGGACGTCCACTGTGTCGATATTTACAATGTTTACATTTATTTATTTATTTATATATTTTTTTCCAGCACAGATTTGTAATGAACATTGTCACAAATCCCAGACTGGGAAATGTAATAATTATGACAGGACAACAATCACGAACGAACAAGTATAACACTTAACAGAACAACCAAACAGACTCACACATTTATTATACATAGAAATAACGATATACGTGCATTACATTATTCAATTCCAATACCATACAATGGTCAGTATCCCCGACATTCATGCTTCTACGGGCCCACAACCCGATAATACTTTCTAAAATATGCTCTGGCCTCAGCCTCACATCTATATATATATTACTTGCTGGCCTCTCTTATTGGCGCCTGCTCAACCTAATCTCCGTATCTCAATCTCCCCTCGAGGTCTTAACAGCACATTACTATTTCAATAGCACATTATATTCTCAATGGCACATTAACATCTTAATAGCACATTAACATCGTAATAGCACATTAACATTTGAATAGCAATAAGGACAATAACAACGTCCCTGTCTGTGGCCAGACTGCCACGACTCATGTGCTCCCGCTGTCCTGCGCGACAGCTTCACTCAGGCGGCCTGTGGGTAGCCTTCTGCCCAACCCCGGCACAAGTCCGCTCACCGCGGGTGGCTTCTCTGCCCGACCCCGGCACCTATAAGAATAACATTACAGTTCTATAACACCATACAATTACTATCCACTTCACCACTCATTACGAACCATCAAGCGTACTCACAATAGTCCACATTTCACTCACCACACATCTTACGGTAACACACCTCCACCGTGTCACACCGTACTCAGACTCGCTACGAATCCATGATCCTAACTTACATCTATCGCTCATTGCGCACATCTCTATACACAGTAATCAATGACTTTCACAGTCCTCACATATAACTTATTTACATCATGGTCATAGGAGAACATAGTACATCAATCATCATAATTATCAATCACAGTTCAACCTACCAGTCATCACTGGAAAAAACACAACAATCTCCCGACTGCTCTGATCTCACGTCTGTCCCCTTGGACTTCTTAACTTGCAGTGACTTTTCACGACACAAGATTTACCTCATCGCCTTCACTTTACTCACGTCTTGCACGCTTCCAAGCTAACTAACAGAAGTCAATACAGGTGAGCAGCCTCACTATCCCGTGAGTCCATCCTACACTTCCATGCCCCCGTAATCCTTGAATCTCGCTCACTCCACTCGTGACAAACATTATCGGGAAATTATTAACTGGCATCAAAGAAAATACCAGTGGCAACAGTAGCAGCAAAACAAAATTTATTATCATCTTCTTCTTTGTTCTCTTTCTTCGCTATTACGCTCATGTTCCCATGTTTCGTCATCATCATCAGACTTCTCACACATTCATTACATTCATACTCGTGATGACATCTTTAGTGTCTTTATTGTTATTGCAGAAAACAATTACTACTGACAATCTTACACTTTGTATTCGTTTACTGCGATGTCGGCTTTCTGCAGTTAATGTCCTTAAAATTACTATTTCTGTGTGTGCCTGGAGAAAGATCCCAGTTGTCGCAAATTTTGGATTTTGAGATAAGGGCATATTCTTCTAGAAAATTTAATGCTGAAAACGCTGCTTTTAAAAATTTTTACAATATCTTAGGTAGTTTTGAAGATATTACACATTTTGTAAAACAGGGGGCAAAAACAAACTTTTGAGAAAAACAGCTTTAACAGCTCTCGCCCATGACAGACTTTTTGGATATTGTTGGGGGAGCGTAGTTTTATTACAAAGGCAAATAGGGAAACTACTGACTTGTGTTCACTGCTCAGCTCTAGCTTTCTATGTAAAATACCGCGCTCTCCTAACAAGATCCAAAAAACTTCCGACTTGGCTGTTTTTAAGGGACCGTGGCATGTTACACGGTAAACTATAGATGAGCAGTGAACACTACTCAGTATTATCTCTATAACGACTTTGTAATTAGTCCACGGTCCCCTAGCAACAACCACTTCAATATTACTTCGTGAAGAGTCACATGTTGTACAAATAATTAATAAAATAATATTTAAACATAAAATATTCCAAAATCCTTTTCATATGCTATTTAGAAATGGTTGAACTTGTGTTTTCTGCTAGAAGTACATTTCCGACTACTTACGACTTTTTCGACCTTTTTAGGGGCCGTTCAAATACATTATTACACCTCGGAGGGGGGGGGGTCTTTGGCTCCTGTAAGAAAAGTGTAATGGGGGGGGGGGGTCACCCAAGTCTAATATTACACTTTTTGCTCCCTAGGAGGTAAAAAGGTTGGATAGCTGAGAGAAAAAAAAATATTTGTTATTTATTTTTTAAACTATTTTTATCTTTAGGGAATGATTGTTCATCTTATTTAACTGACCTAATTGTCCCATACACACCATCAAGGAGACTTAGATCCAGTAATTCAAACCTATTAACAGTTCCTAGAGCTCATTTGAAAAGGTATGGACAGAGAGCCTTCACTTTTACAGGTCCAACAGTATGGAACTCTCTTCCAAATGATATTAAAGTATGTAATACCTTAGAGGCATTCAAAGGGCATATCAAAACGCACCTATTTAGGAAATATTTTCATTAGCATCATGTCCTTGCCAGATATATATGAGTGTATGATTACAAGATGTCTTGACTGTTAATTAAGATGTATGTGATATGTGTAATTGTGTTTCTGTATTATGTAAATATGTCAATGATATGTACAGCGCCTTGGGCTCACTTGGTGGGGAAAGGCGCTATATATAAAAAATCTTTATTATTATTATTATACCCAATTATTTTTTTAATTTTCCTACTATGTGCCCATATTCACAGTAGACTTCACTTAGAGTGGATTTGCGATATCTCAACATGCATTTTTGTGACAACTGTATTCTTGTCACTATTAATTAAGATTGCTTTTTGACTGTATGTGTCCAGCACATTACAGATGATTTTTTTCACTGCTGAGTTTTTGTGATATTTGTTTCCAATAAAACGTTAATACATGCTGTATTACATACTGTTCACTGTTATAGACTTATACTAGTGAAGCTAAATAAAAATAGTACCGAGTATGTAAAATTGTAATAATACAGAATGGGGGGGGGGGGGGTCTTTGGCTTCTGTAAGAAAAGTGTAATAAGGGGGGGGGGGGGGTCAAAAAGTCCCCAAAATGGTGTAATAATGTATTTGAACAGCCCCTTACCCCCTAGCTCAAAAATAGCTGTACCGACAACTGGGACCTTTCTTCAGGAGCACACACATTTATTTTTATTTTGACCCCTTTGCAGGTAGAATTTCTAAGAATTCTGTAAAGTTAGATGTCTGTATTCAAGATGTCCGACGTAATGTTTTATTTTCTTGAAGATAACTGAAAACGTTCTAAAAACAACTAAAAAGTCTTCGAAAGTTGAAGCGTCATACCAACAATTCACACTGTTAATAAATGGGCGAACTCCAAAAATGTCTATAGAAAAAAGTTAATGACCACAGACCACAGAATTGTAGGCAAATGGTATACTTTCACGCAGACCGTCCAGTTTTTTTGCAAACATACACATACACAAAAAACAAAAAGTCTGTGAAAAGATACGAAAATTCTGTTCACGTTAATTATTACTTACTATTCTTTGACAGTCGACAGGCGGGGAGTCGCAGTAGGGCTAGGAGTAAGAGGAAAGTAGGCAAAAACAAAAAAACAACGTTGTATTTGCAGAGCCCTACGGGTATGGACAAACTGACAAGGGAGACGTTACAAACAAAACATGAATGTAAACAAAATTTACCAAACGAAGTCCAGCATAGCGAATTGCTGGCCGCAAGCGGTAACGTTGGGGAAGTATGAACGGTTGGATAGTTACATTGAAACACGCAAGCTTTCGGTCCCTGGGACCTTCATCAGGCACATACAAAAAGGGGAAAAGAAAGCAACAAAAAAACAAAGAATATGGAAAGCGCACAGTTAGAAAAAAAAAAAAAAAGAAAAAAAAAAATGTTTTTGATACTCTGACCGAGGCAAAGGTAGTAAAGCAAGAGCTAAAATGGGGGGGGGGGGGGAGGGAGGGGATAATAACAATAGGCATCACGTGCCCCTAGGGCACCACACAGCCCCACCTCCAATTAACTAATACCGACAGAAATGTTGAAACATCAGGAACATTTACATGTGACAACTGCCAGAGAGTGTGCAGGTCACGGATAGGACTCTCCAGCCACAGAAGAAGATGCACTTAGATTAACCGATGTGCTTCATAGTTTGTTTTTATGTGAGTATGTGTGTATAAATGCTTCTTCGTGTGTCTGTGTGTATGCATGTGTTAACCACACGACATTGTTTAAGTTGCCCCCTTTTACATGCTGCAATGTCCACCATCTCACGTAGATGTACGGATGCCATATATACACACTGCCTCTCAGTGGGCCCATTCACCACTTCACAGCCGGCCAGTGTGCATCTCAAATCTCCCAGACCAGCAGCGCAGCTAAGTAGCATTTTTATTTCCCTTTATTTCCCTTTATAACTCCTTTCACGCCCACCGCTAGTCCAACTCATCTTCACACACTCTTCCTCAACCCCCTCCCTCCCCCCCCCTCGTTTGTTAAATTTTGTTTACATTCATGTTTTGTTTGTAACGTCTCCCTTGTCAGTTTGTCCATACCCGTAGGGCTCTGCAAATACAACGTTTTTTGTTTTTTTTTGCCTACTTTCCTCTCATTCTTTGACAGGTACAGTTCAAATTTCCATGCATGCCACATCTATTTCAGTCCAATTGTTTCTTTTGAATGCGGAGTAATCAAACCATTAGTCTCTACATAAAATAAATATAAAATGATTGAATTTTCACCATCATTATGGTCTGTGTTTGGTTCCTTTCTTTCTTCTTCTTCTTTCTTTTAACACTTTAAATTTTGTTAGAATGCAAGGTAGTTGTCAAAATTTCTTGTCCCATAATTTTAAAAGTTATAGCAATCTACTATTATTTCCTTATTCCACAGTGTAACGTCCCGACTCTCAAAAGGCGTATTCCATTTCAACTTCCCGAATCTACAGAGACAGATCTCATTTCTGTATCATTTAACTGCGGAAAATGAGTAGAAATTCTACTTTGCGTGGTCCATCTAGGATCTTCCAACAGTCGCTGGCCGCAATGTTCAATTCCTATAATATTATGAAACAACCATTTGGAAATGTCAATCAAAATCTACAAATGATGCAGAAAAGGCACTCAGACGAGAACACCCCACACGCAAATGGCATGTTTGTAGATCATGTTATAACACCAAATCTGGAGAATATCGGCAGATTCCCTGCTGGTGTGAGAGATAGTACACGTACACCCAATAAATCTGCAACTGGACTATCTCGTGGAAGAGGAAGAGGAAGGCGGGTGAAAACTGAAGGTTTTAGGGATGCAAACACCACAGACTTGACAGAGAGAGAAAACAAGATCATCACTGAATCATTAAAAAGAATGTGGCCCGGATGGATTTCCCCAGTATCCAGACCGACTCAAGGAAAGGGAAGGAGGACTGAACTCTCTGACAATGAAATCAAATCACAAATGGTAAACCATAAAATCCAAAATACCACGACAGAACAGTTTTGTCTAGATTTTGTTGATGCTGACGGGAAACAAGAAAGTAACACAAACAAATCTTGTCAACCAAAACCTGAAGAGAATGATTTAGATGACTTCATTGATCCCCCACCTCGTATATTAAACTGGGCCGAAGAAACGGAAGAAATCGGTGACATGTGGTACAGCCAGGGCACACTTTTTACCAACAGCCAGCTCTTAATAACTATTAAGAGGTAAGTGTTGTCACAGCTTGTGTGGGTTAGCTGTTTACTTTGAAACTTTGGGACCCACAGACTAATAAATTAAACAGACTGGATGATCCCATTGTGTGACGTCACAAAACAGCGAAAGGTCATGAACCATTCGCCACATTAGATTTACGGTTGCGACCGACGCTTCAGCACAGTTACAATGCAGAGGTCGTTAAAAGTCCAGACGGTCATAATTTATAACAATAAAAAAAAAGGCAGCTGTAGACAATAAAATGAAAGGATAGGCAAGACAATGCATTATCAATACATGTACAACCAATCTTGACAAATAAAAAGAAATTTCTAATGCAGATAGAACTAAAATCGGAATTTCCCGAGCGGCGGCCACTTGGTTATGCGGCCGCATCTCATTAACTTCCGTAAAAAACGACACAGCCCGAAGCTTGTGTTTCCAGTCTGGTTATTTATTAGTCTGTGTTGGGACCGGAAAATCTTCTGGGTTTGTATTCAACAATGAAAACTTTTTTTTTTTTTAAATATGTCTTTTCATGTTTCCGGACTCATCCACTTGTTCACACTTTGTTACTGTTTTGTCTTTTCTCTTTTTTCCTTCCATAAAGATGTTGTTTTTTTCCCTTGGTCATTTCTAATTAGCACAACCAGGACATTTCCTTCTTTCAGTTTGTCTTTTGTTTGTATTGTAATGCCATTCTTTTGTGTTTCATATTTTTAATTTATCTGGGTTTTTTTTCTCTTTCTGACATGTTTATTACGTATCCGTTCGTTAATCTTTTTGGAAAACAGTTCATCTGTTCTACTGACTGTTTCATATCTACTATGATACTAATGAAGTTTCAGCTGTGGGGTCCCTAATAACAAACACATAAATAACCAAGTAGATTGGTATTGTTTCAATGGATGCTAAGATCAGCCTTGATTTAAAACTATTTTGGAAAGAGTTTTTTTCTTCTTCTTCTTCTTCTTCTTCTTCCCCAAACGAAACCTGAAGAAAAAAACTTTAAAACGGTCACAGAGTGGTCACAGGTTCTTTATTCTTCGTATTGGCTCTTTGAAAACTCCTTAAAAAGTTCTTAAATTTGGTTTTAGAGATATTTTGTGAAACCTGTTTTCAAGAGAACAATTTCATTGACGTCTAATAATGAATTACTGTCACTCAGACTTGTCTGTAAATTAAATATTGTGCGTGGAAGTCTCAGTTCAGCATCTGCTTGATCTATTATATATTTCAGTAACTTGCAACCTTTGGCATGACTAATTGACCAAACTATGCACTCTTCAGGCCTTAAATTTGGCAGGAAGGTGGCAATTGAGATAAGGAAGATGATGGCTATAATTAAAAGTTGTTTACTTCAAGCATGTATTTTTAAAAAAATAACAATTTTTATTGCTATGTAACATCTGTATTTTTGCATGTTTTTTTCGTAATATATAGTACCGTGCATGTCATAAGAAGTTACCGTATCAAGCGTTCAGTTAGCTGCGTAATGTTGTGGT
The DNA here is from genome assembly GCA_963931925.1 of Onchidella celtica. Classification (NCBI taxonomy): domain Eukaryota; kingdom Metazoa; phylum Mollusca; class Gastropoda; order Systellommatophora; family Onchidiidae; genus Onchidella; species Onchidella celtica. Next base: position 5,419,864 of record OZ007580.1, on the reverse strand, counting down.
GCGCATGAGTTCTGAAGCAAGACTACTGTAGTTTATTACTTTTATTATACTGGGGGGGGGGGGGGATCACATGATTGTTTATTCTGGGCAATGCCCAGTAGCTCATCTAGTGAATTATATTTCCATCATTTGTATGAATCTCGATCTACAAATAGAAATTATACATACGTCTTTATCGATGTTGCACAGGAAATGATACCCACTTGGGTAGAAATCTGATTTAGTTTCAATATAATATAAGAAAAGGGAAGTTACTGAGATCAGGCCCTTGCAAACCTAGTCATAAACCCAGGCGAGATGGTTATTATAGGCCCCATTTCAAACTATTCATTAAGTAGGTGTATTTTGTTGAAATTTGAGAAGAAGGTATGTAATAATGTCATACATGTGGAACGTAATGTATTGGTTTCTGTTACCGTTTCTATATTAAATTTGTCTATTTTTAAATATTAGTCACTCATGACTCTTCCTTAAAATAATATTTAATGTTGAAGGCTCTGTTTACAATATCAATATTCTTTATCAGAGGGTCAACTCCCATTTGGCTTTACCACTGGGAGTAAGCCTCCTAGAAATCGTACATCCGGCTCACCTGACACCCAGCCCCCTCCCCCCCCCCCCACCACCCGACTGGCCTGAATGGGATGTATTTCTCAGGAAAACCAGACGTGTTTTTAATGATATATTATTATAGTTTCTTTCCCCAGAACTCCCAGTGGAAACTGCCCTGCCGAGCTCATGGACAACAGAAAGACTAAAATTTCCAGTGAAGATCAAAGACACAGAAGAAATTCTACTTACTTGAGATCTTGTTAAGGCAGTTGCAGCAAAAAGCAACGTACCAAGTTCATTAATTTATGTATCCCAATTGTATTATAAGACTACGGTGAACGGTTGCTTTACATTATTGATTTCTTTTAATTGACAGGATCGTATGTATTGGAATATTTTTATTATCATATTTTTTTAAACAGATATTGTCGAAAAGTTTAGTAGGAATAAACGTTAGGATTATTACAGTAATAGATATGTTAGTTTGTGACACTGCTTTTTGAAATGTCTGATATTTTCGTATGGAAAAGCAAGCAAACAAGAGTTCACCACTGGCGTATCAGAATTGAAGGTGGATACTTCCTGTATTATGTTTATTCCTTTTCGCTAGCCAGAATATACGAATTTTTTAATTTAACTTTTTCTTTTAACCATTAATTGTTTAAAAATTCACTGGCAACAGTCATTAGCCACAATCCACATGCAGTAATAGAAACATTTGAGTTTGTGACTGGGTTTTCTTAAATGTCCGATAATTTCACATATTACTATTAATTGAAACTGTCTCCTGTATTGCACTAATTGTGTGTTAAGCAAAGTTCTTGATTTTAGAATTTTTAAAAATTGCTTGAAATAATTATTAGATGTATGCAATAATAGATACATTTTACTTTCTGACCTGATCTTTTAAAATGTGTGGTATTTGAATATTTTTATTTGGAAAGGTATTCACTTTTACTGTCTAAGTAGGCTTGGGATTTTTTTTTAATAACAAACAAAACAACAGCCTCTGTAATCTTATGTCAGTATTCGTATTTGTGCATTCCATTTCTTAATATCAGTCTAGTTAAACCTCTGTAATCTAATGTTAGTACAGGTACCTTTATATTCTATTCCTGAAGGTCAATTCAGATAAACTTCTCTAATCTTATATATGTGTCAATTTACATGTGCACACTATTTCTTAAAGTCAATTTAGATTATAATGATTACTTTTAGACCTGAGACAAGATAAATGCATTTACAACACCCAGCTATACATGATTTAACTATTTTCATACATCTTTTAGAAATAAAAGTGCAATAAAATGTATATCTCTGTATTTGTTTCATTTGTAAAATCACCGTCCAAGTTTCTGACTGGTTTAGACTGGCGTTTTGTTATTTTCCCCATTTCTGGTCATCTCTGGCATGGCCTACAAAAACTACAAATGTTAAATCAAGTTGTCGATACTAATTTTAAAATACAGACACATACTATGAGTAAGATCATGGCAGTACGTGTTTTATATGTGTGTTTTGGATTTCCGCAGAACCTATAGTAAAAGTTATAGGGAAATTATCAGCTGCCGCAATTATCTTGGTGCAAATGCTAAGGGCAGTGATCCTCCAAAACAAAGACATCAAACTGAACTGGTGAACAGCAATATTAGGCGCATTAACAATCTCAAAGTAACTGTTTTTCCCATCTTCCCCTTTCTTTTGTTTGTCTAATTATTTTGTGTGGTCGTCCACAGTGACGAATTTTATTTTATTTTATTTATTTATTTATTTATTTATTTATTTATTTATTTATTTATTTATTTATTTATTTACTTATTTATTTATTTATTTATTTATTGTTCACTCATTACCTATTTATTTATTTTCCTGCACGGATTTGCAATAAAAAATTACCTGGAAGTTATTAACTGGCAACAAAAACAATACGAGTGCAACAATAACGTCAATACAAAATTTATTATCAGCTTCTTCTTTGTTCTGTTTCGTCACTTGTCCATCCATGTTCTCCTCTTTGGTCATCGTCATCAAAATTCTCACTCACTCATTACCTCCATACTCATAGTAACATCTTTGACTTCTTTATTGTCATCGTCGTTTATAATCACTTCTGACAATCTTACATTTTTGCATTTGCTTACTGTGACCTCAGCTTACCGTGGTTAATGTCCTCGATTGTTTATTTTTATTTTGGCCCATATGCCAATACAATTTCTAAGAGTTCTGTAAAGTTGCATGACTACATTCAAGATGTCCGGTGTAATGCTTCCTTTTCTCGAAGGTAAAGGGTGCAGTCGATTTGCAGAACCAAAATATGATCGATTTCCTTGACCGAGTAAACAATTTAATTTGCGGAACTAATTTTACAATCGAAAATAATAATTATAACTGAACTAGAACTAATTCGATATACCACTCCGATCTATGGCTTACACCTGAACCTCTTCCGTTCGTCTGATAAAGTGTTTCTATTTTATGCAGAAATTAGTATTTCATCTACTACCCCTGCTCTCACAACGAAAAAGTGTGAGTAGGATTAAGAGCGGGATGGTATTTTCTTTTTAAATGCACAGCAGAAACAGAGAAAAACATTTGGATAACCAGGCATAACGTGTACAAAATTGACAAGACTGTTGCAGGCAGGTTCTTGTATGAGATCCTTTGGTTATAGTGTCTCCTTGACAGATTGCCATTCTGACAGGTATTGAAAGTCCTTTCCAACAACTCTGTTCTTCATTTGTCCCGAGTGGTACTTTCTGTTCAGTTTGGGCCGCTTGTCTTGAGTGCAATCACTGCCGGTGTAACAGGCCAAAATATACCCCCCGCCCAGACTATACCCGGGGTTAAACTGGCCTAGCCCAGAATATACCCCGGGGTATATTCTGGGCTAGGCCAGTTTATACCCCGGGGTTACTTTGGCTAGGCCAGACTATACCCCTCAGTCCAGATTATACCCCCTACTTTTTTTTTTTTTGAAAACAAGTCAAGACCAGAGTTTATTTCAGCCTGTTCTTTATCACTGTCATAAGACCTCATATTAATCCACACATGAACACATTCTTGACACCCATAAATCATAATACAATTTAGAGGAAATAATAATAATAATTTATTTCAGCCTTAGTTTAAATTGGTGTACATACATACATTCATGACTCCTATTAATCATGATACATTTTAGAGGAAACAAACATGCATTAAAATGCATTGATATACAGAAGGGTTGAGTATTCATTCCAACTGATATGATTAGACTTCAGCATTAATTTCACTCGTGTCTGTTGATACCATCATTATTATTATTATTTTGATAATTGGTTGGCCATGAGTAAAACATGCATTGTATTTTTTGTTACAACCATGCAGAGAGAAAAGGCCGGAAAACAACACACATAGAAAAAAATAATAAAAACATAATTAGTAACCCAACTGACACTGACAGATGGTGCAAGTCCATCATCCACTTCACATAAAACTAAATAGGCACTAAATTATTCCCCTGATGAATTCCACCTGTCCAGATCCACTTGAAATGTTTCAGAATGCTAGCCAGTAATATACATTAATAACGACAAGAACACGAAATCATCTTACATGGATTTACTCTTGAAAATAAAGAGAAATTTAAATATAAGAATCATCATCATCACCTTGGAATAATGCAAAGATATAAGAGGGAGTCTAGAAACCGCAGCAGTATGTGTGTGTATCACCTATGTACATGGATGAAATGTGTTAAATCTTTTCAACTATTCATGTAGAACTGGACAGAAAGCTTTAGTGAAATAGCCTGGACAGAGTAAGTCCACTGAGACAAAAGTAGTCCATTGTAAAAAGTAAGATCTATAGCATGTTAAGACAAAATTCGATAGATCATGTTGCAGTAACAGAATTTCTTGTTAGTGAATATTATTCGTTGATAGCTTATTTGTAGAAAGATATACATTTCATGTACCTTATGGTTTAAGACACTGATTAGTTTGCAAGGCATTTGGAAGATTGAACTTACATGTTATAGTGAATAAGGGTTTGTCACTTGCGAGTGAAATAGATTTAAAAAAAAAAAAAAGACCTTGTCCGTCTTTTCCTTCCTAAGCTTGACACGTCCCTTGCCAGAGGATTTAACAACTGTGTATTCGCACACAAAAATACTCTAAAATGACTTCATTTTTATGAGTGTGTTAATTATTTCATCCATTGACAAATGAAGAACAGAGTTGTTGGAAAGGCAACCAACTATAAAAACAACTGCAACTTGACAACGAACGTAAATGAAATGAGGGTTAAAGTTGAATCATATCAGTTTGAATGGATATTCACCCCATAGCGATAGCATATCAATACATGTACATAATAATTCACGTTTTTTCCTCTGAATTGTATTATGATTTACTATATGGAAGTCTAGAATGTATGTATGTATGTATTACTATGGTGCCCGTTGACAGTGACAAAAAAAAAAAAAATGAATTAAACTATGATTGAAATAAACTGTGGTGTTTAGGCCAAACTATATTCCACCAGGCCAGGTTATACTCCCATATTCAGGCAAAATATTCAAGGATACAACATTAAGTTTTTAAAATTTTATTTCACCCGCAAGTGACATGCCTTTATTCACTATAACACATAATTGCAATCCTTCAAATGCCCTGCAAACTAATCCAGTGCCTTAAACCATCAGCTACCTGAAATGTATACCTTTCTACAAATAAGCTATCAAAGAATTTACTAACAAGAAATATTAACGCAACATGATCCATCAAATTTTTGCCGTGACATTCTGTAATTACTTTCTACAATGCCCTGTTATCTCAGTGGATTTAATCTGTCAGTTTTCACGACGATCAAAGCCACTTTACTAAAGCATTCTGTTCAGTTCTACTTGAATAGGTGGAAAGATTTAACACATTTTTTACATATACATGTACTTGGTACACACACGTTGCTGCTTATAGATAATAATAATAATAATAGATGGCATTTATATAGCGCATATCCATTTAAAATGCTCTATGTGCTTTACAGAAACAACATGGCAACCACAGAGCAGAATGGAGCGCATGCGAAGCGCTCCACACACTACACTGCTTCTTTCTCTCTCCCTGTCTCGCTCACTCTCTCTACCTCTCTCTATCTCAGAGCAAATTGTAACGCAGCCTGTTAGGCGCAGTTTACAACTCACAACAGTTCACAACTCACAACTCCAATAATATTTGGATGTTTATAAATAAGAATATTTATTTAACAATGAATAATAAATTTTGTTGTTCCTGGTGGGGGGATGATATGGATAAATCTTAATCTATTAATTTCAATTTTGCCCGGGCAGTGACCTGTTCGGCCTGCTCTTTACGATTTCCAACTGCCAAGGTATCTTTAACGTGCGCAACGTGCACACGGGCCCTCCGAATTTTTCGTCCTTATCCGAGAAGACTAGGTACTCGATCCTACGCCCCAATAGGATCAGGGACTTGAAAATATGAGAAAAATCCCAATTTCCAACATGCCTGCACTGCCCGGGTTTTGAACCCTTGACTCTTGGCATGAGAGGCGAGCACCTTGCCTCTAGACCACCTTGTCCCCCAATTTCTAGAATGATGTGTAGGTCATTTTTACATTCCCTCTTATCTTAATAATATTCCAAGATGATGATTCTGATTCTGATATTGATTATATTCTCTTTATTTTCAAGAGTAAATAAGATGATTTCGAGTTCTTATTTTTATTACTGTATATTACTGGTTAGCATTCTGTAACGTCTCAAGTGGATCAGGACAGGTTATGTTAGTGATGTGAAAAATTTTTAGTATGTATTTAGTTTTGTGTGAAGTATTTAAGGTCTGCTTGATGATGGAATTGCGCCATCTGTCAGTAGTTGGGTTATTAAAATGTTGTTGTTGTTGTTTTCTCTGTGTGTTCTTTCCCGGCCTTTTCTCTCTGCATTATTGTTACTTTCATGAACTGGTACGCTAGCATGGTATCAGTGGGCGTGCATCTGTCGGTGCAAACGGCCAGGGCGGAGGAGGTTTCATCTAACCCAACGGCCACATGCTAGGGCACAATGTGACCCTCAGTACTTGAGTCCTTCATATTGGCCCCCGGTAGCGGTGTGGTCATAGGCTTGTTTGCCTAAATCACAGACGAAGAATTGAGCAAACTTCCCGGACGCAGCTTCGAAGCTGGCGGCAGCAGGCCAGTGGTTGATTGATAGGGCAGATGGCAATATACCGTCACTCTGGCCTGGATATCGTGACACAGAGCATCCACCAGTATTGGTGTTCTTTGGTTTGGGTCTTTCACCCTAGTCAGTTGGGACTGCGAGGCTGTGGAGTAGCCTACAGGCAGCCGGTCAGGCAATATGACTGTCCCTCTGGCATCCTCCTGCACCTGGATACATTTCCAGTCGTCTTGACCCTGTCTTGCCACTTGGATAAGTTGTGTCCAGGCGAGAGAGTGAGTCTGATGTTTGCGCAGCTCTTTCTCACTAAAAACAAATTCTTTGCGCCAGTCTTAACACTCACCTCGTCTTCTTTCATCTTTGTCTCGTCTTCTTTCCTCTCAAAATTCCAACGGCGATGGGCGAGTGCGGTGGCAGCAGGTTTGGATAGACTGGAAGCTGTTAGCACAGACCTACACGTTGGTGGCTGTGGGCTATGGTCGCTTCATCGTCGATTGAAGTGGAGGCGTGGGGAGGCAGCACCCACAGTAGCTGAGCAGCCTTATTTAAGGATAGCGCAGCACAGTTGGTTTTCCTGTCCGCAAGCACTAGGACTGGTTCAATGATAATGATAATGAAATCAAAGTGCTCATCAAAGAAAAAAATAGTCTCATCCAAGCTCACTGCAGTGACCCCTCTTCCACAGCAAAAGCTGATGCACTGCGTGCATGTAAGGGTGTACTCCAGAAGAAGCTGAGGAAAATGAAAAATGACTGGCTTGAAGAGCGAGTAAGAGAAACTCAGAAATATGCCGACACAAACAACACTAGAAAGTTCTCTGAGCGCCTCCGAGCTGTGTTTGGACCATCCCGCTCTGGCACTACGCCACTTCTTGCGTCAGATGGTTCAACACGCATTGTTGAATTGAATGCCATAATTCAGCGTTGGGCAGAACATTTCGGAGGTGTGCTAAATCGGCCATCAAATATAAATACTGAGTCCATTGATCGCCTCCCTCAGACTCCTATAAATGCAGCTCTTGCCAAGCCATTCACAGCAAATGAGACCCGAACTGCCACAAATCAGATGTCCTTTAACAAATCACCAGGCGTGGATTCAATTCCTGCTGAGGTGTATGCCTTCGGTGGAGAAAAGCTTATTGAAAGGTTGACCGAGTTGTTCAATCATATGTTGAAAGCAGGGAAGCTGCCACAGGACTTCAAAGATGCTTCAATCATCCATCTGTACAAAAACAAAGGGGACAGCCAAGTCTGTGACAACCATCGGGGAATCTCTCTACTTTCAATTGCTGGCAAAATATTGGCAAGAATGCTTCTGAATCGCCTTCTTGATCACCTCTCGGCAAATGACTTGCTTCCCGAGAGCCAATGTGGCTTTCGTAAAGAGAGGAGAACGGCGGATATGATTTTTGCTGCCAGACAGATTCAGGAAAAATGCATGGAACAAAATAAAGCGCTGTATATCACATTTGTTGACCTCACAAAAGCATTTGACACAGTGTGTCGTGAAGGCCTCTGGAAAATCTTGGCGAAGTTTGGGTGTCCACCCGAATTCATCACAATAGTGCGCCAGTTTCATGATGGCATGCAAGCTGCAGTCAAAAGCAACGGCAGTGTTTCAGAGCCCTTTGCTGTCACAAATGGGGTAAAACAGGGTTGTGTCTTAGCCCCAACTCTGTTCAGCATCATGTTCTCTGCAATGCTACAAGAAGCCTTTAGCTCTCCTCCTCAAGGGGTAAGCATCAAGTACCGAACTGATGGCAGTCTATTCAACCTCAGGAGACTTCAGGCAAAAACCAAAACCAAAAGTACTCAAGTCTGTGACCTACTATTTGCTGATGATTGTGCACTTCTGGCACACGATGAGGGTAGCATGCAAAACTGTGTTGATAAGTTCTCTAGTGCCTGTGACAACTTTGGCCTCACAATAAGCACAAAGAAGACGGAAGTGCTCCATCAGCCTACTCCAGACGACAAGTATCCTGTGACCCCAAATATCAAAGTCCATGACAGTCTTCTGAAGGTGTCGGAGAACTTCACCTATCTTGGCAGTACACTGTCTTCCGCGGCTCGTGTTGATACTGAAATTCTCTCAAGAATCAGCAAAGCCAGCTCTGCATTTGGCAGGCTTCGAAAGAGAGCATGGGATGTCGCCGGCATTCGCACAGACACTAAGCTGAAAGTGTACACTGTCCTTCCCACCCTACTCGATGGGGCTGAAACCTGGACAGTGTACCAATCGCATGCCAGAAAGCTAAATCACTTTCATCTGGCCTGCCTTAGAAAGATCCTAAGGATCAAATGGCAGGATAAAATTCCAGACACTGAGGTCCTCAATCGTGCCAAGGAATTGAGCATCTTCTGCCACCTGAAAAAAATTCAGCTACGTTGGGCAGGATATGTTGTCAGAATGCCCGACTCCAGACTCCCTAAGCAAATCTTCTTCTCTGAGCTCTCCAATGGAACGAGGAATGTTGGGGCCCCAAAGAGACGTTACAAAGACACTCTCAAGCAATCACTGAAGGCCTTTGCCATTGATGTGAGTGAGTGGGAAAAGCTCTCGCTTGATCGTGCAAATTGGAGGGCGGCCCTTACCAGAGGCAGCAAAGCATGGGAAGCTGACAGAGTCCAGGAGGCTATCAAAAAAAGAGAACGGCGCAAGAAAAGGCCCAGTGGTACTGAACCAACGGAGCACTCTTGTCATTTATGCGGAAGGGTCTGCAGGGCAAAAATAGGACTTATCAGTCACATGAGAAGCCATAAGTCATGAAAGAACAGTCTTTCCATTCTGTCCTCTGTGTCCTTTAGTTCTCTTTTGTCCATGTGTTGAAATTCTCAACAATTTCTGTTCTTTATTCCTCTGGTGTTGTTAAGGTCATCATCATACCTGATGGACGAACTATTATTGTTGCTTTATATTATGTAGGTCTAATTGTTCTGACATATCAAGCACATTTCTGATTTTCAAAAATTAAAATAAAATTCAGATAACTTAACACTTTTGAGTCTTATAAGTAGTTCATACCTTGCAACTAGGTATATGTCAGTGGTGCCAAACAAAACAAAAAGTACAATACATGTTTAACTCATGGACAACTAATTATAAAAATAAAAAAAAGAAACAATAATAATACCAACGGACACAATTAAAATTAGTATTAAAGTCTAATCATACCAATTTGAATGGATTTTCAAACCTTTTGTATATGCTTTTTACCGCATGTTTATTCTCTCTTTAATGCATCATAATTTACAACAGACAAGAATGTATGCTTCAATATGGTACCTGATGACAGTGATAATGAACAATTTAAACTAAAGTTGAAATGAACTGTGGTCTTAACTTGTTTTTTTTTTTTTAAAGTAGGGGGTATAATCTGGACTGGGGCGGGGGGGGGGAGGGTATAGTCTGGCCTAGCCCAAGTATACCCCGGGGTATAAACTGGCCTAGCCCAGAATATACCCCGGGGTATATTCTGGGCTAGGCCAGTTTAACCCCGGGTATAGTCTGGCGGGGGTATAATCTGGCCTGCTACACCGGGTAAGCTGCTTTAAACAATGAAAAGATTCAGGACTGTTTGTTGTTCTTTTCATACCGTTGCTGGCCCATACAGTGGGAGGGAAGGTAACTGTAAGTTCAATGTGCGCATCTCAAAAAATTGTATCGATAACGTGTTCCGCAAATGTCAAGTCCTGCAAATGCCAAGTCCCGCAAATGTCAAGTCCCGCAAATAGGTACATATCATTTGGGGAACTAAAATTTAAAATTTCTCATTTGGGGAACTGCTATTTGGGGAACTCCTACTCGATACAATCCTATTCGATATTATCGAATCAATGTTGGGAAAAAAAGACATATCTAATCACTTCATTACATGAGTGATTTTGATAGTAAGCGGGCAGAATGTGAGGTTGGGCAGAAAGCAAAATTTTATTCAAAGATACGTTTGTTGAGTTGTTGAATGTATAATTTGACAAAGTGAGTTGGCCTCGGTTTTTTTGGTTTGTTATGTTAGTTGCTGCAAGTAATTTTGCCTGTTATAATGGAGCTATAGGCTACACAATTAAGACGAGCAAAGAAAAGCCTCGGTTCTTTTAAAAGGATTTATGTATGTCACAAATCCCAGACTGGGAGATGTAATAAGTTATGACAGGACAACAATCACGAACAAACAAGTTTAACACCTAACAGAACAATCCATCAGACTCACACATTTATTAAACATAATTATACAGATAATAGCGCAATTACATACATTATATTATTGAAATTAACTGCCGTACAACGGCCTTATTCTCACACGCACTCTCCCTCGGATCCACAACCCGGTAGTTACTCCTAAAGGCACTTCGGCCTCAGCCTCTCCCCTCAGGGTCTTAATAGCACATTAATAATTCACTGGCACCGCAGTCTCTCAATATCACCTTCCTATTGTCATACACCTTAGCATTCCCCTAGCACCTCAGCAGGGCAATAACACATTATCATTTCAACAGCCCCTCAACATGGCAATAGTACATTATTAGTTCCTAGCCCATCAACATGGCAATAGTACATTATCACATTCACGCTCATATCTACGTCCCTGTCCGTGGCCTGACTGCCACGACTTTATGTGCCTCTACGGTCCTGCACTGACAGCCTCACTTCTGGCCTATGTGTGGCCTCCGGCCCTATGCTGGCCTATCACCGTAGGCGGCGCTCTTTGGCCCGACCTCGGCACCTACAAGAATAACATTGCATTGGTATAATACCCTACCATTTCTATTCACTCCACCTCTTCTTACAACCCATGAAGCGTACACACACCAGTTCACCTTTCACTCACCACACATCTTACGGTAACACACCTCCATCGGAGTACACACTACTCACTCGCGCTACAAATCCATGAACTCACTTTCATCTATCGCTCATGGCGCACATTGCTATATCCAATATCAAGGACTTCCACATTCCTCACATATACTTATTTACATCATGGTAATAGACGAATATAATATAATACATCAATCATAATTATCAATCAACGTTCTACCTACCAGTCATCACTGGAAAACTCTCTCACTGGTCTCTCGACTGCTCCCCTTATGTCCGCCCGCTGGGCTCTTACTAGCGTCCGTTCAGTAGGACCTTCTAACTTGCAGTGATAGTAATACAGCGCTTTCGCCTCATTCAGACCCCCACCACTCATAACATGCACGCTTTCCTTACTTGTCTTCGTGCGTTAATTTTACTCTCTTCCTTTCACGTCTTTCCCTACCTGTCTGCCGTGAGCCCTTCTTACTCTACACCCGCTCTGTAGCAATCCCCTTAATTGCACTCACTCCACTCGTGACATCATCCCCCACCCCAAAAAAATTTCAAATCGCACCAAGATGACTGTCAACGAGTGAGCGTGAGCAATACCTACACTAAAAAAATGACCTAGCAGTTCCCCTAGTATATAAAATACCGAAATCAGGGGAAAATATGGGGATCAATATGCCCTGCAATATGCATATATGTATCACATCATCAATAGCTAACTAAACACACTACCTAATACAGAATCAAAAACCAATCAACCTATCAACCATTCTTCATATCATATTTATAATGTCAATATTTTAAAGTTGACTCATTCACACAGATCCTGTCAATGTTCCTGTCCTCCGATGTATAAGCTCCTGAACTCTTCCCCTAGGCTCGACTGAGGTAGTCGGCGATATGATTGCTGGTTCCTGGAATTGGTTGAATAACGAAGGTATACGGCTGCAAAGCCAGTGCCCATCTAGACAAGCGTGGGCTGGACGAACGATTCTTTGACAAAAACGTTAGTGGCTTGTGGTCTGTCTGGATACAAAATTCTCGTCCCATGAGATAACGTCCTAATTTCTGGACGGACCACACAATGGCAAGACACTCACGCTCTATCACAGAATACTTTCTTTCTCTCTGCAATAACTTCCTACTGACATAACATACAGGATGGAGACATTCGTTCTTCTCCTGTAGAAGACAAGCGCCGACACCAGAGTCCGACGCATCCGTTCTGAGGATAAAATTAGATCGAAAATCGGGTAATATCAGAATGGGTGACGATGATAATGCTGTCACCAAATTATCAAATGCTGTCTGACATTCAGACGTCCACTGGACCTTATCGGGTTGTCCCTTCTTAGTAAGGTCAGTAAGAGAAGATGACAAGGAGGAAAAATTTGGAATGAATTTTCTGTAATAATTTAAAATTCCCACTAAGCTTCTGACTTGTTTCTTTGTTTTAGGGATTTGCAACCCTACTAATTTGTCAATTTTTGTTACTTCAGGTCTCTGAACACCTCTACCCACGATATGTCCTAAGAATATTATCTCTAGACATGCCAAATCCATCTTTGCGGGTTTAGCAGTTAACCCAAATGACGTAATCGTTGAAAAATTACTGTTAGTGTCTGAATATGATCTGACCATGTCGACGTATGACATGCTATATCGTCAAAGAATGACACGACATTAGGTATGTCCTTCAACACTAGTCTCATTAATCGTGCAAACGTCGCTGGCGCGTTTACCAACCCAAATGGCATGACCTTAAATTGGAATAATCCAATGGGCGTTTGGAACGCCGTGTATTGTTTAGACTCCTCAGTAAGCGGGATTTCCCAATACCCTTTCGTTAAATCTATCTTGGAAAACCACGTGGACCCGGCCAATGAAGCTATTAATTCCTCCTGAAACGGGATAGGCTCCCTATCGCCTACCGTAATAGTGTTCAATCTTCGAAAATCAATACAGAACCGCACCGATCCATCAAGTTTTTTCACGAGGACGATGGGTGATGAATACGGTGATGTTGATGGTTCTATCACATCTAACTTCAACATTGACTCAACTTCCTTTATAACTCTATCTCTCGAAGAAAAAGGCAGTGGATAAGGTCTAAGAAATACTGGCTTATCCGAAGTCAACTTTATTTGGTGCTGGATCACGGTAGTGCGACCCGGCAAATCCGTAATAACATCCGGGAATGACGCTAACAGGGTCTTAAGTTCCCTACTCCTTGAACTCGTAAGGTCAGGGTTAATTTTTACGTCCCTGTAACCTTGTGTCGGAGTTAACTCCGGCAATTGAATTTGTAACTCTTCCTGCGCCTCGGTGTCGCTTACGTCACAGTCCAACTGGTCTACGACCCCCGTACAAGCAATAGAGAAGACAGTCTCCTCTGGTTTTGTCTGTGCACACAGATACTGTGGTCTCTCATAAAATCTCTGTAGCATATTAACATGGAAAACCTTACTCGTTCCATCAATGTGGATAGCGTAATCTACCTTTGAAACAACTCGCTCAATAACATAAGGACCTTTCCATGTCATCAATAACTTATTATGGTCCGTAGGTAACAACAATAGGACCTTGTCTCCTGGCCTAAAAATTCTCAATTTGGAACCTCTATCTTTATAGTCTTTTGCTCTTTTCGAAGCGATACCAGAAGCTTCTTCTGCTATAGTGCGCGCTGAAGATAATCTTTCTCTTAAATCAACAAGGTACTGAAACACCGAAATCTGCTCATCGTCTCCCGATGATGGCGACGTCATCATGTCCCGAAGAACATCAGTTGGACCCCTAGGACTATGACCGTACATCATTTCAAACGGCGAGAATCCCGTTGACTCCTGCCGTACCTCTCTGTACGCGAATAACACTGCAGGGATATATCTATCCCAATCTTTAGGGCGGTCAGCAGCTACCTTACGCAGCATCGACTTTAACGTCGAGTTCAATCTCTCGCACATGCCATTAGCCTGCGGATGATAAGGGGTGGTAGTGATGGGTTGTATGCTGAATAAGCGGAACAATTCCTTCATCATCTCCGACGTAAATTGCGCGCCCCTATCAGACAGAATTTGCTCTGGTATTCCTACCCTAGCGAAAATTGCAAACAACGCTTCCGCGACTGCCTCAGACGTTATGGTCCGCAGAGGAATCGCCTCGGGCCATCTCGTAGCATTACATATGACCGTTAAGAAAAATCGATTCCCCCTATCGGTCGCTGGGTAAATGGGGCCAACAAGGTCTATCGAGACCTTTTTAAACGGTTCCGAGACCGTGGGGATATTCTGAAGAGGAGCCTGGGGTGTACGCCCCTTATGCGTCGTCTTTTGGCACGCACTGCACGTCTTACAATAGACTTGTACATCTTTGTGGATCGATGGCCAGTAAAAATTTTTAAGAACCCTTTCTTTGGTTCTAGCTATCCCCATATGACCCGCTAATGGGACATCATGTGCCAAATGCAATACTGTTGCGATCAGCAACGCTGGCACAACGACCTGCTTTAAAATGGAGGTCACCGTTACATACTTACGGAACAGAATGCCCGCCTGAACAACAAAGGAAGACGAGCCGTTCTTATATTTCCTCGTTTTCTCGGTTCGCGCTTCCCCAAAACATGGGTTTAATGATGGGTCCTCCCTTTGTAATCTCGCCAAGCGCTCTGGCGTGATATCTAGGTTGACCGCTGGCGTCGCCAAAGGTCTAATCTTATCTTTATCAGCTACCCGTCGACGTGTTTCGACCGCGGCGCAAAAGTCAATACCTTTTGATTGCGACCATGCTTGCACGTTCTCATCGGAAGGGGAAACTACCCGTGATACATTCCCAATGATGAGCTGGGCGCCTGGAAAACAACCAACGACTGCTTCGACTTCCCCGCTAAGGAAAGGTGTATCTATCACTATTCTTGCCATGGGTAATTTCTCAATGGCCCCCGAAAATTGGATGCACGGGACAGTCTCACCTGTAAGCTGTGAATCCCGAATGCAGTCCCTATGCACTCCCACAACGGTAGATCCTGTATCTCGTAAAACCGAGACCGGTTCGTCCCCAACAAACCCCGGATAAACCCTAAGACCACCTCCTGTATGACATGAATTTATAACGGGGATCTTTCTCCCACAAGGTAAAACACCGGAAGATAATAACTTCTCACAACTGGGACACTTAGAATACTGTCCGCCTCCGTTGTCCGATGTAACACACGCAGCCGCATGATGAAATTTATTAGGGGAACATGGACTGGAGCCACTGTCCACGTTCGCCGCTATCCTACCTGCAGGGCAATTCACGCTGATGTGATCTGCTCTACCGCAGTTCCAACACTTCGCGGCCCTACACTTGCGTGAAAAGTGACCCACGCGTCCGCAAGTCCAACACTCCGCTCCCTGTGCTGCACTAGGCCTGGGTCCCCGTGACCCATCGCGACCGGAACTAAAGTCCCTATGCCGTCGGTCATCGGCAAAGGTCACAAATCGCCCCCGGCCATTACCGCGACCTAGCCCTCCTGCTCGGTCAAACTTACCGGATCCATATGCAGGTGATTGGTGATAGCCCCTACGCTGCCCCTGGGCTTGCCCACTATAGGCACCACGCTGACGCGACCTGTCCTTAAGTCCTGCCGGCGACCCCTCAACCACGGCGACGTACCCAGCATCTTGGACGTACGCCCTGGCGACTGGTTTGGACGGATGTGCCGTACGGTATGCTTCCGCCAACTTAGACGCCTCCTGCACCGTCGCGGGTTCGTTTTCTTTCAGGAAGGCCACCAGATCTTTATGGCACGACGCGTACAGCTGGTCACGGATCATTAGGTCTTTTAATTTAGTAAAATCCGCGCCAACATGCGCCAAGTCTACCCAGTTCGCGAAATATTCCGTCAATCTCGCGACGAAGGCAGCAAAGTCCTCCCTGGTATCCGCACGTGCTCGCCTAAACTGCTCCCGGAAATATTCCTCGGTACGCGCAAATCGGCGAAGCAGCAAAGCCTTCAGCTTATCGTAATCTTGCACGTCTTCGCGCTGTAGCTCTTTAAAGTAGGTCAACGCTCGCCCCTGCAATAGAGACGCCAGGTACGTGGACCATAATTCCTTATTTTCCCCCCATTGCAATTGTGCGTTTAGTTCGAACCTGTAAAGGAAGGCGTCTATGTCGTCCTTCCGGTCGTCGAACGTAGGGAGCTTAATCCTAACGCCACCTTTATTGTGTACCTGCCGCTCAACTGTTTCCGTTGGCGTATTCTTCTTGAGTTCTAACTCGGCAATCTTTACTTGCGCCTCTATCTCCTTTAATAATAATAATAATAATATATACATTTATATAGCGCCAGGACTAAAACATTAAAAGCTCTAGGCGCTGTACACAGTAAAAAAAACATAAAAGCACATTCAAATAAACTTACACACACACAGACAAACTAGTTTTATACATCCACATAGCAAGCTATAAAATTCAGTTTTTAAAAAGAAATGTTTTTAACCTGTTTTTAAATATGTTTAGAGAGGCAGAATTTCGAACCTCTTGTGGTAAAGAATTCCACACACAGGGACCAAAACAACTAAAAGCTCTATCTCCATAATTTGATGTTTTACACCTGGGAACAACCAGTTTGTTTTCTGTAGTAGATCTTAAAAATCTATCAGACTCATGTTTTTTCAAAAGTTCCGAAAGATAGGAGGGAGCTGAACCTTCAAGACATTTGTAAACCAAAACTGCAGCTTTAAATTTTATTCTGTTTTCAACAGTAAGCCAGTGAAGTTGGTCAATAAGGCTTGAGGCAGATTCTCTTTTTGATTTTCTAAAAATCAGTCTAGCTGCATTATTCTGAATTATCTGAAGGCGTTTTATTTTGTTGCTCGGAATTCCAAAGAGCAGAGAGTTACAATAATCAAGCTTTGAAAACATAAGTGAAGTGATAAGTATTCGAGTTGCCTCTTGGGATATGAATGGACGAATAGAGCTGATATTTTTTAATTGAAACATTAATGATCGACATAATGAACTTATTTGATTTTCCATGCTGAGATCTGATTCTAAAATTGTGCCTAAGTTTTTAACTTTATTCATGTTTGCTACAGTGCTTTCACCAAGATTTAATTTTACATTTTTAATTGCAGTAATTTGTCTTTTCTTTCCAATAATCATAACTTCTGTTTTGTCTTCATTTAGCTTTAGTTTGTTTTGGTTCATCCATTCTTTTGTGTCCATAATACACTTTTCACTATCTTTTATAACATTGTCAACATGACCTAAACATGACCTTTAACCTTATCTCCTGCTCCCTTTCCTTAGCCTGTCTCTCCTGTTGCTGAGCTTCTAACTCCTTTAACTTAAACTCCCTTTCCTGTTCCTTATCCTTAGCCTCTCTTTCCTGTTGCTTATCCTTAGCCTCTCTTTCCTCTTCTCTCTGTCGCTCTTGAGCCTCTTTTTCTCGCTCTCTATCCTTAGCACGCTCATCGCGCAAATCCGCCTGCTGTTCTTTAATCCAGCCGCGTAGCTCCTCTCCCTCCAGGCCAAGTTCCTTACCCAACTTCATTAGTTGTTGGAGTTCCGCCATTTCACAGATTTATGGTTACGGTATATACTATGAAAACGGCTAACCTGTCGGTATGATCACTAACGACACGACCAGAGACCTGAGATCACACCAGATATAACAATACCCAATTGTCTCAAATACAATTCAGAAATTTACGTACTTCCTAACTAATTCTATATTTATAAAATGTATTACCCTATTAATAATAAAAAAGAGTAGAAAAGAAAAGAATAAGGAAATTCAGTAGAAGGACCACAAGGACATCGAGGAACAACGAACCAGACTAGGACAAAGACCTAAAAAAGAAAATATAATGGAACGAAATGCAACCTAACTACGCCGATTACACCACAAGGTACGAACAAGAACAGAGTCTGAAAGAAAAGAACGTATCTACAGATAGGTAGAAAGAGGGACAAGAGAATACGTCTTCCTGCAGAACAGAGAAGATATCGACGCTACAACTAAACACTAACAAAGCCCTACAGAATGTTCACCGTGATGAACGAAGTTCCAAGTTTATCACACCTTTTTAAAAGGATAAACTAGGTTCAACACAGCAAACGAAAACAGCAAAAACAGAGAAAAAGACAGATTAAAGGAACAGCCCACAATCCAGGGCACAAAAATTTTGACTTTTACTTAACTTTTCTGACTATAACCTCTCCCCTTGTCTCGGAGCTCTGGCTGCTTGACCTCTACAGGCTGGCACACACACTCTCTGCAGAAATTTAAGTACACATTAATACATATTCATAGTAATACAGCATTAATACATATTCATAAATACACATAAATCATATCATCATGAAATTTCCATTCATCCCACGAACAAAGACAACACAAATTCCTACCACAAGATAAGTATTACGTGGACAAAACTAAAGTAACAAATGCCCACTGAAAAATACCTACTAACTAACTAGAACTAACTATTACGAAAATGGACGAGTCACAACGGACGAGCCCCCAATGTCACAAATCCCAGACTGGGAGATGTAATAAGTTATGACAGGACAACAATCACGAACAAACAAGTTTAACACTTAACAGAACAATCCATCAGACTCACACATTTATTAAACATAATTATACAGATAATAGCGCAATTACATACATTATATTATTGAAATTAACTGCCGTACAACGGCCTTATTCTCACACGCACTCTCCCTCGGATCCACAACCCGGTAGTTACTCCTAAAGGCACTTCGGCCTCAGCCTCTCCCCTCAGGGTCTTAATAGCACATTAATAATTCACTGGCACCGCAGTCTCTCAATATCACCTTCCTATTGTCATACACCTTAGCATTCCCCTAGCACCTCAGCAGGGCAATAACACATTATCATTTCAATAGCCCCTCAACATGGCAATAGTACATTATTAGTTCCTAGCCCATCAACATGGCAATAGTACATTATCACATTCACGCTCATATCTACGTCAGTGTCCGTGGCCTGACTGCCACGACTTTATGTGCCTCTACGGTCCTGCACTGACAGCCTCACTTCTGGCCTATGTGTGGCCTCCGGCCCTATGCTGGCCTATCACCGTAGGCGGCGCTCTTTGGCCCGACCTCGGCACCTACAAGAATAACATTACATTGGTATAATACCCTACCATTTCTATTCACTCCACCTCTTCTTACAACCCATGAAGCGTACACACACCAGTTCACCTTTCACTCACCACACATCTTACGGTAACACACCTCCATCGGAGTACACACTACTCACTCGCGCTACAAATCCATGAACTCACTTTCATCTATCGCTCATGGCGCACATTGCTATATCCAATATCAAGGACTTCCACATTCCTCACATATACTTATTTACATCATGGTAATAGACGAATATAATATAATACATCAATCATAATTATCAATCAACGTTCTACCTACCAGTCATCACTGGAAAACTCTCTCACTGGTCTCTCGACTGCTCCCCTTATGTCCGCCCGCTGGGCTCTTACTAGCGTCCGTTCAGTAGGACCTTCTAACTTGCAGTGATAGTAATACAGCGCTTTCGCCTCATTCAGACCCCCACCACTCATAACATGCACGCTTTCCTTACTTGTCTTCGTGCGTTAATTTTACTCTCTTCCTTTCACGTCTTTCCCTACCTGTCTGCCGTGAGCCCTTCTTACTCTACACCCGCTCTGTAGCAATCCCCTTAATTGCACTCACTCCACTCGTGACAATGTACAGATTAAAGAAAGAGACGGACATCTATAAATTTTGGACATGTACGAAGAGCACTTGTCGAGGAAAACTGATGACAAACATAGAAGTAACAGAGATTCAACATGGAGACACCAGCCACAACCACCCTCTTGAAGAAAAGAAAACACAGACACATGTTTTACGCCAGGCATGTCGAAGAAAAGCTGAGACGGACTTAACACAGAGACCCCGAAAGCTGCTAATAAAAGAAGCAGAGAAAACAAAGACTGGTCAAATAATTTCAAAATATGGCAAAAAGGAAAAGTCGTATGTAGAAAAGCAGTGAGTGAGAAATAACACAGATATGATAAAATAGAAAGCAAAGGAAATGAAAAGACAAACCAAGCTTTCCGAGACTATGCTACATACAACTTTTTCTTTTAGCCACATTTTGCCTTTGCTTCCAATCTTGATTCGACCTCACGAATTTTCTGTTTTTTCATAACATTTTGTCTTAGATTAATATATGTAGACTTCAATGGGTGCTTGCGAAGAAATAGATCTACAGATTAAAAGGGAAGAGTCGTGAGACAATGAAATACCTTTTCATTGCTTGCACTGTCATCGTCTCGGGATATGACTAATGCATTTATATTTAAGAATGGTGTCGACATTTGAAGCTAGGGGCACGAGATGAGAACAAAGAGCCTGTCTTGACCACTGTATCACTTTTAACATAATCAAAACAAAAAAAAAAGCGACATAAAAACAACAATGAATCAAAGAAAAAAACAAACAAACAAACAAAAAAAACTTCACGCAATTCCAAAATTGCACTTTACTTAAAATTCAGACACTTCTATTACAATTCATAAACATGCAAGGAATAACCACTCTTTTTAACCCCTTTTTTTTTTCCATTTTACCAGTTCTACGGTCCTGAATGTTACAATTCAACACATCAAATTTCGTACATACGATAAACCAGCAATTCCACACAGTGTTATGATAGTTTCAACAAAGCAAAAGGGATATTGTCGCATCTGTTAACTTTGTCTGTAGTGAAAAAGAGACTTAAGTGCCGTGAAAAGGGAAAAAAAATTGAATCTGTATCTGTGAGGTTGGACTTCTCAGTTTTTTTAATCCAAACTCATCTGTTAATGCAATTTGTACACTTTCGAATTTGTGCCTCTAAAATGCTCAACTTAGGTCTTCAGCCAATAAATAGATTGCCTATGCACTTTGTAAATTTATAATAAAGTAGGTAAAGCACGCTTTTCCTGACCGGTCCAGGGCGTTTTATAAGGACAAAAACAAAATAATAATCCACTCACATATGCATACGTCAAAATTTGGCAAAAAGAAAAAGTTATATGTAACAAAACATTTTATGCATACTGTAACAAACACAACTACATACTGACCGGATTCTATGCACACACGCATACACACAACACACACCCTTTTAAAAATTAGACATGGCACGGAATTTCCCTCAGCTGTCAAAATAATTTTAAATGAATGGGTTTCTAAATTACTTTTAACCCTGGGGATGGATTTCAGCTCCTTGATGTTCGATGGAAGCTCAATCGAGATACTAGGACCAAAAACTGAAAACGAACGACGGCTAAATCTTTTCAGATTATAATTTGGCTTTGCTAAATCACCGCTTGGTACTAGATCTTAAAACCCTCGTTGGTTTATTAATAGAAACAAGATCTGAAAAATATGATGGAGCTGAGAAAAGTTTTGAACTGTGACATGAAAAAAACGAGATTTTAACATTCTTTTCCAACTCTAACTGGTAGCCAGTGCAGTTGTTTTAAAATATATATTATGTGGCTACGTTTTGGGACTTTCATGACAAGACGAGCTGCATGATTCTCTCGACGTTGTAATTCATTTACCTATCATAATCGTTACATTTCTGGAAAACAATCACCCAAGCCATGTAACAGATGATGCGATACACTTACTCAGCAGAAAGGAGCAAACTGTAATCTTTAGGCGAAAAACTGGACATTATAACAGACTCCGGCAGCATCTTTACAAAAAATTCAGGGTTGGAGAAACTGAGACATGCCCATGTGGAAATTCCCCAGAGAATGCAGAACGTGTCCTCCAACAATGTCCCCTATACAGACAAAAGAGGGAAGACAGCTGGCCCCCAGGTGCGGCACTACACACTAAGCTATATGGGACAGCAGAGGATGACAAGAGCGCAGCGCCCTACATAAAGGCTACCGGCCTCCTGATATTAACAGTCTGACACGAAGAACGAAGAAGAAGAAGAAGAAGGGTGGTTTGTTCAGCTTTCACTGAGCAAACATATCTATGCAAGCACTGCTGCAACATCTACTGATATCTATCATGTATGTTACGTTGCTGCAGAGGATGAAGATCAGAAAATGTAGACTTCATGGCACGACTTATAAGTGACCCTAGCAAGGTCAGTACATCCCGTAGTGTCCAGTTTCTGAACCAATGATTATTACAGTGAGAAATACGCGAAATTTTATTTTTTTTAAGTAGAACTAACTAGAACAGCTGAGTATTCTATTAACATCTTCAAAATAATTATGTTTTCATTCCATTTTGTTTATATGGATCATTCTTTCCTTGGCAAAGATCTTTTATCCAGAGAATCTTTCTCATCTTCTGGTCAAATACATGCAACGATAGTCTACTTTTATTGTCAGGATTTAAGAACGCAGAGGAAATACAAACCTATTTCCGTTTTCCATTGGGTACACATTGTCATGTAGGACTACTTTATTACAAATCTGCCAACTGTCCCTTTTTTATAGGACTGTCTTGCATTTGGACGGTGTTGGGAAAGACTTAAGAAATGATGTTTCACAAAAGGGCATTTCCGCCAGGTTTTAGGAAAAAGACCAGTCCAGAAAATGCAAGACACTGATGACAGTGTACACACTGTTGCAATATAGTATAATACATTATGTGATCTGCAAAATGTGTTATAGTGTAGCGGCTCGCATTTATGTTTTCCTTTCTGCGGAAAATACTGGATCGTTTCAGTTTACCTTTATCGGATTTGGGGTGTCCCTTATTGAAGTGGTCATTTAGTTGGCAGGTCTATTATAAATATATTATTCCCCTCCCCTTCCCCCACACACACCTTACCTCCCAACCACCATTACCACACAAATCTAGAAGACTCGGGGCGGAAGGTTGGGGGGGGGGGGGGGAGTATTCAAATCGTCCTTCATGTCACAAAAATGCCAGTTCACCATTGAACTAATGCCTTCGAGGCATGGAGACAACTCAAATGAGTACGGTTAACGCTAAAAGTCATCTGTAGTCAAGAAAGGTTAATATCTTCCATTAATTTTGTTTAAATTTTGGGAAAGATGGACAGAACAAGCAGCAACACTATTAGGTGCAATGTGCTATCAGAAATAAACAGAGCAAACCATCCAGAATTGTGGAGAAGCGCATTTATAACGGGAGGTCCAGCGATATCGACGACCACACCTGCCGTCATGACCATTCCACAATTTCTGGCATATGAGGTCGGACCAAATACTTTCAGTGTTGCTAATGGCAACAGAAAGGTTGGGGGTGAGTTCATGAATCCACACAGGCTTGTGCACATCATATATAACCATTTGTCTACCATTGGGGTGAAGTACCAGAACGCTGATACGATACTGATACCTGCGGCTGTCAGGATATACGTAAACTTGACACCCAAAAAATCTACAAGAAAGCCCCAAACAACCTTTGCGACTATTGATGAGATTAGGCTTGCTATTCCTACATTAGTAAGAAAATGATCATCGTGTATTCTTATTTGGCCATAGGTCTTGTAGTACGTTGAAACAATGACATAACTGTAATCGAAGCATAAACTTGAGAACCACAGGATAGCAAAACATCGACTTCTTAAGATTTGGAAAAGAGTCAACTCGGCATCCGAAGTATTCCCCTCAGTCTGGTGTGTGTCAAGGCTTTGCTTATCCTGAACACTGCAAACGTTCACATTTTTGTGTTGGCTTTCCTTGTTTGCATCAGGATTTTCTGCATTATGGGAGTGATTTGCATTGTCGTTGGTATTACAGAGTTTACACGAAATTTTCCTCAGATTCGTGGTAGGTGGCTCGAGGCTAATATTTATTTGATTATGCGGCGTAGTTGCTTTTAAAGAGGAAGCTTTTGCCAAGCTACCATTCTGTAAGATGCAAAGATTTTCTTGGGGATCCGCTGTCACTTCTTGACAATAATAGTTGTCTTTCAGTTTGACTTTCATTAACAATATACCCAGTAACTGGCAGCCAAGGCACGTGGCACCGACGATCAGAAATAAACTGGGCACTCGTTTGAGAATTTGATTATCAGTAAAGTATACATTGTTGCGAACGACCAAATTGGGCAAAACATTTTTTGGATTAATGTAGAACGTGATTATCTGATTCAGAAACAGCGGTCCTACACCTCTGGCTGTCAAAATCGCAGCAGTCAGTGTTCCCACTCGCTTCGCTGGGCAACAATCTCTGACAACAAGCATTGCTGCTCCGGTCAGTATACCACAGCATAACCCATGTATTACGCCTAAAGTGACAATCAGTGAATACACTGATTTTCGAACAAAAAAGTAACTAAGCGACATTGATGTGTCAGAAATGAGGACTGTGACAAGAAATGACCACTTGTATCCGATGCGCTTGTATGTAACGTCAGTAAATAACATTCCTATCGCAGTGGTGGCCAAATGCGTCGTTCCGACCAACGCCGATTCGAGTCCGTTCTCATGTCCGAATGTGGCCCTGGCGTATGAGTCGATGTAGACTGATAAGTTTCCCCAGTACCAGGGCAGAGCAACCGGCAGCAGCGCACAGAAACATCCTACGTACGTGCAGTACTTTCTCCAGTGTTTGTCTTCGGCTGTCATCTCCGTGAGCTGTAATATAATGAAAAGGAGTTTGTTTGTTTTTCAGCAATACCAGGCCCACAGAATATTCTGTTTTACATGATATACTTTTTATGTTGTATTCTCAACTCTTCAAGGCCCGTGTATCTGTACAAACTTTGCCAACATTAATTTTCTATTGCTATAACAGAAAAAAGGATAATGATTTATTTCCTTCAATGAAACAAATAATATTGACTTGATTTTATAAAGCTACATATTTTGCATGTAGAAAAGAATGACGATTCCTAAAATTCCAAATAGCAGTGGTATCAAATAAAATAATAGGTCTACTCAATTGGCATACGCTGCTTTGTCTGAGCATTTGAAAGCAGTGTCGCTGACTTAGTGTGAGTTGTGGGCCTCAAAGAGTTAGATCGTGCACATTCAATATCACTGACAGACTCTGTCGTCAGTACAGTAAGTATAACTATGGCATTTGTTGTAATGGAGAAAATTCATTTCAAAAAGCACAAGTCTGCAACTTAGTCGTCCCGTATCGACACGCCATAAAACTCAACTCAATCAATGAATGAACCAAAAAGAGGTCAAGGTAATAGTATGAAAACCAACCTGTTTTTCAATGGATCGCAGAACAGTTTAACATGGTCATCTCAGCATCAATTACTTAAAAATGGCGAAGCTGTCAACTGCAGATGATACCATTGATTTAGATCCTGAAAAGTCTGACCTGAACACTGGTAACGATGTTAACAGAATGCAGCAATTGTGAAAAGCACTGTTTTTGACACCTTACCATTCAGATAAATGGGCGGTTACTGGCACCTTGGTCGCTTTCTCCACGAAAGAATGTCTGTTGCCGTAATTAACACACTTTTGATCGATCTAGTGCTACTCTTTTTCTGTTTGTTTTTGC
This sequence comes from Onchidella celtica, assembly GCA_963931925.1. Classification (NCBI taxonomy): domain Eukaryota; kingdom Metazoa; phylum Mollusca; class Gastropoda; order Systellommatophora; family Onchidiidae; genus Onchidella; species Onchidella celtica. The sequence goes on along the minus strand of OZ007580.1, from coordinate 5,393,809 downwards.
TTTTAAGTGACGGTTCTCTCTTGATGTGGGTTGTTGTTGTTTTTCAATTTATTCTAGATGAGAGCTCTTGGATAGCCAGTTCATAAAAAAACAATTTGGTTACATTGCTACCACATTTAAAAGAGAACACGTTATTATTAAGTTAAATTACAAAGTGAGCGGCCTCTATCGTATATCAAAGACCGCGGTGACCACTGAACAGTGAAGAAAACCAGCTGCAAATAATGTGAAGGCGTGCATCATTTTAACACTCATTTGTAGTCTTCTAATAGATAGCATAATTTGCATAATAAGAGATCGATTGCATATTATGCAGAGATCTAGAAATAAAAACACCAAATTGCGCTTGTATGTAACGTCAGTAAATAACATTCCTATCGCAGTGGTGGTCCTATCACATACTCACTTTACTTATACGTCAGTTCTATTATTCTCCTTGGTAAACTAAGCCTCTTTGCTGCAGCTGCATCAAAGATACTAGTTGCTCTATAATGGAACATTCCCAATTCGCACTTCACAACAAAGCATTCACTCCGAGTCGTGGATCAGTGCTTTGAACACAGCATACATACAAAATAAAACATAACACAGACAGGTGTCGCCATAGATATACACAACTAAACGGGTGTCGCTTAACAACAAGTGCGGGCGAGGAAAAGAAAGAGATAGAGAGAAAAAGGTTTCACTTGCCTCCGTCCCATCTATATTAATATCATTTCAGGGCTCAAAAATGTGCGTTCTCCTGAGGTAGTAGTGCTAGGTGTCGCCCAAATACTTCATGGAAACCTCATGTGAGATTTTTTTCTACAATTAGCCCAGTTTAAGAAAACTTAGAGAGACAGCCATAGAAACTGTTTCCACCTACCACTGTAGTGTAAACTTCGGATTTTAAAATTTCACCAGATATGGTGCCAAAAATTCCTGAAATGCCATTGAAATTCACCAGGTGTTACGAAAATACTAATACACGTTTGATAATTTGTAAAAATTACGACCAGATGAGATCATGATACTGCAAGAATAGAATTATTATGTGAAGTACCATGCGAATTTTCAACTAATTTATACATTATACAACTACTCATCACGAATAAGAACATACGATTATATGCTGGAGGAATGCGGCTAACCATTTCGCTTTCATTTTTGTCACTTTTCCATTATCCCGTCATCCACCCCAGTGCCATTATAAACTGGCTATGGGGTGAGCAGTACTATCTCAAAATAACTCTCACAATACAGGGTTACTACAATAAGAATAGACAGTTTCAAAAATGTATCACATCAAAACTGTGTACACGCATGTAAGATATTGACACTCACCATGTACTATACAGTGTATACTTCGTTTTATGCACGGTCTCAGCCAGATAGCACCTATAGAAACTATTGAAAATAAAACTTAAGAGCCAAGGGAACATTATTTACTCATCAACGTCATGCATTTGGCAAAGGTGCTAACTACGTGATAGATTGCACTTTCAGTGGGCAGACACTAGTGATCTCTTTTTGTGCTCCCTTTCACAAGCCAACTGCACAGGGCGACAGTATTTAAGGAGCGTTCAGCTGGTATATAGTGCCGTGCCGTGCATGAGTTTGAAGCAAGACTGTGGATTATTATTGGAAATTCTCTATACATCAGAGAGAGAAGGGTAAGTTCATCTGTTTATCCCGGGCAATGCCGGGTACCTCATCTGGTAAAGATTTTTTCAAAATAGCGGCGGGAGTAATACATAGCTGTTTAATTTTGAGTTACTTTTTGATCAACGCTACAACCTAAATACCGCAACAGATTCAAAAATTATAAAATAATTAATTAACTTAAATGTCAGGTAATCTAAACCAATCGCTTTTTTAACCGACCTTTTTTGTTTATTCAGGTTTCAGGCTTTGAGTTCGAATTTGGGTTTTACGGCACAGCGGCACCACTTTGCACCTTTCGCGGTCTATCTGAGTAGTTTTATTTATGTTTGGTATTCACAGCTTCTAAATTTCACTAGTGGAATCAGATAGTTCCGGAAATATTTGATCACGCTGGTAAAATGCTCAAAAGTTGTTTTGTTTAGATTTGAAAAGAGTTTGGTAGATGAGAATAAGCTTACACGTTCTTAAATGAAGTTGTTTTTTTGTTTAGTTTTTTTTAAATTGTAGAAATGTAAAACGCAGTGATCTCTTTGTATTGGGCTTGATAACTGGAATAATCGTTTACAAAATGATAGAAACATGAAACTTGGCACAGACATTCTCCTTGTGAGAGAGATGCAAATCGAGAGAACAAGACTTTCTGTAAAGCGCCTAGAGCGAACTTGTTTGGATTAGGCGCTATGTAAACGTTCTCCGTTATTATAATTATTATTATTGTGACAGTGTTTAAGAATAATGTGTTGACCACGAAAATAAATCCAACATGGCGGCAGAATCAAAGATGGCCGCCAACAATATAATTGTAACAGCTGAGGTTGTTCTAGCACATTATAGTAGTGGGGAGTTAGCTGATCTAACTACAACCCTTTAGGAAACGAAACTATTACAGCTGTAGAAAACATAAACACGAGATCCGACAATCGATTAAATAATACTAAAGTTTAATAACTGTATACTGAACAATAAAATACTAGGAAGGCACCAGAGAACACCTAAGAACTGACTATCCTATGCCACACGAGGAAAAAACTCACTTACCCACCAACCAACCCCTTACATGGGTCTATATATATATAATAGATATTTCTGAAGAAAATTCCCAAAATTTATCTAACCTTTGCCCTCGCCCGAAACACACAAACTAACCAATCACGTATCAATATGTCACCCGTGGCCGTATGCATAATCAATGCGTAAACTAAAGTAAATACGTTGACTGGTGTTAACACGAGAAATTGTATTCATTTCTTGCGTTAACACTAGTCAACGTATTTACTTTAGTTTACGCATTGATTATGCATACGGCCACAGGTTACATCACTCAAGGCCAAATCGGGCGTAAACATCTAGTTCTACGACATTATCGAACTTTCAGGAATTTACTAATATTTACGAAAAGGGTCAACAACCGAGCGAGGAAAAAAAACTACTCAGAAGGAAGGGAGGGCAAGGTCACGGAGTTCACTCTGGCAAACGTCAACAGTGAAAGGAAAAAGTGAACACATGCTCAGTCACCAGTATGACGAGCAAAACGGGGAAGGGCAAGGGGTATAGATGTATAGAGAGATCTCACTTCCGCCAAATCGCGAAACTAGGTCGCTGCGGTAAACAAGAAATTGAAGACTTGAAAGAGACCTTCTTCGTCAAAGATAGTGTGCATATCTGTTTAGTGTGGTTTGTTCATATTTTTGGGCTGACTGAAACAATTTAGATCCGTTTGTAAGCTCTTACGCTCCATGGAAATGCACAAACCGGTTTTGTTTACCGCAGCGACCTACTTTCCGCTCCATGCTAACAATGGTTTCGAGGAGCCTCCCGTGTCTCGTAGTGCAAATTGACAAATAGTGAACCCTCTCTATACATCTATACTCTCTGTATAGACTTATCAAGCCCGCTACCAGTGCATGGGAGATTGGTATTTCACACACGTTCAGTTTGGTGCATAGTGGCCCGATGTGGGTTAGTTTTGGAGCAAAGGCTGTAGATTATTACCGGAAACTTTCTAGATCAGAGAAAGAAAAGGGGGAGGGGAAGAGCAAGGGAAGGGTGGAAGTACAGGTTTATCCTGGGCAATGCCGGGAACCTCATCTAGTAATACAAAGAATGGTGCAAGGGGCTGAATATTTGATTCGTTCTTACAACGAAAAGAACAAATTTGGCGTGCAAAATGAAAATTAGTCCAAAAAGAAGAATTGAAACTATTTGGAGAACGAAACAGGATCACTGGTGAAAGCAGTATTTTACGATATTGTATTTACACACCTAAACCATTATTTAGATTTTCCCCATGGGATGCGTAAAGAAACTCAATTTAGAAATGAGCTTATAGAAAATCGGTTAACTGCAATGCCCAATTCGGAACTCACAAAATTTGGCATTTTTTGGAACTGATCTCACAACAAGTAATCATCAATCTATGCCTTACCTCAAGTTTACCACACGATGATTTTACCTTTTTGTAATCAAATCTGGTTAAGAAATGAAATGTTGTGAGTTCCTTCTGGTAGTCTTGTTCACTTCGCACGCGGGTGGTTGGCGGGCATTTCTGGTAGGGTCTACTTCTGTCCCATTATTCTGTTATATTCTGTCTTTCGTCACACGTGACAGTTTTCGTGTTGACGTGCTGTCTCTAAACTCAAAGTTCAAACTTCAAACTCCCCACGCCACTCAGGTACAGCATTTCTAGGCAGTGTAAAAATACTGCAGTTACCGTAAGCGAGTTCCTTGAGCGCCCGTGAGAAACGACACTCTGCTAAAATTTCGGTAAAGATGGGGAAAATTTCGCCGTTATGTCGTTCTGCATACTGGACACGCCCACATCTTGGGCTTTCCCGGAGTTATCTGCACTTAGCTCTATTATCAGGAAAAATATATCAAAAGAAACTAAAAGAATAATACAGAAAATAAGGCACATTTGAATAAGTTTCGCCCTGAGGATAAATGTAAGTAAAAAAAACACCAACTAATATAAATGCAACAACAAATATAAATGCAAAAGCTTTAATGCGCATAAATTAAAAAGCAACACATCCAACCTAGCACAACTGTCCAGTGATGTAGCCTAATTAACACGTCGAACAAAGAAAAAAATTTTACTCACATGCTTACTCAAGCTTCCAGCGTGACTGATTGGTGAGCCATAATGCCTCATTTTTACATAATACCAGACAACCTTTGGTACATGCCAATGTTAAAGACAAGTATCACTTTAATCCCATCAAAGATAATAGATACAATAAGATGAGACACTCTCTTCTTCGTACCTCTAAAAAAAGTCATGCAGACAGTGCATGAAAAAGTGGGAGTTTTTCTATAGCGTTTGAAGTTATAATTACAAAATAAGTAACTTCAATAGAGGCCAACACTGATACTGTGATAGCTGAACAGTGAACAAAATTCGGCGTTTTCCCCATACTGGCTTTGTAAAAATACGACACTGTTCGTGTCGTCCGTCCATTCAACGCTAGGTGTTGGTGCGAAATCTGTACACGCTAAACGCCCTGGCTATCTCATCTTATTGTATCTAGTACCTTGATCCCAAACGAGTCCTCTCCTAAAGTCATGTGAGTATTCCTTGCCCGGTATCGTTGTCACTCTAAACCAATGGTCCCCAAAGTTTATCACAATGATTGTGCCATGTCACAACGAATTGTAGCTTACAAGGGAGTAATCATTATAAGTTACAGCCTGTCTTTGTGTTCACATAAGGACAACTGTTCACGCACAGACATGACATACATCGAGGACTGCGTGTAAACTACCGTGATTCGACTTTATTTTTTTGGAAATGAGAAATTTGGCATGCCTGCAGGCTGTGTTATAACTTGGGGGTAAAATTCTGAAAACTAAGGGTTAAATACGGTTTTTCTTTTTTTTTTAAATACCATAACTATTAAGTCTGATAAAAAAAATATTATTCGGTTTATTGCTTCTTCTCAAAAATTGTAAAAACCGAGTTACGATAGCTTACCATGTGTCCCCGATATATCATAGGCCGACTGAATCTCTATCCGGGGTCTCATCCTTTTTCCCTGGCCATTGCTAAAACTGGCGCTTTGGCTTCTTTCATTGGCGTCACAAAATATTATGATGTGGGCAGTCATGCAATGCTTCACTGACCATTTCGGTTCTATTAATTTTTTAAAAATGGGAGAAGGCCAAATTCAGAGCCATGAAAGGAAAGATACCTTCATTTGCGATATATTTCACTTACATCAGTGGTTCTCAACCATTTTCAGGCAATCGCTCCCTTACCTCTAAATTTTCTGTCATCCCTCTCCCCTCCCCCCCCCCCCCCCGGCCCAACTTACCCCCACCCCAACATGCAACCAAAGGTGCATAGACCAGACATAAATTATGTCAGGGTTTTCAAATCTCTTTTAATGACTCATGATTTACTGATTATTGAGATACAAAGAAAAAATAGAAAATATCCTACATCAAAATAATGCATCAACAATTGACTGTTCCTGTTCATTAAACGCATGTACATATTTTGATGACATGTCAGTGACTTTCCCGCGATTGGTGTTCTGTGGTCAGCTACGTAATGTCGGTGTTTTTGGGAAGTAAACGCAGATCGCCCCCCCCCCCCGCACACACACACATCTGAAGCCTGTTTCTCTGTTTATGAGATGTACTTACGCTGGACTCGACCCTTTTCCTTCAAAATAGAAAAACACGACGAAAAAGGTCTCCAGAAGGGAAGGAACGTCCTTTCAGAGGGAAGAATAGATGTTCTGGGATCTGGTGTTTTGCCCGGAAAACTTTGTAGCCCTCTTGTTTGAAAATGACTTAACCTTCGATGCAGTACTGCAGATCTAGCAGTTCTTCTAGCAAATGTATGGGAGTCAAAGATGCTTCATAATCATTTGGGTTCATAACACACTCAGAGACACACAGATCTCGAAGGTCTTAAAATCTCCTGTGCATAACTTTGTCAAGTTGAGCGATGTGAACGATTCACCCCCCGTTTTCCATAAATGTAGCTCGACGGAGACAGACGACAAGGTATACTTTGCCTCAACTAGATCTAGATTATCTTGTTACCGTTTAAATTCACTTCATTGAACTTGACAAAAAAATATAACATGCAGGCTGCTTCTGTATTCTCTCCAGGCTGGCAAGCCGAGTCATTTTTGTTTTAAAAAATAAAGCCTCCAGTTTGATTTGAACAGCTGCAAAGAGGGGCGAAGTCAGTGGTTCATTGAGAACAGCGGACTAAGAGAAGAAGTCGCTCACATCTTTCAGCATTCTCAATATGGACGGCGAGAAGGCCAGAAACTTCTATTTTATGAAGTCTATGAAGCTTTGATGCCATCCCATCATTGATGGGTGCTCCATCTGTTGCAACTGAAATTATGTTGGTCATCGGGATAGCCTTCTCTCTAAAGTAATCCTTCAACTGCTTTCATTTAGATTCTACTAGTAATTCTAGTAATACTAGAGTGTCAAAGAAATTGAACAGCATGTACTTGGCAGGATTTTTTTTTTCCTACAGTGGACATAAATAATATGGTTCTACACTAAAAAGAAGCGAAATTATGGTCAAGATATTGTGCAAAACTGTAATCCCTAGTTAGAAAATATTAATTGCCCCCCCCCCCTAAGGTTTGCTCCACCCCTACCCATCGCCCCCTTCGTCGCTTTCACCGCCTCCTCCACAATTCATACAGTGAGAGAGAGAGGGGGGGGGGAGAGAGGGGGGAGAGAGAGAAAGAAAGAAAGAGAGAGGGGAAGACAGACAAAGAGAAAGAGTCAGCGAGACAAAGAGAGAGAGATAAAGAGAAACAGAGAGAAAAAGCTAGAGAGGGAGAGAGAGAGAGAGAGAGAGAGAAAGAGAGACAGAGAGAGCTAGAGAGAGCCCTTTGGCTGTTGATGGTGTTTTTGTTTCTTGTTTGTTTGTGTTGCTATTGCTACTGCTGTTGTTGTTTTCTTTTGTTAGACGGAAATGGGGGGCGGGGGGCAACTGTCTATGTAACTATCGCATTGAGGGATGGAGACATTAGTAGTTCATGATTGCCACTGTTGAAATGTAATGGTGCTGTGCATTAGATGCTTTAGTCTTTGTTTTTATCTGCTTTTTATACGTGTGTGTGTGTGTGTAGTGCGAGACCTGGTGGCAAATTTCAATGGATTTGAAACAATTGATATGAACGGTATACATTTACCCATGCAACACAAATCTATCTCAACATAACAATAAAGTAACATAAAATAATTTGGTTTCCTTTGGGTGATAACTTTTTAATAATATTTTCAAAAGCATCTAATCAAGCATAAACTTCAGTATCAAAATAATAATTGAAATGAGTGATTGTAGTCATTTCTTTGTCAAAAACATGGAAAGATAGTTTTAAGAAAAACAGACTAATCAAAACACTGAATCAAAGACAAATTTCACTAACAATGACATCAATAAGGTCAAGACACACTTTTCTTGGAAATTTGCACTGTTCTTGCCATCGTCACCATTGTCAGGCTGAAGCGAAAGCAGTTCGTCTGACCTGTTTAAAGTGGAGCAAATCGTAGCATGTTATCAAACTGTGAAAATTAGTGCAGTAATTAATCTGAGACAGCGTCCACAGAATTGATTGCCAAACTCAAGTACCGTATATCACTTATCGATTTCGAGCCCCAGGGGGCCATCCTTATAATACCTACTCTCCCTTCTGACGACTTTAGTACAGTATGCTTGGCACAGCAGGAATATTGGCACACCATTATTAAGATTATTTTCCTGACTGTGTGTATTGCTGAATGGTTATACATAATGCAGTGTATTCAATTATGTATGTGGTAGTAGCTACATTAAAGAGTGCGACTACTAATTTACATAATTCATTAGACATATATAAAAAAAAATATGCAAGTATAGTAATAAATGGGAGAATTGTTTAAGGAATAATCTGTATTATATTTCAAATCCGATAATCAGTTTGTTTTAAATGTACATATCTACAAATTTACAAGTTTCTGTGGGGCTGGTTTGTCACAGTTTATAGTGTCATTGTAAACCAAGGGTTTTCATGTTTTCGTTTTTGTTTAGTGACACCCTTTAAAGCTCTGATCACCACCGGATACCCAACCCCAGTTTAGTAGCAGTTCGTGAGTAGTTATGAGATGGTGATAAACTGCTGTTTGTGTAAGATTTTGTCTAGCCTCATATATGCTGCATTTAAAGGGTGTGATTCAAAGCGGAAATTTTTCAAATAGCGACAAGTTACCTTCCCATCATAATAATTTCTAAACATACTTTGAATCACTGATTTCCTGTGTTATTTCACAAGTTAGAGTAGGAAATAATTTGTTCAAAATTATATTCGGTAGCACGGCCTTCTGTCACAGTCTCACAAAGTACAAACGCGCATTCAAACAAAAATCGCGAGATCCAATAGCACAAGACACTGCAGAATCACAACTGAGAATGTTCCTATTATTTGAAGCCCAACTTGTTAAACAGATTTTCAATGTTGTTGTTTGTGTTTTGCTTTCTCTTGTCCCGTTCGCGACACCCAAGTTGAAAACCCTTGTTTGCAGACCGTCTGTGGACAAACTATTAAATCACATATCAAATATATATGGAAAATTTTTTTCCTCTTCAGACATTGGTCTCTCCGCCACACACTGCTCAGCTTGCGTAGTAGAGCCATGTGGTCTGAGGACCAAGCCTCCAAGTAGCGACAGGCAATAATTCTTAGGAGCTAAATTCGTTGTGGGATTTCTGCCTTAGCAGAAAATGTGAAAATACTATTGTGCAGAATATTCAGGCAAAATATGTGTGGTAAAGCTGAAAGGCAATAGAAGTGGGCAAAATTATGTCATGGAGAATATTTCATTACAATCTTGTTTGAAAAACAAAGAACATATCATGCATGTGCTCGGTAAAAAATCGGTGTACATAATATTGTCATTCAAAAAGCTGCTTACAATAAAAAAAAAAGCATTGTTTAAAAAGAAATTCTAAATTCATATTCCATAATAAAACGGATAGCAATCACTGTTCCGTCCATCTTGATGAAAGACAATCACATTTATGCCAACAATAAATTTGCATCAGAATATTACACCCTTAGTGTAAGCCAAGGGCTTAGCTATATATATGTAGGGCCTAAATCACAAAAGGCTAAACTTGAGGCATTAAGCAAAAAATGTTTTTTCGTGCACTCTATGACTTTCACTTCAGTCAAAGTGCCTCATTCTACTAATACCATCAGTCCTGGTTAATGTGCTTTGCACAGGAGACAGTATCCTCCACAGCCCTCTGGCAACTTAAGAAATTTTGAGTTTGCACAGAGTTTATAATGGTTCTGGGCCAGGTGGAAATTTCCCAGTGGGGGGAATTGGGAAGGGGAGAAGGGCGTTATAAGAATCCTGACCCCCAACCCTTGCATTTCCCGGAAATTCTTTATGTAAATAAAACCCTATTCGATCATTTTGCCCAATTAGTCAGCCCGGAATATTTTGCATTGTTGGTTAACTTGGTAAATTAAAGATTGCAGGATCTTTACCACTATTGCTATTTACAAAACAGCCACTGGCTTTTCAGGTTGGTAATTCTTTAAATTCTTAATAATTAATCTGTTTGAAACTGCATGTTCGATATTTCACCAGCTTTGGATTCTTTTCGTGGTGAAAACTTAAAACTTAACTCTTTATTGCACAGTCCCATACCCGTTTTCTATGCCACTGTCACTTTGAGTATCTTTTATAGAATCTTTTTGTCTTCTTTTTTCTTAATCGTGACCTAGTAAACTGCTAGGATTCTCTCTTTAGACACAAATGGGCTGAGTGAAAGAGTGAAGGTATTCAATTCAGTCTCACGTGTGCTAGAGTTTAACTCCGTCTGCCACTTCGGATGAAATATTCCTGCAATCATATGAGTTTCAAAATCATATCGGCAAGTGAAATTCATTCTGAACATCACAAAAAGCGTCATCAATATGGGTGCAATAACATTGTTTTCGTGGGGAATAATGAAATAGGTCTTGGCATTCAGAAAGAAAATCCGTGTTCCATGCTAAGATATCTTGAGTCTGCAGTGGAATTTGAATAGTACAATCGCCCAGTTTGCAGAGATATGAAGATTATAACATGGCAGTCGAGCTAGATCTAGATGTGTGAACGATAGATTCTTTGATGAGATTTAAGAAAAAGTGAAATAGTCGAGCTTGCAGTTGACACATAGCTTATAATAAAGCAGCCGAGCCAGAAATAAGAGGCATAACACTATATATGTAAAAACAAGTTGTTCTTCTGTGAGATAAAAGAGTATAAAACAGAGGTGTCTGCACTCAGATAAAAGACAAAAAGCTCCATAAAATTACCAAATTACATTGAGATGGATACAGTGACTGTGTAGATAACAAGCAAAATTTTCTGCAGTGAGATACATAGAGTAATAGGCCTTTATGGAGGGCATAAGCGAAGTAAAGATTATTTTCGTAAGTACATTTCACATCCGTTGCAAGATTTCTGACAGTGTCTCAACATGTATCGGGGGTTTCTTTCGCACTGGCCATCCTTTGCCCACACAGAACACAAGAACTCCGCATCTCGGCAACCTGTGGTGATAAAAATGATCAGTGAGATAAAGTAAGGACCTATGGAAGGCGGGGGGAATTAAGCGATGTCCTTACGTGAACAGTCATCCTTAAGCTTTGTTAAGGGACCGTTGTATTTTGCATTATACGATATTGCTGAACAGTGAACACTACTCAGTATTTTCTCTGTTTGACTATGTCATTAGACTGTATGGTCCCCTAACACCAGCTCCATCCTTATGTGAAAAGTTAATAGTTTCTCAATTTTCATATCACCGCAGTTTGAAATGGTATTTTCACATGAATATTCTATGGACAAATTTAAAAGTAGAATTTATTTTCGCAATTTCACATAGACTTGCACCGTGGAGTAATCATTATATTTTTGTTACAGCCTGCCCTTGTCGTTCACATTCGGGCAACTGTTCACGATCACGTAAAGAATATGATAAGTGTATGCTCGATTGTTCAATTTTTACCCCTCCCCCTCTGAGTAAGGTTTTCATTATTATGTTTAGCTCCAGACTCCATTCCTGTGTTTTTAAGTGGCATTTTACATAGATTACTTGATTTTTTTCATTAGAAACATATAGTTAGTTTCATAATCCTCTCCTATAATTTATTTGCAAATAATAATAACAATAGAGAGAGACAGTGAGCGAGACAGGGAGAGAGAAAGAAGCAGTGTAGCGTGTTGAGCACTTCGCCGGCGCTCCATTCTGCTCTGAGGTTGACATGTTGCTTCTGTAAAGCGCATAGAGCATTTTAAAAATGAACATGCGCTATATAAAATAATAATAATAATAATAGTAATAATAAATAAATAAATACCCAAAGAAAGAAAGAAAGAAAACCGGGCTTTTCAACAACAGGGAAGTAGACCTATCGGTGAGATGTATGTGGATTTAGGACTCCATTTTGATTCTTTTTATGTTAAGGTAAATTTAGTGTTTAATCGTTATGGTTTTGTTATATAAAATAATGCAAATTAGCTGGCGTGGATAGTATACATTTTCGTGAGCCAGGGCGCAGCTGGACACGGTGGTCTAGAGGCAAGGTACTAGCCTCTCATGCTGAAGGTGCCGGGTTCAATCTCCGGTCGGTGCAGGCATGTTGGAATATTTTTTTTCGGGAAAAATTCTCTCCCTGATCCTATAGTAGATAGGATCGAGCACCTGGTCTTCTCGGATAAAAAGGAAAAACTCGGAGGTTCCGTATGCATGTTACGCGCGTTAAAGATGTCTTGGCAGTTGAAAGTTGAGAATAGCAGGCCGAACAAGGCCGCTGCCCGAGCAAAATTCTATAAAAACTATTCTCAACCACAAAAACACAGAAACAAGAACGAGAAAATTAACAATGGCGTAAATGCCAACGACAGGGAACCTCCAACAATAAAGACTTAAACGCCAGTTTATTTCTGCTTGTAATTTCTGCTTACTTTTCCCCCAAGTAAGCTTGTTAAACCTCTGGACCTTTGGATATTGGGCCACCGTGACTCATAATCTATTGTTGTCCATTCAGCTTCAGGAAACTTTCTGTACTACTTTATTTCAGGAAATATTTGAATTTTGTGGTTGTTCAGCTGGGGAAGTCTTGCTACAAAAAAAATTTAAAAAACTGACCCCCCCCCCCCCCACCCCCAAAATATGCCTAATCATTTTCCATTATTATGCCCAGGTATGATTTGGTAAGTGGCACAAATACACTACCTTACTAAGTCTTAAATATTATCATACTAAAATATTAAATGCAAGTTTCTAAAACGATCCCTACCGTTGCAATTATTGCAGGATTTTTTGCAGAAAATGAGGTTGTATCTAGGGTTGGTGTCACAGTAGCCGTGCTTGGCCCAGCCCTCACATCCAGAGTGTTCGTCGTGGCACACATTTGTTTTACCTCCTGGGAATAAATCATACACCTGTCACAATGAGAAATACATACCCATTCCCCTATCATGAAACACCCATAAGTGCGAAGGATTTTGTTAATAGTGGGAAACGTCACATTGTTGACTGTGGGTCACATGGCAAATGTGGAAAATTTACAGTGTTAACCTGAAGTTATATTACTGGTATAATATTTTAGTGGAAAAATGTTAAAATATTAACTGTAAGTTATATTACGAGGGAATTTTGGTCGAAAATGCTACAATGTTTACTTTAAGTAACATTACATTGAGATTGTAGTTACATTGTTGACTTACGTACCGTTACTGGGAAGGGGGGGGTGCATAAAATATTACAAAGCCAACTTTAGGTTACATTACTGGTATATTATTGTGGAAAGTGTTATAATGTTAGACTTAAGTTACATTATAGTGGAAACTGATACAATGCTAAATTTAAATTACATTATTAAGATACATGAAGATGAAGGAATTTATCTATAGTGAGAAAAGTTACTCTTGACTTTGAGACACAATGCAGGGGAATTATAGTTGAAAATATTTTAATGTTATTATAATGTTAACCTTAAGAAACATTGCTGGTCTTTTATTGTGGAAAATGTTGTAATGGTAACTTAAAGATACACAACGAGGGGATTAATGTGGAAATGTTTTGTTGTAATGTTAACCTCAACTAGAACATGTTACAATGCTAACTTTAAGTTACATTACTAGGTTACATAAAGACCATGACAAACCCAGAAATGATGACTGGGGGATGGGGGGATGGGGGGAAGGGGAGTGAGTGAGTGAGTGAGTGTGTGAGTGAGTGAGTGAGTGAGTGAGTGAGTGTGCGAATGAGAGAAAGAAAGAGACAGACTAATAAACAGATGGTCTGGTTTCACTGTGCCCACCTGTTCCAGTACCAGTGGTCCGTGTAGCTTTGGTGGTGGTCACTCGGCCACTTCCACCACCATCTGAGTCTCGGCATTCATTACAAGACTTGGCGCAATATTTCAACATCCAGTTGGGGTTGATGTTGCAATGGTCGTTCTTAGCCCAAATGTCGCATTCTGTGTCTGAGTTGTGTCGATTCTTACAGGAAGCTGTGCAGACACATACAAGAATTCTCTATGAACTTCACTAACATTATTTTATATGTAACAGATTAGCAGAGGTACCCGGCAATACGGAGGCCAACAGCCCTCGGCTAAGGCCCCCAAGAAACGCAATGAACTCAACCGGTACCGAGAAAAATGCTCGGGATAAGCCCTCCTCTACTCCCTATCCCCTCCCCGTTCCCCTTTCCCCTCCCTCTCTCCCCTCCCCACCTTCCTCCTCTTCTCCCTTCCCAACCTTTCTTGCAACGTGTTGTTTTTTTTAACATTTAAACATCCTGTTGTCATTCCAAACAAGTGGTCTCCAAATCACTCGTGGGTGATGCTGAACCAGAATATTATACTAGTTTCAGTCGTCTACCAGTTATAGCTTCTGGATAAAAACGCGGACACAGAAACAGACAACGACACATTTATATTATGTGCAATGGAAAGAGAACAAGAGGACGCCGTAGGAGACGGTGGAGAGATGATATTGTACAGACAGGTGGACAGTCGTAGACAAGACGGACGAAAAACAGAGAAGAATGGAGATCATTGGCGATTTGTGTTTGAGTTTGGATAAAGCACGTCCTCACCGTGACGGTCACATTCTGCTAGGAAAATGCAAGACGATAGACATAATATAATAGAATGATGGGATAGAAGGAGGCCCTCCTAGAAGTGCCCAGAAACCACCTGCAATCATTGACGGATGATAGGATAGAAGGAGGCCCTCCTAGAAGTGCCCAGAAACCACCTGCAATCATTGACGGATGATAGGATAGAAGGAGGCCCTCCTAGAAGTGCCCAGAAACCGCCTGCAATCATTGACGGAGGGTTACGTCCTGCAGTGGTCGGTCAAGGCCAAACAAGATCCAGTGCAAGATTGGTTTTGAGTTAGACAGACAGATGTACAGACATAAAGTAATACTATTCTGTTCATTGATCTGATACTTACCTCCAGTGGTGACAGGCCGAGTTGTAGTGCGAGACCCCGTTGCGGGAGTGGTCCTGGGTGTGTTTGGTTCCTCCCCTTCACAGACACCACGCGCACAAGCTTTGGCACAATGTTTACCCATCCATTGTGCGTTTGTCAAACATTCCAGTTTCTGTGCCCAGATCTTGCACTGCGTGTCGTCGTAGAAATTCTTGCATGTGCCTGAGGAAGACAGTTTGCCACTTGAGAGTTGCGTTATTTCCCCTCGCCATTCTCATATCAGTGCCTCTCCTCCTCCTTCCAAAACACAGCGTGGCTAAGTATACACAATCACAGAATCATATGATGTCGACTGATTTCATTTGGCAGAATAAAGCAACGCCATGGTCAGCTGGAGCCTGTCTCTGAGCAAAGATACCAATATTATAGCCACGTCAAAATATAAGAAAAAGAAAAGGTTGAATATCGCAAAGCCTCGCGTAAGAAATAATACAAAAACGACACAATAAAGTGCAAAGGAGAAGGAATGACAAAACCAAGCTTCTAGTCGAAAGGATTTGCAATATCTTTTTTTTTTTTTTTGCCGTAAGTATTTTGACTTTGCTTCAAGTCTTCATGCGTTCCTATTGGCGGACCTACTTTTTTGGGACCCTGAAGCTTGAACTGTTATGGGGCCCCTCAGCGGCCAGCAAACAATAGGGCAACATCCAAAATCCACTCATTTAAAAAGTGTCTTCAGGGGCCCTGAAGCTTAAGCTTCGTTAGTTTCACAATAGAATCGCCACTGTGGAACCTCACAGATTTTCTGGGCTTTGTTTTACTTTTTCGTAATCATCGGAAAAATCTTACCATCTTCACATTTATTGCAAGCTTGACGACAGTTGGGGATCATCCAGCTGGGATTGTTTGCACATTCTCCAGTGCTGGCCCAGCTCTCACAATCGTTGTGCGTATTCTCACAGGTCACTGAAAAATCAAGATTGCATGCAAGTGTGAGTAAATTTGGGGAACTTATCAGTGTTGTATTGCACATTTTATTCTTCCTCTTCTCAAGCTTATTTATTTTGTTTGCTTGTTTGTTTGTTTGACTTGTTCAATTCATGTTTGCGTTAATACGTCATGTATGCCTGTTATTGAGTTTATTGAGTTGTGATTAGGTGACTTTGTAATAATGCGTAAGCTTTGTGTATCATGTATGTGCTCTTAAAGTAATAAACGCTCGGTGAAAGAGAATTTCCCTCATGGGTCAATAAAGTGATTCTTATCTTATCTTATCTTCATTACATCTTTTGGGTTGTTGTTGCTTTAATCTCTTTTGTATTTTCCATATCTTTGAGGGTTTTTGTTGTTGTTGTTGTTGTTGTTGTTGTTGTTGTTGTTGTTTTTAATCTCTTTCGTATTTTCCCTCCTTTCTTTTTCTACATCTCTATTACTTTCTATTACTTCTCTATTACTTTCTATTACTTCTCTATTACTTTCTATTACTTCTCTATTACTTTCTATTACTTCTCTATTACTTTCTATTTGTCCTCATTACTTCAGGAATACTTGTTTCTTGGTTACTGCAGTTCCAGCAGCTCATTGTGTGAATATTACACTTTCAGTCAACAGGTATCATTTAAATGAAGAAAAAAAAAACAGGACTTATGACACCTGAGGACACTTTTCTTTCCCAAAATGTGCCCCAAAAAAGTAAATGATTCTAAAGATGTGTGTTCATATGTATGGAAACGGAAAAAGGCAACGGAAGCGTCAAAAATCCATCAAGTAGTAAAAACAATGTTCCGTACACATGAAAACATTATTTCCATTTCACTACTTTAAAGTTTTTTTCACTTTTCCGTTTCCGTTTCTCGTCCACATGTGAAGCCAGCTTGAGTTGATGTGGTTGACACCCACGTACTTTTATCTTCATCAACACTGATATCTGTCTCGTCCACGTCTATTTCGTCCTCATCGCACATTTCACATGATTTTCTGCAGTTGTCGAACATCCACTTGGGGTTAACAGAGCACTCCCCATCCCGGGACCATTCCTCACATTTGGCTGCCTCTTCGTATGTGTTCTCACAGCTCACTGTGGATGGAAATAATGATATTGACATGGTCTGAGTTATTTGTTAATGGGGTTATTGTGGTTTTGTAACTGAGCTTGTTCTTTTTATGGTTTTAGTCTATTTCCCAATTTTGCGCTCTTTATTAGCACTAGAAGTTATGCTTGTAAGGGTAGTTGTTGTACTGGTAATCATGGTGTTAGTAGTGGTGGTAGTAGTAGCAGCAGTATAGTAGTAGTAGTAGGAGTAGCAGTAGCAGCAGCAGCAGCAGCAGTAGTAGAGGTAGTAGTAGTAGTAGTAGTAGTAGTAGTAGTAGTAGTAGTAGTAGTAGTAGTAGTAGTAGTAGTAGTAGTAGTAGTAGTAGTAGGAGGAGGAGGAGGAGGAGTAGCAGTAGTAGTAGTAGTAGAAAAAGAGGAAGTAGTAATAGTAATAGTAGTGGTGGCAGAGCATTGGTGGCGGTAGTAGTAGTAGTAATAGTAGTGGTAGTGGTGAATTGTGGGGAAATTGCCCCAGCGGAATCCTTGAAATGAGGCGCGATAACTCGTATTACACTAACAGCAGGTGAGGTTATGGGTGTTGGAAATTACCAAGTTACCTCCCTTATTATGACTACAACCACCTCTCGCCCCTTCCATTTCATTAAATGACATTTGATAATTACATCAATGCGGTTAAAATTTTACCGATAATTGCCATCTCATCCTGTAAAATTATATCGCAGAAGAAGACCAAACTGTTCACCGATCACAATTTGAACTTTGACCTAACTGCTTCGATCCCAGTAGTCTCCGTTTATAAGTGTTAGAGAACAACATTACACTAGAAGGGTGGTAACTCGTAGACATTTTTGTAACAAAACAATAATTATAATGCAATAACGTTTTTGTTCCTGGCAGAAGCTTCCTAGTCTGTCAATATATTTATTTTTCCAGATTGTCTCAGTTGACATGATGTCTTTGCACCTGTCTCTGATTTCGTAAGTATAAAATTCTGATTCGCCTCAGATCTGAGGGAGGCACTGCTGTTTCCAGGCATGCCATGGTGGTCATTAGAGATCGAAATATTCAGCTCCAGGAGGTGTCACAGTTTCTTCTGAATCAGCAATATATCGAAATTCAGTTTTGGTTAGTGGGACAAACTCTTCAAAATATATCACAGTCAGCGTTGCCGGTGAAAATTTTCAAAAAAATCCAAGACACCCGAATAAAAAATCCCAAGATGGGGTAAAAACAATCCTATTTCAAGATTCCCCCCCCCCCCACAATACATTTAAAATTTACGGCTTAGTTATACATTGAATTTAAACTAAGCAGTGTCAGTGGCTATCTCGCAAATCACGTAAAAGATCCCCTCACACAGGCAATCTCACTGCCCCTTAGCCCATTTGCATTTATTCACCTTTTAAGTCGCACCGTAATCTCCAAAATTCCAAGATCTGGTCTCAGTTGTGCTTACCTTCAGATCGAGTAGCCAGATCCCCACAGAAATTACATGTTGCTTTGCATTTTTTCTTCATCCATCCTTGGTTGGTGATGCAATCTCCTCGCGCCTTCCACACAGCACATTTTTCCTGCCTGTACACGTCCTTACAGCCTCCTGCACATCATTATAGAAGTTAGCATTTAATAGGGCATCATTACTATCACTGTTATCTGAGGCTGAAGGCAGGAGAGAAGAGAGGAATTATAAACAGAATTTCGAAACAGTTAATGTGCAGTTGATGTTTACATAAAAAATGCAATCCGGGTATCCATTTCTTAAAGCTATTTCCATAAAATGATATAGAATGATAAAAATACAAGGGTAATTTTTATACCACCAAAATACACCTCACGTAAATTTCCAGAGCCCAATACCTATTTTTCTGTCAGTAATCTAAACAAATGTTTCTAATTATCAACAGAAAACTTTACAGCGATACAAAAATTATCATTATAAACTACAATGGTGTTATTTTATCATATAATATCTCAGCCTGTATCTTAACTGATTATTTCAACCCTATAATCTCAGCGTTCCATTTTTGAAGGACTTCACAAGGTTGCAGCCAATGATCTATCTTTGGAACATTTTCTAATTCATCAACCAATAGCTTTTCATGATCAGAATATATATACAAGTTGGCCTATTTATATATAAATGCACTCATTTGACTATTTAAAATCATTTTTGCATGATTCAAGGTAAGGAAATACATGACTGGCCATTAAAGTGTTAAAAGTACTAAATGTATAATTATGCACTGTTAAGTTGTCCAAGTATACCAAATTAGTTTAACTATTTTGATGTTTCAGCGGATCATGGCATTCATTAAAACAGCGGTGCCCACTGTGGTTTCCACGGAACCCTAGCATTCCATGCATCTTATTCCAAGGTGCCCTCGAAGGTTCCACAAAAGTATCCTGTCCCTTCAGAGAAGCCGAGAGCTATGAAGCTAGAACTTTATTCGTATACATTTAACGCATTCAGTGTTGACACTGCTCCTGCGCAGTGGGCACTCTTGCATGCGTTTTGCCAGCGGGCTCCGCGAAGTCGCGACCTTGTCAAAAGGGCTTATTTCTAAGAAAAAGTTCGGGAAACGTTGCACTGAAACGTGCATGGCTCGAGTCAAAGGACACGGTCATGTTAATGCCAAGATCAGTCTCACATCTAACAACTAACAGTTAGTGCACGTGCAAATTCAGGAGTCAGTAAACATAGCAAGGATAACAAAATTTAGTCAAATTAGGCCTACATAGAAAAGACACTGCGCTTGTGACTTGCTCTAGTATTGGATTGAAGAAAAAAAAAGGAGGGCTGTATACAGCGGGATTAATTCTACACCATTGCTTAGTCCACCTGGATTCCAAAACAAAGAATATAGACGTGCATAAAGATCAACAAATCTACTGCCTTAAGTGCAGAGCACAGTAACCTAGGGTTATTATTAGAGCTACATTTTCAGCTTGGATTCCAAAATCGAAAAAATCAGGTTTGTAGATACAAATTAATAAACAATGTCACTGGTTCAAGAATAATTATTTGAAGCCAAAATGACACGTAAGAGTTCACCTGTAGTGGTTATTTCAACTACAAATTAATGCGAGGCATTTAGTAAGAATTTTAGAACATGGTTAGTGGTAACGATGCTTGTGATAATGTCACAGAAGTGTTAAAATCATTTATGTCAACAATAGCACGTATCCAATTAATGTCATAAATGTTATGCTGACAAAATATGCACACATTGTATTTGAGGTTGCTTCAGTAATAAGTTAGTTTACATGGCAAGTGTCTTGCTCATGAAGTCAAAGACCACCCAAAAGATAAAATAAATAAATAAACAAAACAATATTAAATAAATAAACAAGTAAATAAACACATAAAAGACTAAATAAATAAATACAATAGATACCGATTTCAACATAGAGGCAATAATAAATAGATAAATAAATAAATGATGATTTTAACTACAGGGGTAATAAATAAATAAATAAAAATTACGGAAGCAAATATCTAACTGTTATTCTGTTATTGACAGCTACGACAGAGCATCACCATCACTATGGGTTTAATAGTAACATCTATGACAGAATCAATATGCAAGATCACCTATCGCCATCCATTCTTTAGGCATCATATCAGCAAACATAGGAAACCATTGCCATGGCCATAGAATAAAATGGTTTTGCACTGGAAGGAATGAAGTGTTGTCAATGAGACACCCATTTATAAATCTAATATAGTTATTATAATGAAACGGCGTGACTGGATTGAAATAATAATGTATAGCATTTATATAGCGCATATCCATTTAAAATGCTCTATGCGCTTTACAGAAACAACATGTCAACCACAGAGCAGAATGGAGCTGCCGGCGAAGCGCTCAACACACTGCACTGCTTCTTTCTCTCTCCCTGTCTCGCTCACTCTCTCTCTCTCTATCTCAGAGCAAATTGTAATGCAGCCTGTTAGGCGCAGTTCACAACTCACAACAGTTCACAACTCACAGCAGTTCACAACTCACATCAGTTCACACAACACACAACTCAAATAATATTTGAATATTTATTAATAACAATATATATTTAATAATGAATAATAAATTCTGGCGGGGGGGGGGGGGGTGATATGGATAACTTTTAATCTATTAATTTCAATTTTCAATTTTGCCCGGGCAGCGGCCTTTCGGCCTGCTCTTTACGATTTCCAACTACCAAGGTATCTTTAACGTGCGCAACGTGCACACGGGCCCTCCGAATTTTTTCGTCCTTATCCGAGAAGACTAGGTACTCGATCCTACCCCCCCAATAGGACCAGGGACTTGAAAATATGAGAAAAATCCACTTTCCAACATGCCTGCACTGCCCGGGTTTAGAACCCGGGACCCTTGGCATGAGAGGCGAGCACCTTGCCTCTAGACCACCTTGTCCACCTGTAAATACATTTACAGACATCCTTGATTTCCAATAAAACTATGGTTATAATTTCTAAATCATGTGTCGTTCGCAGACTAAATGATCCCTAGGAGAGGTTAGTAACATTTTACGAAGACCACGCTTATTCGCTGACGTCTGCGAATAAGCACTTCCGTTTTACAAATGGTTCATATTTTTACTCGGTTCAAAACGAAACTGACAAAAATATGGGAAAAAGTGACACAGATTTGAACATTTCAAGCTGATGGGTTGAAAAAGTATGGAAAGAAGAAACTTGGCCCTTAAGTTTCATAACATGTTCTATAGCAGTGTACTGAAATATCTCTGTTTTACAGAGAATCAAAATGTCACAGTGTCACAAACCTAGTCAGGAATCATCCTACTTATTAGATGATACAAACTTTCTTTGGACCCTTTAGTTAACAAACATTTGGACTGGAGATTACAAATGTGGGGATTTTAGGATGACCCTGTTGTTAGTAAGAACCTGCATTGGCGTTTCTCACGACAGAAGAGGACTGAACGGTGATTGGGAGCAGTGGGGGTGGGAGGGGGGGGGGATAATGAGAGCATATGAAATGTCTCTGTTTTACAATGAATTTGACGTGCCTAGTGGTAATCTTCAGATCAGATGTGTTCTTCACTATTTGCAAAACCCAGGAGCAATTACATGGCATTTTCCGTATTATTTCACTGCAGTTTATTTTTTTTAATATAGCATTTGGTAAATCCTCAAAGTGATAAAGTAGCTACATGACTGTATTATTCAATGAATAATCAGTGACATTAAAAAAAACGCATTTGTTTTCTGTCCCGCTTTTACAAACGTAATATTATTCTGTTGACATACTTTAGCAGTCAGGGCATTCTATATATATAATGTAACTTGCAAGACATTCATATCATGTAGCAAAGGCTTATACCTGTTGATGTCGGTAATTTCACAATGACGTCATTCTACAATTTGTTACGTTTGGTCCAGGGTTCATTGTCACCGTTCAAGATCATTCCACAGTGACGTCATCCTACAATTAATTACGTTTGATTCCTGGTTCATTGTCACCATTCAAGATCATTTCACAATGATGTCATCCTACAGTGAATTACGTTTTTATTCCTGATTTATTGTCACCATTCATGATCATTTCACAATATGACGTCATTTTACAATTAATTACACTTAATGTTGCTTCACATCCTTTTTTTTATAATTAACAGTGGCGTTATCCAATAATTAATACATTTAATCTGCTTCGTTATCACGCTGTTTGGTCAATTTTCGATGACGTCATTCAATATATTTCTCCGGCATGGATCTCTTAATAATTTCCTCGTCACAATACAATGACGTCATTTCCTCAGTTTTGTCAAAGATTTGCAATTCCTGTCATTCTTACCGTTTGATGAACTATCTTCATTGCCACATGCGCCACAGGCTTTAGCGCATTGCTGATTCATGAAGAAAGGATTTCGCTCACATTCGCCTTGATTCGCCCAGATGTAGCAGGGCCAACTGTGGTAGTTGTTAACACAACTTGCTGTGAACATATCGGGAGTTGATAATCATCAGAGTGACAATATCATGTTAGAAATTCCTGTCATTTAAGTATATACGGAATTTAAAATTAAAACATACAAAATTGTTATTCGATATTCGACCTAATTAAAGACCTGTGGCCTTTCAGGAAGTCAAATCTTACTTTCCATTTCAAAAGTTGAAAATCAAAGGCGTTTTAATGTTTAAAAAAGATCGGTTGAAAATCACGTTGGTTTTATTTACTTTAAGTAACTGTATATAATAAAAATTAATTTATTTGTCTTAAAAATATGAAATGCGCACTTTAATATGGTTTGACTTTTGACTCTTCAAATATCCACTTAGAATCCCGAAGTTAGTGTCAGCATTTTTTTTTTTCGTTCAGAAATTCAGAACCCCTCATTTTTTCATCTTTATCCAGCTCTCTATTCTAGACTTGGACCTTTTTCTTTCTCTGCTCTATCTATCTATCTATCTGTCTATTTATCTATCTATCTATCTATCTATCTATCTATCTATCTATCTATGTATCTATCTATCTATCTATCTATCTATCTATCTATCTATCTATCTATCTATCTATCTATCTATCTATCTATCTATCTATCTATCTTTCTATCTATCTATCTATCCATCTATCTATCTATCTATCTATCTATCTATCTATCTATCTATCTCTATCTATCTATCTATCTATCTATCTATCTATCTATCTGTCTGTCTGTCTGTCTGTCTGTCTGTCTGTCTGTCTATCTATCTATCTATCTATCTATCTATCTATCTATCTCTGTCTTACTTCCACTTTTTCGATCGCCGACTGATTCGCTGCTGACTTTATTGGATCTTAAAACAAAAACAAAAAAATACATCGTTGAAGAGCCACAGTTACAGTTGACGCCATCAGAGTGACCCGTTCTATCTCGTATTTGAGTAACTGTCCATCCAGTTGCCTGTTCTATCTCGTATTTGAGTAACTGTCCATCCAGTTGCCCGTTCTATCTCAAGTTTGACAAGTTATCCACCCAGTTTGCCCATTCCACCAACCAATCAGCCCTTACCATCAGCAGACTGTTTCGTTATATCACAATCTGAACTGCCATCTTTGCAAATGCAGTTACAGTTTTGGTCCAAATGCCCATCCAATCCACACTTATCTTTGCCTGCGCAGTGACCTGATGGACAAAAAAAAAAAAGATCATATGAAATGAAATAAAATAAGATATTTTTTTTAATCCTCTATGCAATATTAAAATAAATAGTTCACTAAATTACATTTGACATCCCAATCCTGCAATGCCAAGCCGAAATTTTATGTTTGGTCCTACAGATGCTCCTGGCCTGAGTTTGGTGTTGATGGTGAAGACAGAAGTTCTTAAGATTCTAAATGTGAACAATGAACAAGCCAACCCTTTATGTCCATGGACATCTGACACACCAACCAATGGCACAATCAGGATTGTAAGGACTATTTGAGCCAGTGGTTCTCAATCGTTTTCAGGCAATCGACCCCCCCCCCTTTGGCTCCAATTTTTCTGTGATGCCCCCCCCCCCCCCAACCTACTCAAACCCAACAGATACATTTCGCAAGAAGACAGACTACACACAAATTAGGATGTTACGTTTTTCAAAGCTTTGTTAATGACAATAGGCGTGTTGATGATTCAATACAAAACATGAAGCTTTCTTTATCAATTGCACTGAAAAAAAAAAAAAAAGCCTTTCTGTTCATAAAATCCATCTACGCTTTGCTGTTGAATAAGTCAGTAGCTACCCCACAGACTAATAAAATATACAGACTGGATGATTCCACTGTGTGACGTCACAAAACAGCGAAAGGTCATGAACCATCCGCCACATTAGGTTTACGCTAACGACCGACGCTTCAGCATAGCTACAATGTTGAATGACACCATTTTGACGCGCCTATTGAACGCGGAAGTTTGGTTCCGCACCAAGAAATTAATACATGTACAACCAATCTTGACAAATAAAAAGAAATTTCTACTGCAGATAGAACTAGAATCGGAAATTCCCGAGCGGCGGCCATGTTGGTTATGCGGCCCCCGCTCGGGAAATTCCGTAAAAAACGACACAGCCCGAAGCTCGTGTTTCCAGTCTGTATATTTTATTAGTCTGTGGTTTCGCCCCCCCCCCCTCCCCCCCCCCAAGTGGAAATCCAAATAGCCCCCGGGAGGGGTGAATTTCGCCCAAGTTGAGAACCATTGATTTTGGGCCATATAACAGCAATACTCACAATAGGATTTTTGTTACCAACTTTTGACCAGTTTCCGAAAGTTCTTATTAAGGCCATGTCGTTGCCGGAAAACTTGTGTCCAGTTACCTAAAGCCAATCCTGGCCCTAACTCCTACCCTACCCTTAAAACTTTCCAAGATTTCCCCCGTGCAAGCAAATGGCAAATGGCCTACAATGACCTCAAAAACAAGACTGTTTCCTTACTTGAACAATTGTACATCAAATTAACAATGTTGACATCTGTGTATGAAAGCTCCTTCAGATAAACTTTGCCAATAGTCTCCTCAGCTTCCTTGTCCTTGGCTCTGATGGTCTGGGACTCTCCGTCTTGAGCAAAAGCCTGCAAATTGTACAGAAATCTGGATTGTAGACACTGCGCATATTCAGACAGAAGAACTACTACCGTTTAACTGGTGTCCATTCAAAAATAGGAAATTCCGAAAATCGCTTATTAGTTTTGTTTAGTTAAGCCAGAGAGTATAGATATATAGAGATGGTTCACTATTGGTCGATTTGTACTGCGAGACTTGGGAGGCTCTGCGAAACCACTGTTAGCATGGAGCGGAAAGTAGGTCGGTGCGGTAAACAATATTTGTTTGTGCATTTCCACGGGACCTAGGAGCTTACAAACGGCTTTAAATAGTTTCAATCAGCCCAAAAATATTAACAAAGCACAGTAAACAGATATGCACACTATCTTTGGTGAAGAAGGTCTCTTTGAATTCTTCAATATTTTGTTTACCGCAGCGACCTAGTTTCGCCATTTGGCGGAAGTTAACCCTCTCTATACACCTATACTCTCTGGTAAGGCCTAAGGAAGAGCACACGGTGAAAAGAGCAGAGCTGGTTAGAACATAATCATACCGCTGTTTTTAACTGTTATTAAGTCTACAATACATTCTACGTGACTGAAATAGGAGGAGATTGTTAAATTAGTTTGTTTCTCATAGTTTCACCTATGCCCTCATTCCACAAGTTTCCTACTTATTTACCTGCTGGTGTAACCACTTAATATCTAACTACTTATTTCGCTACGTGCATATCTATCTATCTATCTATCTATCTATCTATCTATCTATCTATCTATCTATCTATCTATCTATCTATCTATCTATCTATCTATCTATCTATCTATCTATCTGTCTCGGTCGGTCGGTCGGTCTGTCTGTTTGTCTGTCTGTCTGTCTGTCTGTCTGTCTGTCTGTCTGTCTGTCTGTCTGTCTGTCTGTCTACCTTATTTCATGTGAACTCCCAACTCACCGTAATACCATAGTGCATGACTGACGTGTACTCGTAAGGCACGTGCATCTGCTCCACCTCTTTTGTCGTGTATTTGTTAAACCAAATCCTCATGTGTGGTGCAACATTTTGATACAGAATCTCAATGTACTTATCTCTATCGGGCAACTGGTGCTCGTGTACCAGGCCGAGGGCGTGGCCAATCTCGTGAAGATACAGACCTTTCTGGAAAAACAAATGGGCTTTTGTTATAGAAAGTGGAGTAGAGCACAAGTGCAACCAATGAGTATGTTCCACAAGACCCCCCACAGATCAGTTTATTATTACAGCTAAACATGTCAGGAGTAAAAGTAATGCTGTGGTTTTTTGTACCTCTACTGCATAATAATATCTTTCTTTCTCTATGTCCGTCTCTGTTCCTACAATGATCTCTCTCTCTCTCTCTCTCTCTCTCTCTCTCTCTCTCTCTCTCTCCTCTCCCTGTCTCTCTCCCCTCTCTCTCTCTCTCTCTCTGTATCTGTATCTGTCTCTCTCTCTCTCTCTCTCTGTCTCCCCCCCCCTCTCTCTCTCTCTCTCTCTCTCTCTCTCTATCTCTAGCTCTCTCTCTCTCTCTCTCTCTCTCTCTCTCTCTCCTCCTTTATCTCAATCTGTGGTTTTCAGTGTCAGCATTACACAATACATTATAGCAGGTGTAACCGTGGTAGCTGTTACACTCGTTCTGCCTGAGGCTATAATTTTACTAATACTATACTTACATATCTGCAACCTGGAGCCTGGAGATTGAGCACTTGGATACCACCAACCATTCCCAACTGAGAATTACATCTGGAAAAATGGGTAAAATTCAAATACAACACATAATGTAACAGACCCGAGAAGACTAAACACTCAAGTATACTTTAAAATCGTCGTCTTTCCCTAACCGTCGTAACTCAAAAATTCGAAAAATGAATGTTCACTTTATTCAACTAAATTCAAAGCCGCATCGAATGGTCTTGGTTTTAGACTCCTAACCCAAAATATCATCAAATAGCAAACTGTCAAATATCCATCCTAACCAGACCATTTGTGCTACAATAAAAGTTTTTTTGTTTCTTCTGGAAAGTAGTCAAAATCCGATAGCTACAGTTTTTACGGGACGATGCCGAAAATAATATAGTCTTGGTGAACTAATAAAAATTATACTTAACGACATTATTCTTCAGTTTGTGAGTAATTTCATTTTTTGTTAAGGGCACTTAGATCAGATTTCCACGAAATCACTGTAATTTGTTCTCTTTTGTTTCAAGCTGAGATTCTTGCCATGGAATCAAGAAGTATGTTCCTGTCAGTTGGCAAAATACTCCAAACCAGTGTCCTGCTTGTTTGTATTTTTATATCAAAGTCGGAGACGAGGGAGCGAATCGCAGATTCAGCTCTTTATTGGCATTTGACGATTATTTTAATGTAGAAAAATTCATTATTTCTTTCTTCTCTCCATGACAATTCAGTTGTTTGTTTTTTTCCTGGAATACTTTCCCTCCTCCTTCTCCAGTGAATTCCGTGCATCCCCGGCTCCGTCATGAAACAACGCCAAGTGTTTTCGCACAACCACAGATGGCAAGGTTTTGCTGCTGTTGTTGTTATTGGTGATGATGATGGCGTTTTGGGTCAAGTAAAACAATTTCGCCTCCTGTAAAATCAGGTCTCTCTCACCTATGCAGTTTCACGATATGACCAGCGATATGTCCACTATTAATATTTGTATCGTATTGTATTTTATGGTATAACTCTTTAATCTCATTTGGAAAATTTGCCATTGTGCCATTGCAGCCCAGTTATAACTGGAGCAGGCACGTCATCGCCACAGTGTAGCGCCGGTCGGCAGTTTTTTTTTTTTGGGGGGGGGGGGGAGATGAGGGAGGAGGGATGATTGCAGTCTTAAAGTGAAATCATAGCAAATTTGCAACCTCAGAAACACTGAGCACTCACCCAACGCCATTCTGGAACCTTACGCTATTTTTGTGAGTATTTGTAGCCGGCTTGAAGTTGATGCACGTGTATCTCTCCCACTCTGTCATCGATCTTCTCATCAAATATTCCTCTTTCTCATCTGTCAGTAAAGATACGATATAATCATTATCATCCCTCACCAGTTCTTGTAGTTGTAAGTAGAACATCTGAGGTAACTATGCAAAACATCTTGCCTACAAAGATACTTCACATTGTGTGACCTTAGTTCTTGTGTGTTCTATCTCCATTTTGCCGAAAAGCTGGACATCTTTTAGTATGCAGAAGAGGTACAATGTATAACAAATGCGCGCTTTGACATCTGTTTCAAATGCGTTTTGTCACTTACCAAGCCTTTCCGTAGTTCCGATTTATACCAACTCCTTATCATAACACCGAGCCACAAAAGGTTTGACGTCAAATTTCTCCGCGGTGCATGAAATGGAGTTGGAACAAACAAGAACTGAGGTCGCGATTGGTTAGCCAAGGAAAGCCCAGACAGTATAGAACGCCAAAAAAAAAAAAAAGTCTAGTTTCTTAAAATCCCAACAGTTCCACGTTTCACGGTAAAACAATTCTCAAAAAATGCGAGTTTTGTTCCTGTTATTTTGGTGGTGGTGGTGGCGGTGGTGATAGTGGTGGGGTGGTGGTGGTGGTGATAGTGGTGGGGTGGTGGTGGTGGTGATAGTGGTGGGGTGGTCGTGGTGGTGGTGATAGTGGTGGGGTGGTGGTGGTGGTGATAGTGGTGGGGTGGTGGTGGTGGTGGTGATAGTGGTGGGAATAATGGTGGGGTGGTGGTGGTGGTGGTGGTGGTGGTGATAGTGGTGGGCTGGTGGTGGTGGTGGTGATAGTGGTGGGGTGGTGGTGGTGGTGGTGATGATAGTGGTGGGGTGGTGGTGGTGATAGTGGTGGGGTGGTGGTGGTGGTGATAGTGGTGGGGTGGTGGTGGTGGTGGTGATAGTGGTGGGGTGGTGGTGGTGGTGGTGGTGATAGTGGTGGTGGTGGTGGTGGTGGTGGTGATAGTGGTGGGGTGGTGGTGATTGTGATAGTGGTGGGGTGGTGGTGGTGGTGGTGGTGGTGGTGGGGTGGTGGTGGTGGTGATAGTGGTGGGGTGGTGGTGGTGGTGATAGTGGTGGGGTGGTGGTGGTGGTGGTGATGATAGTGGTGGGGTGGTGGTGGTGGTGGTGGTGGTGGTGGTGGGGTGGCGGTGATTGTGATAGTGGTGGGGTGGTGGTGGTGGTGGTGATAGTGGTGGGGTGGTGGTGGTGATAGTGGTTGGGTGGTGGTGGTGGTGGTGGTGACAGTGGTGGGGTGGTGGTGGTGATAGTGGTGGGATGGTGGTGGTGGTGATAGTGGTGGGGTGGTGGTGGTGGTGGTGATAGTGGTGGTGGTAGTGGTGATAGTCGTGGGGTGGTGGTGGTGTTGGTGGTGGTGGTGGTGATAGTGGTGGTGGTGGTGGTGATAGTGGTGGGGTGGTGGTGGTGGTGGTGATAGTGGTGGGGTGGTGATAGTGGTGGTGGTGGTGGTGGGGTGGTGATAGTGGTGATGGTGGTGGTGGCGGTGATCGTGGTGGGGTAGTGGTGGTGGTGATAGTGGTAGGGTGGTGGTGGTGGTGGTGATAGTGATGGGGTGGTGGTGGTGGTGATAGTGGTGGGGTGGTGGTGGTGATAGTGGTGGGGTGGTGGTGGTAGTGATACTGGTGGTGGTGGTGATAGTGGTGGGGTGGTGCTGGTGGTGGGTGGTGGTGGTGGAAACAGTGGTGTGTAGATGTATTTTCAAATGATATCGAACGCGTGCGTTTCTCTTGAGTAAATATTTAAGAGAAGTCCCGCCCCACCAGAAGAAAGTTACGTACTTTTATTAAAATCAACTTTACAAAAAAAATTATCTACCAATGTTCTGGAGAAATTTCTAGGTTTTGTCATTAGAATATACATGTATTACTTAAGGCTGACATAATGTAAACCTTCCAGACTCGACTTACAGTAATGAAGGAGCTAATATGAACACCGTAGATCACTTTAAACTGAAGATTAACTCTTCCCTACGCTATACAGTAACTTTTGTGGGTGGGACGGGAACAATCAACACTATCCGGTTTGAAATTTAGGCGTTGTTCAAAAATGTCTTTTCTTTCACTCAGTACAAACACAAGACATAATACATTACACAATAAAGTAAGGGAAATCAATGAACCAGGATGGGATTCAATATTTCGAGAAGTTGGCCAAGATATTAGTGTTGGAAAATCAATGTCCACTCGAGCCCAATATTCGGCTTTCCGTAAGGTAGCGAAAATCCACGGGCAGAATATTCGGCGTATTGTAGCGAATGAGTTAAGCACTGACTGCAAATTCTATAGCTTATTTGCAATCTCATCTTCAAGTTGTAACCGGAGTCGTCTTAATACAAGGACACGTTGGGCAGTTGCCTAGAGTCCCCAGGTGTTTAGGGGTCCAATTCATGTAAATTTACATTGGTTTTTGAAACGGGGAAGAAAATCCTATTGCTTTGTCCAGGGGCCCTTAATGATGTAAGGACGGCCCTGGTTGTAGCTGTTACTCACTGTATCACTGGCCGACGTAAAACTCATTTTAACATGTGGAAAGACAGAATAAAGATTAGAGTTTAAATGACAACTGAAATGACCACTGACCAAAATGTCCGCGAGCAAAGAGATAAGGAACTTCTTTGTTCGTCCACCTCAGTCGAGTGTCTTTGGCAGCTTTCCTTTTGGTCCTGACCTTACTTCCTTGGTAATCTTCGGCGAAGTCGAAGAAGTAGCTGTCGTCCATAGGTTCCCTTCCTACCGGGGATGGCATCATACCCATTTTAATCATGTCTCTGGCAGATAGAGAAAAAAAGAAAAAGAAATATAAACACATTTTACACTTTCTGCAAGCAGTTGGCTTTCGTGCCTTTCTTTGCTGATTCTTTACTGTTATATAATTCCAATATTGCGATATCACGTCTCTAGTATTATGTAATAACGTTACTTAACTTTACCCATGTATCCATTATGCACTTTGTTGAATACAGTGCAAATGTAAAATATAACTTAAGAACATCCTTTATGATTTTGTTCTCCTTCTGACTAAAGCACAAATGTTTAATATGCAGGACAATATCAATAAAAAACAAACAACGAAAAACGTTGCTATTTCGTAACTGCCTTGGCAGCTGGAGTAAGGCAAACAGTTGGGAATCCACGAGGAAGAAGGAAAATGAGAAATGTTTGATACTATCAACCTAACTAATAAGAGGGACAATAACTCACTAATTGAAAATCAAAACGAACTAAGTAGTCATTTGACTTAATTAATGAACTGTGGTTCTTCAGAAAGTCAGTATCAAATACTATCTCCTACGGCAGTATTTGAGAATTTAGGGCACTCGAATGTAAAGAAAATACAGATGAATATCACATTGGAAAACAAAGGGCACTAAGTAATAGTTTTTGGGGAACACATTACTCAATGTTATGAACTTTTTACTTAGTAAGTTTTCACTTTAACCCGACTTTGTCCCTCGAAAGCCTAATTATCTTAAATGCTAATTTTTAATTTATTTTTTTTGGGGGGGGGGGAGGGAGGGGAGGAATTAGTTAATACAATGCAGTCTTGGATTTTCAGTGAACATTATCAACACTGTCCTATGTCCATGACGTAGGAACCAGCCAAGATTTCCATTAATAACACTTTATATTACTACCGACAATGACATTGACTTTAAAAAAATATTTTAAAAAAAGAAAAAACTAATAATTTCTAAAAAAAAATAAAACAGTAATAATTTCTAAAAAAAACACACAGTAATAATTTCTATTTTAAAAAAAGGGGGGGAGGGGGGGGGAGCACATAAGACAATCAAGCTTTCGTTCATGGGGCGAACTGAAAGAAGCAAACAAGCAGGGGCGTAGGTGTTGGGCGGAGGACGAGGGGGACTCACTCTGGATCTGGAGGTTCATACATGTTGAGA
This sequence comes from Onchidella celtica, assembly GCA_963931925.1. Taxonomy (NCBI): domain Eukaryota; kingdom Metazoa; phylum Mollusca; class Gastropoda; order Systellommatophora; family Onchidiidae; genus Onchidella; species Onchidella celtica. The sequence goes on along the minus strand of OZ007580.1, from coordinate 5,361,232 downwards.
AATTGCTCTTCTGTGAGATACATGTCCAGTTCTGCCAGAATGTGGCCATCGTCAGCCAAGATCATGTTGCTGGCCACTGAAATTCACAGCACAAATTTGCAATGTTATTATAAAACAGTACGTGTTTTTCAAAAGTTCACAGTATATCGTCTTAAAATCTGAACTACGTATACGATGCAAAAATTTCCACAGGAAACAATGATTCATTAACAGCCAAGAACTCCGGAAGAAACTAAATAAATTGTTGCAAAATTTTCCTGACATGATGCTAACGGCACCTGGTTTGAATTATCCAGTTTGAAAATTAACTGTCAGAATGTGGCGGCAGCTGATTCCCCTTCGTTTACGTTAAAATCTTATATAAACTTTTCCACATGGTAAGAGGAGAAAGGGGGAGGGGGGAAGAGCACATTTCTTTGTTATTAGTAGCTGTTTAAACTTTACAGTTTTCTGTTTCACTACAACTTTGTTAACAACATCGAGTTATATAGAGAAAAGGGGAAGGGGAAAAAAGGGGGAGGGGGGGGGGGTGGTAGATGTATCTGATGAGCCCTCCGGGTTTGAACTGATACGTGGAAACTTTAAGTTACATGAAGACTATGGCCAACTCAGAAACATGTTTGATATCGGGAAGAAAAAAAAAAGAAGCCCAAATCAATATAATTCCTGCAAGTGAAGTCATGATATGGTTCAGGAACGAAAGAAATATATGACCTATTATCACTTATCGCTGGACTTACTGAAACCCCGCAAGTGTATTTGCACAACTGAAGATGACAACTGTTCTTCTTACTGAACTCCATGAGGGAATTTTATTTATTTATTATTATTATTATTATTGCTATTGAATAAAGAATAAAAGGGGGGGGGTGGGAGAGGTGGAGTCAAAATTTCAAATGTTTATTAATTACTGTACCCAAAAATGTGTTGTTACATTTTCAAGTAAACAGTCTGTCTGTCTGTCTCTCTCTCTCCCTTTCTCTCTCTCTCTCTCTCTCTTTCTCTCTCTCTTTCTCTCTCTCTCTCTTTCTCTCTCTCTCTCTCTCTCTCTCTCTCTCTCTCTCTCTCTCTCTCTCTCTCTCTCTCTCTCTCTCCTTTAATATTAAGTTCTTTACACTTTAGCGTTTTGGCAACCGTTTTAATATAGCGTTGTGTATTTATGTATATCTTAAAAGTACACAACTCACCATCTACCCCGCCTAGCGATCCTGTAATAATTTCATCCATTGTCTTGTTGGTGAACTTTTCGTAGGGTCGTCCCAAACTGGGTGGTGGAGCCAGCTTGCTGGGTAGTGCCATACATGATGTTAGGACAGACAACTGGTAATGTATAAAAATAATTTTAAATTAATTACGACAGAAATTCATGCGGATAAGGGGAGTGGGCGGGGAATGAGTATGTTACTTTCCCGAAAACATGCATATGAAATATATTTCTATTCAAATTTCCATTTTTTAAAAATTTATTTATTTTTTGGCGTCGGCCAGTTTTGATGTTGCTACAGGTGATGATGTTGTAAATACCAAGATGATAACATTGACGTAAGTAGAAGTTTGATAGAAAGAACTGACAGTTAGGCTGTTAGCAGTTGTACAGTTTTCGTACAAATTACACTGCTACATTTCATTAAATTAGTAGGATAGTCCACACCAGCAACCATCAAAGGAAGCTAGGGTCAAGTATAGGTTATGGTTTGTCAAGTAGTACGTTTGTGTTGAAGTGGCTGAAGGAAACACTAACACTTCGTTTCATCTACGCGCTGTCAACAAAAAGAAAGATGCACTCTCTGTTCTCTCCTCCCCCCCCCCCTCCCCCCACACACACACGTATACATATACACGCATCCTCTCTCGCAAACACACACTCTCTCTTTCTTTCTCCCTCTCTCTCTCTCTCTCTCTCACTCTCTCTCTCTCTGACTCCCTCTCTCTCTCTCTCTCCTTCTCCCCCCCCCCTCTCTCTCTCTTGTAAAAATCAGAAATTGTGGTCGCTGAGTAAGCAACTGGACAAGTATCCTCAGAAGCAGCAGTAGCCCTAGTAGTGTGGTAGCGCCGGTAATTTAACATTTATAGTGGTGATGGTGGTGATAAAGATGGTTGTAAAGCTGAGGATTCAACAGAAAAATACCTGGCATAAGTAAGAGCAGTAAGCTCGTTGTAAAACGTTTATTGTGGGCCTGCAAGTAATGTCATTAACAAGTCCATGTACACCGGTAAAAGGTGCAGCAGTGTGCGAATAAGTCAGTTTGTTCAACGAACGCAGAACATAAACTTTCTTGAAAACTGTGTTTTGCGAAAATGAAACGATGGTTTTCAAATAAACGGAAGAAGCATACATGTATGTACTCCTTAAATCGGCTAAATTCCTGAACAGCGCGGTTCGGGGGTATCTTGTCAGGTTTGAAGGCGATAAGAAAAATATTACTGTTCATAAGGGTATTTGGATTTAAACACTGAGAAGTGGACTTCTTCATAGATTAAATGGTTGTATATATAATATGAGGGTGACTTTCCAGATAGTAGATAGAGCGACATTTATGGTGCAGAACTACAGTTAACATAATAGCTGTCAAAACTGATCCAGATGCAAAATGATCAAGAACATCAAGAAACAGGTTACATGCCCAAACTACAAGCCCGAAATCCGGATGCATCACATGTTAATCATCCCTCCGCAGAATTTTTTTTTACATCAAATCCCAGCAATTTGTACCAATATTTTCTGTGATATCTAATTGAAACTTGAAAAATCAAAGTCAAATATCGAATTTTTTACATCCCATTTTTTTTTTTTTTAACCAATTTCGTCTGTGATATCCATTTGAAACTTTTAAAAAAATGAAAATCAAAAGAATTTGCTGCCTTGTTTCTTTCGTGTCATTTATTTATGTAAAGAAACGACCCTGTCACATTTAAACACTGAAAGGCACTTTTCAAGACACTACACCGTCGTCCAAACCAACCAGTAAATTCACAAAATCCTATGGCTGAATTTGATTTTAACCCAAAACAACTTGTAACATCAAACGATATATTATGCCAAGGCTCTTTGTTCAGCTGTTATTTTAAGTTACAATTCAAAGTTTCACCGACAGCTCCCTGACCTCAAATACTAGTGCTGCAAAATAAGTTAAAAATCATTCTCGGCACAACCTCAGGGAAACAATTTTTCAAAGCCATATCTCCGGAAAGCAAAACTAATCTTACCTACCACAAAAGCTGTCCACCACAGATGCCCGTACTCCATGATTTATCACTTAACCTCCCTCAGGTAAATCTTGGCCATGTAGATATAAAATGGAACGTGCCTCGTCCCGTTTAAAGAATGAACGCGCGTGAGAGTGTGCACTTTCATCGCTATAAATAGCTCGACCGCCAGTTTCACAGCCAAACTAAAGAGAGATGATGACGTATTTCCTATGTCTGGGCGCATGCAAGACCTCTGTGCACCAGAATGTTTTGTTCGTCATTGTGTATTCAAAACAGTATCAACACTTTTTTCATGCGGCGAAAATGCTGGGGGAGTCCACTAACACCTGGTTTTGCACGTAACGGTGATGCCATAAATTTGTGGACGTGACGTAAGTTTTATGTTTTATATTTCTTGGTGCTTTTCGGAGTTTTACCCGCAGACGTGCTGGGGACTTCTTTTTTTATAATGGGATTCATTATGGGAACTATTAATATAAAATTTTGTGTCTGTTGCACAAGTGTGTGGTAAGATGAGGATGCCAGGCCTTTTCAGGTGTTACTTTGTGTCTAAAGAGCCATCGCATCTGATTCAGCAGACAGTCATTCTCAGTGGATTGTTCTCCATAATGCTAGGCACCACTGACCTGAATTTGATCTCGTATCTACTGCCAAGCTATCTACAACCCTTAAGTTTGGGAAGGAATACAAATGAGACTGAACTGACAGAATAGTGATTAGCAGCATTCCTTCTAATTTTTCCAAACCACTGAGCGGAACGTTTGATGCTTTGGGCTAAAATACTTTAAGCAGTTGTGTTTTGTTAATTAAAATGAAACGCACCATTTTGATGTGCACGGCAACATTCCGCTGTACGCAGCACAAAAACAGCGACTGTGCAGCTACGCAGTCTAGAGGGGACACCGACCATTAGCATGCTGTTATGTATCTTTTATCAAAAACACTTCGCTTCACAAGGACAGAAACGTTTTGAAGAACTCATTGCCAATGATTAATTAGTAACCACTTTGATTTTCAGAAGCACAGGGGAAAAAATCCAATCGATTACTCAAATATTTCATTGTAATTATATCTACACACATGGTGTATTCGTTGGTGAGAATCAGTACTGATACTGATACTCGCCCACGATATTTGGCTCCTGTTTTCCTCTTTCATCGCTTTCCGTCTGGGCGTTTGTTCTTTTTACTCTTCCTCCTTTCCCACTCCGAATGTTTGACAGGCGAAACAACCCTGTCAGGTGGTACTTATCACTGGACTTGGATCGAGTTATCCTCACCTCCGCACCTCCGCACCCCCCCCCCCCAATCTTTGCCCCCATCATTTGAACAGGTGCTTTCGACTCCTTTTTTTCTTTCTTTTCACCGTCGGTGTTTTTCCAACATTTTATGGCAGGTCCTATCAAGAAACTGCAATACAACGCTTACAGCGTATCAGGCTGAGATTACGCCTGCTTTTAAGACGTTCCGTTATTTCCAGATCTGATGTTTATGAAAACACTATACCTAACAAATTAGGCGCACTCGCTCTATCTCTCAGTAGAGGGTAGACCACCTGAAATGCTCAAAGACTGAATGCATTTACAAATTACTTCAAGGCAGCCGGTGCTTGGGAAAATGTACCATATTAAATTAATTGCGGAAATTAGACACGAGGTTGAATGCATCGATATTTCCTGTGTACTATGACTAGAAAGATACTTTTTGATTCAAATGTTTTGTGGTTCAGAACTTATCATCGTAATAAATATGCTTATTAACTTGCAGTTAAAGGGCTCAGTTTTTTATCTTGTCTGAGTCAAAGGAAGCTAAATCCGAAATACTGAGAAAAAAAAATGTCTTTCGTGCATGATACGACTCTACAGACTTCAAACAAAACAAACTTGAACACAGAAAATCATTGTAGCGTTTCTTTATTGTTTATTAAAAATAATTGTTAGAAAATACTTCAATCTAGTAATAATAGCCCAGGGTTAAAGTGCCGTGTGTCACAAATCCCAGACTGGGAGATGTAATAATTTATGACAGGACAACAATCACGAACAAACAAGTTTAACACTTAACAGAACAACCCATCAGACTCACACATTTATTTAAACATAATCATACAGATGATAGCGCAATTACATACATTATATTATTGAAATTAACTGCCGTACAACGGCCTTATTCTCACATGCACTCTTCCTCGGATCCACAACCCGGTAGTTACTTCCTAAAGGCACTTCGGCCTCAGCCTCTCCCCTCAGGGTCTTAATAGCACATTAATAATTCACTGGCACCGCAGTCTCTCAATATCACCTTCCTATTGTCATACACCTTAGCATTCCACTAGCACCTCAGCAGGGCAATAACACATTATCATTTCAATGGCCCATCAACATGGCAGTAGTACATTATCATTTCAATAGCCCATCAACATGGCAATAGTACATTATCACATTCACGCTCATATCTACGTCCCTGTCCGTGGCCTGACTGCCACGACTTTATGTGCCTCTACTGTCCTGCACCGACAGCCTCACTTCTGGCCTATGTGTGGCCTCCGGCCCTATGCTGGCCTATCCCCTGTGCTCACCGAGGCGGCTCTTTAGCCCGTCCCCGACACCAGTCATCACTGGAAAAACACTCTCATCCGTCTTCCGACTGCTCCCCTTATGTTCGCCCGCTGGGCTCTTACTAGCGTCCGTTCAGTAGGACCTTCTAACTTGCAGTGATAGTAATACAGCGCTTTCGCCTCATTCAGACCCCCCACCACTCATAACAGCACGCTTTAACTTACTTGTCTACGTGCGTTAATTTTACTCTCCTCCTTTCCCCCCGTAATTATTAACTATCGCTCACTCCACTCGTGACACCGTGCACAGACAGTATACTCGCTGACCTTTATGCTCAACTGCACTGTATGTTGTGGAGTCTGAGTGAACTGGGCCTGACACAGAACTAAGCTCCTCATGTTACTACATGGACGAGTTACCGTCAAACACAGCAATGAAACCCCAACTTTAACAATATCCTCTTTGCGCTTAATCTGGGCAATTTAGACTGATATCTGGTTATTAATGCTGGATTTTGAATATATTTCGCCACAAAAACACCTTAAACTTTTGAGTTGACTATATTGACCAATCAGTTTGTTTATCTCTTTTTGTTGTTATCATTGTTGTTGTTATTGTTGTGTTTTTTACGTCGGAACTTAGGAACGGTGTTTTCTAACGAAGATGGACATCATCTGTAAAGATTTTGAAAGGTTCGCGGGTGGTTGATGGGTGCTTCTTGGGGGGGGGGGGGGGTTCCTTCTGTCCCATCATTCTGCTATATTCTATCTATCGTTTTGTTTCTTCCCAACACAAAATGGCCGCCCGTCATCGTGTGGACATGCTTTCTCCAAACTCAAAACTTCTGATTTTGACGCGGCCGGTTGGTGGGACTTCTGGCAAAGCTTCTTTCTCTGCTATCGTTCTGTCCTCTCTTCTTAGGTCAATATAGCTGTTATCGTATCGGCGTGCGGTCTCCAAACCCAGTCACAAAGTCATTTGAAAGGTTCTTTGGAAGAAATGAGTTCTACAGAAACATCTCCCGACCCTCAATCTTAAATCCACCCTGAAATCTCCCAGAGTTATACCAATGCCTATCCCCTAAAAAGAAGACACTGCTCGCCCCGTTTTCAGTGCTCTAAGCAGAGATGAGGGTTCATGGCAACGGTCCTCCTGCCGAGGCTAGTTACGGGCGCAAACATGTAAACCGAAGTCCATTTCAAAAACATGAAACCAAGGTAAACAGGGATAGGTTTTTCAGTGCCAGAAATGGGACTGGCTCTACCTGTTCCGATTATGCACTCACGCAAGGTCGTGTGCGAATAGAGATTAACATGTTGGGTAAACACGTACTTAGTAAAAATAAAGGAATATAACAGCTACACAGTCATGAATAATTGCCTGTCGCGGCTTAACTAAGGTAGTCGTCGGCTTTATGAAGTGTGAGTGGGTGAGTGAGTGAGTGAGTGAGTGAGTGAGTAAGTGAGTGAGTGAATGACTGAGTGAGTGAGTAAGTGAGTGAGTGAATGACTGAGTGAGTGAGTGAGCGAATGAGTGAGTGAATGAGTGAGTTAGTGAGCGAATTAGTGAGGGAGTGAGCGAGTGGATGAGACCTAACATGAGTGAGTGAGTGAAGGAGTGAGTGAGTGAGTGGGTAAATGAATCTTAACTTCAATCAACCTGTAAACTTTCCAGAGGATAGCTACAACCACTAAGAACATCTGTTCAATATGACTCGTACATCTAAAATTCTGGCCAGTTCATTTATCCATGCTCTCTCATTGCTGTTTATGATTCTTTTTTCCTCCTGTCTCTCCAGTGTTCCCTTCATACTTAACTCACTGTTTACTTTCACTCTCCCTGCTACCACAGTTTCTTTCATCTTTCTAATTATTATTTGATTTTACTTGAACTGGCTCGTGGGTCGGAGATTTTCCCAGCACTGGGAAATTTACCCTCGCATTTATATCTATACATCTGTAGACGAGAAAGCTTTGAAGACTAGAATAAACCTTCAGCTAATCAACTTAAAAACAAATTTTCGCTGGGAATGACTGATGTAGTGCGGCTGTGGAAATGTTTATATATGTAGTTAAGCTTGATAAAGCCAAAAGAAGAAGGGTCCTCAAAGGAATTCATATCTGTCTATCTATCTATCTATCTGTCTATCTATCTATCTATCTATCTATCTATCTATCTATCTATCTATCTATCTATCTATCTATCTATCTATCTATCTATCTATCTATCTATCTATCTATCTATCTATCTATCTATCTATCTATTTACCTACCTATCTATCTATCTATCTATCTATCTATCTATCTATCTATCTATCTATCTATCTATCTATCTATCTATCTATCTATCTATCTATCTACCTACCTACCTACCTACCTACCTACCTATCTATCTATCTATCTATCTATCTATCTATCTATCTACCTATCTATCTATCTATCTATCTATCTATCTATCTATCTATCTATCTATCTATCTATCTATCTATCTATCTATCTATCTATCTATTCGTTCTGTTTTCATGTTAGATTTTTTCCTTTTATTCTCAAAAAGTTCTGCCCTCAATGTCAAAGCAAAACATAATTTCTGGATTTCACGCGTTAATTTTGATGCCATTCCATTTTCCACCCCCCCCCTCCCCCGCCCCAAAAAAGAAAAAAACAAGACACACACCCACACATTATTTTTTTCCCCAACAAGGTCTTTTCGCAAAAATTCTCCACTTCCTGTTTGTTAATGTTACATTTGGCAGATATCAAAACGGCGTAAAGGACGTACGCTTTTTTTTGCACCGCGTAACATGCAGGTGCATTCTGATACGATTGGAAACCACTTGCTTTGGCTGTTGAAAAGGTAGATCTAGATCTTTCAGTTTTTTCGCGATATCGGTGTATATGAGAGACCAGTAGGGACAAATATGGGATGTGAACAGGAAGAAAGTGAGAGAAGATTCGAAAGAATAAATTATTACATAACATACAGTGCTGGGCAGTGGAAGCTTTAAAAATAATTATGTCAGTTGCACACTTGTTATACTGAAGCAGTTGAAATATGATACTATTTCAACTGCTTCATTATAACAAGCGTGCAACTGACATAATTTATCGAAGATTATCAATCAGGGTGTGTTATGTCCAATTTTATTCATTGTTCTTAAATGCCTGCAGATATCTAAGACACATGGAGTATGACTTTATTTCATAACCCAATAAAACTGTTCACGTGCGCATGTTGAAGTTCCTGCCATTATTTGAATTTTTTTTTTAATTAGAAATTTCAAACTAATTTTTCTCAATTTGATGATTTTGGTCATAAAACATTCTGGTTGCCAACGCTCGACATGGTACTAGATCGGATACCCGGCTTAGTCAGGGATAAACCTGTTTCGTGTGCATAGTTTTAAATTAAATGTGTCACTTGGACTAGCTTTTTCATTTTCTGTCAGATAGTGGAAAGTAAAAGGGATGACCGGTTAAAGCGACTTAAAAGACTGCGACTTGGGAAGTCATTTCAGTAGTGGAGAATGATAACAAAAATGTATGAGTGTATGAGAGATGATTTATGGAGAACAACTTGAAAATAATGTTTGGGAGAACAATGATAAGCGTTTTGACATGCAGTTTCTCTTTTATATAATCAATTCTATGATTTCCCTCCTATTAAGACAGCGCACCCAACAATCCCAAAGATATACTGATGATCATGTTGATTGTGGTGGTGATGGTGGTACTGGTGATGGTGGTGGTGGTAGTGGTGGTGGCTGTAGTGTCGGTGGCGATAGTAACGGTGGTGGTGGTGATGATGATGACAAAGATGATGGTGATGATAAAATGAATGAAAAGAAAATGAAATAATAATGAAATCTTACCATCCATAGAAAAGATGTAACTGGAATCCTGGACAAACCCATTCTGTGTCTGTTTTCACACTGGGCGAAGTGTCTTTTTTATTTCAAATTTCACGAATTTGACAAAACTTTACAGCTGTATCTCTCTCTCTGAGACTGCGGTGCCTCGCTTCACTAATGTACCGTTCTTTCTCGTAACTGGCGAATCTTTCAAGCGACGGCCTTGTTCTCTTTGCCAATTATCAATAATTTTGTAAAATTTATTTACAACACAACCAAAAAAAAAGGATATAAAACACGATCGGTGAATGTTTGAAATATTTAAAAAATTGGATGTAATATTGACACAGTTTAATCAATGTTCATAAAATGATGATATGGTAGTAGATTTGTAATTAAAAATATTACAAAACAAATGAAAAAAAGACGGCACGAGCCGTCGTGATAGTTCTGTCGTTCAGTGGCGGATGCGCTCCTTTATAAACCACAACGGCACACTCGCAACGTAGGCTACAAGTAAAACTACGATATTTTGAAATAATGTCGCCGCAGCTTGCGAGTGTAGGTTGGAGTGGCTCAATACGATGGTGAAGATCCTGCTCTCTCTCAAGGTAAAATGCGCCTATCACATTTAAACTCTATATTCAGTGACGTCAGAATGACTGTTTTCGTCGCAGAGAGGGTCTTAAGTCGCAGCTTTATTTATTGTGTTCATATTAAGTTCCACTTTCGAACCAACTCACTGATTGACCTGTAAAAGGTGTGCTTATAAGTTTCATCACGTGTACGCTTCTATCTTGTGCTTTATCTTTTATTTCTTTGTTCGCTTGTTTGTTTATTTTTTTAATCTTTCAGTGTATTTTTGTTTCCGTGAGCAATGTGATTCATGTTATTTCATCGGTTTTATCCAGCTGAATTCCACATAATTTCTCCCACTCTCTCCCTCCTTCCCTCTCTCTGTCTGTCTGTCTCCCCCTCTCTGTCTGTCTGTCTGTCTGCCTTTCTCTCTCTCTTCTCTCTCTCTCCCCTCCTTCCCTCTCTCTGTCTGTCTCCCCCTCTCTGTCTGTCTGCTTTTCTCTCTCTCTCTTCTCTCTCTCCCCTCTGTCTGTCTGTCTGCCTTTCTCTCTCTATTCTCTCTCTCCCCTCCTTCCCTCTCTCTGTCTGTCTCCCCCTCTCTGTCTGTCTGCCTTTCTCTCTTTCTTTCCCCTCCTTCCCTCTATCTGTCTGTCTCCCCCTCTCTGTCTGTCTGTCTGCCGTTCTCTCTCTCTCTTCTCTCTCTCCCCTCCTTCCCTCTCTCTGCCTGGCTCCCCCTCTCTGTCTGTCTGTCTGCCTGCCTCTCTCTCTCTCGCTCTCTTCGTAAAAGACACTCCATTACAGCAGCAAATGCCAAAGAGCTATTCAGTCATGCCGCGGAAACTGCAAAAATTTGACCTCTCATTAGGAAGGACCATTGCAGGAATGTAAAGCTTTAACCACTACAATAACAAACTGCTATCTCCACGTTTCGTGAGTAAAATGCCATAGAAAACACCACTGCCAGCTCTGGGAAGCTCTAAGGGAAGTAATCAAACTGGAAAACTGATTGGAAGAAATCAGATCATCTTGAGAGAATATTGTACTTGGCTGGTCGCCATAACTTTCACCAAGGTGGTTTGTCGATCTTCGCAAAGCTTATGAGAAATCTGGCAAGTTCTCGAAGGGGTCTTTCTCCAAATAGGCCTATAAGTTATATGTATATTTTTTCCTTCCTCTTCTTTTTCTCATGCCAGGGGTGTCTTTTTGCCTGTTTGTCAAAGGTGAAATCAGAAATTTACGTTGGCAAAAATATATACGCGTATGATGGATTAAATCTTAGTGACTCCTACCGGTAGGGCGACATCAATCTGACATAGATTTGTATAGGATTTGCGTAGGGTTGATAAAATCACTGTAGGGAGTGAGTTCCCCACATCAGACCAACGTCAGGGCGATGTAGAAACCAACAGATCTACGTAAGAACGATGTCATTCCTATGTGCAAACTTGAGGTCAGTCCTATTCATCGGATTTTGGTAGGTTTACTGGCTGGGACAGTATTAAAAAAAATAAAATCTTCGTACGGTCCCAAAACTGCGAAAACAGAATTCTTCATATGATCTAAAAGGGAAAAAAATGCTTTTTTCTTGTATTATTTTTCACCCAGATCTTACAGTGTTTTTCTCTCGCTCTCGCCAACTGCACTGGACTGGATAGAGACTCTTGACACAATTTTACTTCACAGTGACCGCTCTTTCGTGGTACAAGGTCTTACATCAATTACGTGTATGTGGATGTTACAAAGTCTGATGTGCGTCACTTGTGTATCCTCTTCATTTTGGATACCACACAGGGTGTGGGTGAGTGAGTGAGTGAATGAGTGAGTGAGAGAGAGAGGGGGGGGGCTGAATTTTCAAACCAAAGAGGGGCCGCATGGAATGAATAAAAGCGTGAATGGGCCAGCAGAATGAGTCAATGATAAACAAGGACGGATTTTCGAATACATGAAAAACATACAAATGTACGTTCTTTCCCTCGCTTCTATAAAGTTGGAACAAAGACAAGAAGTAACCGAAATCCTAGGTAATGCGTCTGTAATGGAAAGAAATAGATAGACAGAGGGAGTGTTTCGGGGAGTCAGAATGAAAATTTGTCAGAGATTTCTATTTTGTTTTTTACCACACATTTGTAATCCGCAGATTTTTTTGAAGATGTTTTGATGCTAATTTGAAAGAGTCGAAATGGGATAGTTCTAAGAGAGAGAGAGAGGGAGAGAGAGAGGGGGGAGAGAGAGAGAGAAAGAAGAAGAACAGGAAATTTTCTCACAAAAATCGTCTTGACAATTCAGAACATTTTTCAAAAATAGAGCACTTGGCTTTAGATGGCATTCTTTCGGATATGGCACATTTGCACTAGAGGCTTAATTTTATTATCACAATTATTATTTTTTAATCTTACTTTTGATGTACTTTCTGGCTATCCCTGAGGAGCGGGTCTCGGTCTTTGCAAATGATATTATGCGATGGTCCGTATGAGAAGAGAAGGGAGATACAGGATGTGTGTGTGTGTGTGTATGTGCGTGAGTGCATGTGTGTGTATAAAGAGGAGATGGGACGGGGCTAGGTAGTGCGTCATTAAGAGCTTTGAGTCGGAAGGACATCCCGGAAATATGGGTACATAATTACATGCGTGTAAGTTGTATTGGTGTGTGTGTGTGTATTTATCTGTGTGTGCGTTTGTGTGTGTGATAAAATGCATACGCCCATGTGTTTATGTGTCATCAGCACGTGCATCTATTACACCATTGGCCTAATTATGTATTACATACTCACCACCCCCACTTTTTTTTCTCCCCACTTTTCAGGAAGTATAATTATGCAGTGCTGGATGTCATAAACAACGTAAATTGTTTATTTTATCGGCTTTTAATTAAATGATAACAATTATTATTACATGTGTTACTTGATGAGATACCTGGCTGGGCCGGAATAAACATGTGCTCTCTCTCTCTCTCTCTCTCTCTCTGTTCCCCATTCCATTCCCCCGCCCCCCCCCCTCCCCTCCCACCCACTTTCTCTCTCTGATCTAGAAAGTTTCACGTAATAATCTAGTCTTACTGTAGACGCACCATGTGCGCCTAGGCACTGCGCACTCATTTCTAGGTTCGGTAGTTGCCCTCACCTTGGGTTAAATTACTTGACATATTAAGAAAACCAATTCTATACGTTTTCTTACTGTCATTCAAGCTGTGGCGTTCAGCAAACAAAACGTAGCCAAATTCCGGCACAATGAAATACTCTAACCACTATTTGTTTTTACAATATGATTATTATTATTACGATCATCATCATTATTATTATTGTCTCCTAAGATTATTTTTTTTTTTTTTCCGGGTTCAGTTTCATAAACGAAATTAGCCTGACTGCTCGTTATGCAAAGGATACCACTTTCCAGTGCGGTGCCATTGGTAAAATACGGCATATTTAGAGGAGGGAGAGGATTAATTAAGACATGGTAGAAAAAAATCATAAAATGAAAGGCCGTGGTCTGATGTTATCAATGAGCAGAAATCTGTGAAGCCTGGACTAGATCAAATTCAAAGCCCCACACAAGGAAAATCGAACCAGGTGTGCTCATGCATGAAAATATTCGGGAAGAACAGAATCGCCTTTTCAAACGTATTGCATTGTCACGGTTTGTGTGGCAGGCAATTGGAAATACATGACAATGTACATAATTATGTGTCTTGCGATGGCATTGGACTCAGTGAGACTCTGTTTTTTTGTGTGTGTATGTTTGTTTGTTATTGTTGTTTTTTGTCTGTTGTTTTTTTCTGGGGGGGGGGGGGTGCATATGAGGGTAAATCTATGATATCATTTGCGAACGTGTGTGTGCCTCCTTGCATGTGTACGTCTGTTTGTTGTAAAAACGTTTCATATTTGTTAGCCTGCTGTGGTTAGGTACGGCCTATGATTGTGCGATAATCCCCCCCGCCAGAATTTATTATTCATTATTAAATATATATTGTTATTAATAAATATTCAAATATTATTTGAGTTGTGTGTTGTGTGAACTGATGTGAGTTGTGAACTGCTGTGAGTTGTGAACTGTTGTGAGTTGTGAACTGCGCCTAACAGGCTGCGTTACAATTTGCTCTGAGATAGAGAGAGAGAGTGAGCGAGACAGGGAGAGAGAAAGAAGCAGTGCAGTGTGTTGAGCGCTTCGCAGGCAGCTCCAGTCTGCTCTGTGGTTGACATGTTGTTTCTGTAAAGCGCATAGAGCATTTTAAATGGATATGCGCTATATAAATACTATACATTATTATTATTATTATTATTATTAATTGTGTTACTACTGCTACGGATCCCATAATCCACCAGGCTCGTAGGGGCGCTGCATGACAGAGAGCCTCGTCAGGTGCCTCCACTTTTCGCGCTTGTTTGCGAGCGCCTGAGTTTGGGCGAAGGATTTCCCGGTCCACTCCGCAATGTTGTCGGTCCACCTCTTCCTTTGCCTTCCTCTTCTTCTCTTCCCCTGCACAGTTCCCTGAAGAATGGTCTTGGATATGCCACACGATCGTGTGGCCTATCCAAGATAATTGTGTAGTGTAAATTGTCAGGGTTAGAACTTGAATTACCGTGCTAGGTCACGTTTTGTTTATTTCATGGCATCATTGATTTTAGCCAGTCCAAACGTCCTTGAACTATTCCCGTGGACAGTTTGTTTTTGTAACGCTTTTCTTAGAGATGGAAAGAAAGTGGGGCAAGATAGAACGAATGGATAAATTAACAGTGACGATGCAGTTTTCGACCCCGTGGTTTGGGTGTACTTTAACAGGGAAAGACGGGGCGAATAAGGAGTGAATAAATTCGTACATAAAACGGTTAGGGTGTAGAGACTTTGCGAAGGGTTTTGATATAGTTTAATAACTTTGTCTGTTACTATTAATAGAATCTAGTGGCGCTGCGAGCGGAGCTCGAAGTGGATGCACCAATCGAATTTGAGCAGTCACGTGGATTTGCAGCAGAAGATAAGCGGTGACATGTTGATGCTACCTCACTTCCATGTAGAATTTCCAGCTACGAGGGTGGTCGGCTAGAGGTTCAGCCAGAGAGAACCAACAGACTGTTAACGTCATGTCTATGTCCTGGATAGACAATGGAATATTCCACAGCTATTTTCTCCAGTTCCCTGAAATCGTTTCAGGGAACCAATCGTAAGTGTTGTCTCCATGATTCGAGATGATGTGAATCTGACCCTAATTTTCCAGTAGAAGTGCGACCAAAGGGATGCAAGACCATAAAGTTTTACTTGCAATTAAGATCTAGAAAGAGTGACTGATATACACATTTGTAAATTGTAATTGATGTGTCTGGATGAGGCTGGGGATTGCCAGCCCATCCTAGAGCAGATCTAGATCTATTTTAACTACGTCAGTGTGTCTTGACGGTTTGATCTTTTATAAGTAATTAACTGAGTCAATATTGTCGTCTGAGACATAGAATATTATTTGTGAGATAGTAGGCAGATCATATTTCTGAAGATAAATAATTACTAAGTAAATTGTGAATGAGTCAGAATGATATGGATTTTCTAATTTTTAAGAATCTAGAGGAGACTTCTAGTTATGTATTTTAGTATTTTCATTTGATGCTGCTGATGTTGTCTTTTTGATATGTAAGATAGACGAAATTGTTAGGTATTTAGGTAATAAATTTGTGGCCCTACAAGGTCCTTGATATAACTTACTCGAAATTGTTATTAGTGTATGTGGCATGGTATGGCAGAGTAATTTCTAAAACCTCTCGATTTAAATGCAGTCGAACACCTAAATTTATAATTTAGTAATCCCCATCGTAACACTCGAGGACCCACCTCGTAACACTGGAGGGGACACCCGGGTGTTACGATGGGGATTACTAAATTATAAATTTAGGTGTAAATTGTAATTGATGTGTCTGGATGAGGCTGGGGATTGCCAGCCCATCCTAGAGCAGATCTAGATCTATTTTAACTACGTCAGTGTGTCTTGACGGTTTGATCTTTTATAAGTAATTAACTGAGTCAATATTGTCGTCTGAGACATAGAATATTATTTGTGAGATAGTAGGCAGATCATATTTCTGAAGATAAATAATTACTAAGTAAATTGTGAATGAGTCAGAATGATATGGATTTTCTAATTTTTAAGAATCTAGAGGAGACTTCTAGTTATGTATTTTAGTATTTTCATTTGATGCTGCTGATGTTGTCTTTTTGATATGTAAGATAGACGAAATTGTTAGGTATTTAGGTAATAAATTTGTGGCCCTACAAGGTCCTTGATATAACTTACTCGAAATTGTTATTAGTGTATGTGGCATGGTATGGCAGAGTAATTTCTAAAACCTCTCGATTTAAATGCAGTCGAACACCTAAATTTATAATTTAGTAATCCCCATCGTAACACTCGAGGACCCACCTCGTAACACTGGAGAGGGACCCTTAAAAGAACTTTAATAACGCCATGCCACTTATTAGATTATTTTAAAACCTATTGTATTTTTTTTTATTCCATCAATTAATATTGTACTCTTGTAATATTATGTTTTCAGGTCCTTTTTATTATCGATGTTAGACAATTTGTATTAATCTAATATTTTGTATTTCAATTTCATATGGTGAATTCAACATCCCATTGACCCGTGGACACCGGCGAGGGAACCCTTTCATCATACAGATCTACCTCAGACAGAAATACAGTTTTGGGCTTGGAGCTATGGATTGAGGATATTACCATCTGAATTCCTCAAAAAGAAAGATAAGTGAACCATCTATCTAACAGTCTTGAGGAGGGCGACGTACTTTCCGCTCTGTGTGTGTGTTCCAGGCCATTTTACTATTTACTATATGTTTAGTTTAAGTGCGGGAGGTTGGTTGGGATCATAGTTTAGCATATCTTCTTTGCCATTACGAAGGATATTGGAGGCCTTGGTGGCTATGTAAAATAACTCGGGGGGATTTGCTTCTCTGTGAATAGTTCTATTAGGGATCCATTATTCGTATAGATTGTGGCGTTCTTTTCCTTCCTCACTTTTCTTTAGGAAGATGTCTCTCCTGTTTTCTTCTCAAACTTTCTGTAATATAAGTTAGGACTTGTAGGGTCTGTTATCGTTCGTTTTACTCGTCAGTATACGTCCTGTTTATTGTATTTTTTTTGCTTATAAACTTTAAACTACTATACTAACATTGATATGTTTGCAATATATGCCTGAGGTGTTTCACGTGCTAAAACCACGTTGAATTGTAATCTGGTATTGACATATGTGAGAGAGAGAAGAATATAATAATTTTTGGTTCACGTGACAATTTCACGTTGAAGATAGATCTAGAGACAATAATTTTGCAGTGGTAACAGAAGACACTGCGTGTGCGCATTTTGAGAAGAGAGAGATATTTCAAATTTGTCGTGTTGAGAGAGAGATATAGTTTTGATTCATCGCATTGAGAGAGCGATTCGTTTTTGACAGTGATAACAGAGGACACTGGTTCGTTGCGTTGAGAGAGACGTAAATTTTGAGAGTGATCACTCAAGACATTAATTTATCGCAGTAAAGGCGATATATAGTATTTTATTGCAGTGGGAGCAACGGATAGACGGCACTGCCTTACTAGAATTTATATTGAGAGAGAGAGAGATAAAGTTTTTGCAGTTTAAGTGATACTGCCTGTAATTTTCAGAGAGAGATAAAGTGTTTGCAGTTTAAGTGATACTGCCTGTAATTTTCAGAGAGAGAGATAGAACGTTCTTTTCGCGAAGCAGTGCTAACATAAGACACTGAATTAATATTAACAGTCAATAACTGTTCATATAATATAGTTGATACCGCGATATACCTTAATAGTAGGTAGATACTTACTATTTACAGACTTTAACATATCATGGCTGACTTTCTTAAATACTTTGAATCTGCCAAAGTTCTGGGCCTACCAGAGGAAGAACGCGCCGCGTGGTGCGAACGACAAGTACAACAAGACCGAGAGCGCGAGGATCGAAAAGAAGCAAGAGAAAGAGAAAGAGAAAAAGAAGCAAGAGAGAGAGAAAAAGAAGAAAGAGAAAGAGAAAAAGAAGAAAGAGAACGAGAAAAAGAAAGAGAGAGAGAAAAGGAAAGACAGCATGAACTCGCAATGAAAAAGTTAGAGCAACAATCGCTTGTAACACCCACCACTGCCACCAATACTTATGCTACTAAACCAAAACTACCACCATTTAATGAAAAACTCGACCGGATCGACGCATATTTACATCGGTTCGAGTTACACGCTAAATGTGTCGGATGGCAGCAGGCGATGTACAGTTCATGCCTGTCCAATTTATTAACAGGTAAGGCTTTAGAGGTATTTCACAGCCTTAAAGTAGAAGATGCCAATGATTATGACAAGCTTAAAACAGCATTGCTTAAACGATTCCAGCATACCGAGGATGGCTTTCATCAAAGATTTCGTTCATGTAAACCTGAGCCATCTGAAAATTTCTCAACTTATGTCAATCGGCTGAAACATTATTTAGATCGCTGGATTGAGCTCGCAAACGTAACTACCGGAAATTATTCCCAACTTTACGATTTGGTCTTGAAGGACCAAATCTATACGGCATGTCATTCCGATTTGGTTGCCCACCTTAAAGAGAGGGCACCGACATCCTCTGAAGAAATCACATCGTGCGCGGAACGATACGCGTCCGCCCACCCAAATCGTCCTTTGGCAAAGCCTTCAACTACAACACCGTGTTATGCCAACGTAGCCAAAGGAGCGCCAACCGGACACGATCGTTCAAGGCCGACTCGTCGTCAGGCCCCAAATTCACGCTCTCAATCAGAGCCGCCTTTTTGTAGACAGAGAGATTTTCCGAATCGAGGTAATGTATCCCCGCGTCGAGGATACCAGAGTTATTCTTTTTACGAGCCTCGCCCATATTATCGTGGCAACTATCCAGGCCATCAATATAACCGGCCTCAGGGACCGCCGCGACGAGTGCATTTTGATGATACTCATAATTATAATAGACCACAGAGTCTTCCCTATCGTGGAAACGATCCTAATCGTACTATATGTTATAAGTGTAATAGGGTAGGCCACATACAGAGATTTTGTAACGTGAAATTGGAAGCAGCAAATGCCTGCTCGGTTAAACCTACACTTTATGAGACTGACGGTCATTCTGGATCTTCATCGCAGTCAAAGAGTATTCCAGTCATGTCCGCCCTACATGAACTGGGTGAATTAACATTTTACCAGGGCCGCGTGAACGCTATTCGCGCTTCTGTTCTACGTGACTCCGGATGCACGACAATCGGCGTTCGACAGTCACTAGTCCGTCCAACACAATTTTTGGACAAGGAGGTAACTTGTATTACTTTTGGCGGATCTGTAGAGCGATTCCGTCTTGCAGAAGTTTATATTGATACACCTTTTCTCACAGGTATTGTTACTGCATGTGTACTACCTAATCCGGTGGCTGATATAATCATAGGGAATGTACCTCAAGTAAATAAGTTTATTATCGGTAACTTGGAAATTTGTACTGAGGATGAGAGTGTTGCTTGTGCGACAACACGCCTACAATCGAGTCGACGAGCAGACAGTCCATTGAGTAATCCTACTATTGAAGTGAACATAACGTCTAGTGCATTTCATGATGAGCAACATTCAGATCCCACATTGAAACATTTGTTTGCTAAGGTTGATCCTACCGCACCGGATACCTCTAAGTTTCTTATTAAAGATGACTTATTATATCGTAATTTTCGGAATAAGCGAGAGACCGTTATGCAACTTGTAGTACCGAGATCATTTCGTCGCGACATTATTCGTCTCGCGCATGACACTTCCTTGGCGGGTCACCAGGGAAAGGCCAGAACTAAGTCTCGAATACTATCGCAATTTTTTTGGCCCAGTATTTACGCAGATGTAAACCGGTTTGTATCAACTTGTGACGTATGTCAGAGACGTACTCCTAAAGGAAGAGCATCGCGAGCTCCTCTGCAGGAGATGCCAATGGTATCCAGACCATTTGAGCGCGTTGCCGTAGATATAGTTGGTCCCCTACACAAGTCAGACAGAGGACATCGTTTTATACTTTCTGTCATTGACTACGCAACCCGTTGGCCAGAGGCCATTCCGCTAAAAGACATTTCAGCTGATCATGTCGCTGAAGCCCTTATTACTATTTTTTCGCGTCTTGGGTTTCCGGTTGAAATTTTATCGGACAGAGGTCCACAGTTTACCTCTGAGCTTTTTAAGAAAGTCTTGGAGTTGGTCGGGATTAAACAAAGATTGACATCTCCATATCACCCACAGTCTAATGGCTGCTGTGAACGTTGGAATGCTACCATGAAAAGTATGCTTGCGCGAGTTTCCGCCGACAAACCGAGTGATTGGGATCGACAACTCCCCGCTATTCTTTTTGCATACCGAGAACTACCGAACGCATCGACGGGTTTTTCTCCCTTCGAATTATTGTATGGTCGTAAGCCGCGTGGTCCAATGGCCATACTCCATGATTTATTCGCCGGATCAGACACCGACGACAATGATACGCGGTCTGCATATCAATACGTTGTAGACTTGCGCCAGCGAATACTTAACGCATGTCAGCTCGCACAAAAATCTTCAGCTGCGCATGCTAGTCTTTATAAACAATATCGTGATCAAGGTAGCCGATTGCGAACCTTGGCCGTCGGAGACCAAACTCTTGTTCTCCTTCCGGAGACCAAAAATAAACTCCTTCTTACATGGAAGGGACCTTTTAAAGTTCTAAAGAGACTTTCTCGAGTAAATTACCTTATCAAGATTCGAGGACAGGACAAAGTCTTCCATATAAATATGTTAAAGCAGTACCTGTCCGACGATGATAATCGGCAGAATAATCGCCGAAATGTGGTTGCACAGGCCAATGCGGCCTTAGTTCCAGTTGACGATGATGATCCTATTAAGATTGAGAATTCAATCCCCGCACTTCGATCTTCTGAAAACACTTCGGATGTAAATATAAATCCAGATTTATCTGAATCGCAAAGACAAGATTTAAGAGATTTGCTTAACGAGTTTACTACTGTCTTTACTGATCTACCAGGTAATACTTCTTTGGTACAGCATGTTATAAGATTAAAGACGGATGTACCCGTCTTTGTTAAACCATATCCGCGTCCGCTGCACGCACAAGAGACTATAATAACCGAGGTACGTAACATGTTTCACCTGGGAGTGATAGAGCGATCGACGAGTCCATATAACTCACCCATCGTCTTAGTGAAAAAAAAAGATGATACAGTGCGTTTTTGTATTGACTATCGTAAGCTTAATGACGTTACGATATATGACGCTGAACCGATTCCCAACCAGGAGAATCTTTTTGCTCAGTTAGCGAGGGCAACAATATTTTCTAAAATTGATCTTTCCAAAGGTTATTGGCAAATTCCGCTTGATGAGAATAGCAAGCAATATACCGCTTTTCAGACTCCGTTGGGTCTTATGCAGTGGCGCTATATGCCTTTCGGGTTAGTTACAGCCCCTGCTACTTTCGCCCGTATGATGACAATATTACTCCAGGGTATGAATTCCGTATTGTCGTATTTTGACGACATTTGTATTTATGAAACCGATTGGTCGGGCCACCTCGCAACCCTACGACAAGTTTTTATTGCTCTTCGTCGAGCTGGCCTTACGGCGAAACCCAGTAAGGTGTTTTTAGGATATAATGAAATTAATTTTCTGGGCCATACAATTGCCCACGGCGTTCAGACTCCAGATGACAAGAAGATAACTACCATCTTAAAGCTCCAACCTCCTCGAACTAAGAAAGAAGTTCGTAGTTTATTGGGCTTTCTTAACTATTATAGGAAATTCATTCCAAATTTTTCTTCGCTTACAGCTCCGTTGTCGGACCTCACAAGAAAGAATTTTCCTAATAAAGTGAAATGGACAACCGAATGTGCTGATACACTTCGTACCGTTCAACAATTGTTTTCCACTTCCCCCATTCTCATACTACCAGATATAAACCAAATATTTATTGTCCGCACTGATGCGTCGGACAAGGGATTGGGAGCTGTGTTATTACAGGAACGAGACGATACCTTGCGGCCATGTCTATACGCCAGCCGCAAGTTGCTAGATAGGGAATGCCGCTATGCAATTATCGAGCGAGAGTGCCTCGCTATCATTTTTGCTGTAAACGCATTTTCGAGATATCTACTCATGTCCGAGTTTATAATTGAAACGGACCATCGTCCGTTGTTATTCTTAAAGACTAACAGGGCTAAAAATGCTCGATTAACGAGGTGGAGTCTTGCACTCCAGGAATACCGGTTTGTTATCCGGTCTATCCCGGGCGGTGACAATTCCCAAGCTGATATTTTGTCACGTCTCATTTAATTTCATATTAAAGAGTGTTGTGTCTTGTATTGGGGTTGGATAGTGCTTGTCCCCCTCAATTCTAGACGGTGGATGGATTCACATTTATCTTGTTCATTACTTTATGAACCAGTTTTACAATCCTTTTTTTTTGTGAATATCCTCTTTCCACCAGCGTCATTCCTGACTGTGACCTGAACTTCTGGCAAACCTGACGCCCTTGTCAGCGGGTCAATGAGATGGACACATGGCAAACCAAGCTACCAGAGCTACTGCTGCCATTGGATACCACAGTATTTTAATTAACAATATATTGTGTGTGAATGTGTATATAAGCAGCAATTGTGTGTGTTGACTATATAATTATAAGCCTATTCCTTCGGTAAGGCTTCATTATTTCGTAATAGTTATACTTTAATCCAGCAGTATACAGTGATATACTCATTATTATTATAGATGTTTCTAAGAATTTTGATTGTGTGCAGTAAGAATGTTTAAATAGAATAAATTCTATAGAACGTGGCATCAATAATTGTATGCTTTTTGTCCATCCAATATGCACGTTCTTAGTTAGATTTTTCTTCTCAAGCTTAAGGCTCATCTTTCTACAGTCCTACTTAAGCCCCTACCACAATAACTTTGGGATTTCTTGGATCCTATCGTGTAAATTTTATTTAAAATTTTCACTGGGGTGGGGGATATGTCAGGGTTAGAACTTGAATTACCGTGCTAGGTCACGTTTTGTTTATTTCATGGCATCATTGATTTTAGCCAGTCCAAACGTCCTTGAACTATTCCCGTGGACAGTTTGTTTTTGTAACGCTTTTCTTAGAGATGGAAAGAAAGTGGGGCAAGATAGAACGAATGGATAAATTAACAGTGACGATGCAGTTTTCGACCCCGTGGTTTGGGTGTACTTTAACAGGGAAAGACGGGGCGAATAAGGAGTGAATAAATTCGTACATAAAACGGTTAGGGTGTAGAGACTTTGCGAAGGGTTTTGATATAGTTTAATAACTTTGTCTGTTACTATTAATAGAATCTAGTGGCGCTGCGAGCGGAGCTCGAAGTGGATGCACCAATCGAATTTGAGCAGTCACGTGGATTTGCAGCAGAAGATAAGCGGTGACATGTTGATGCTACCTCACTTCCATGTAGAATTTCCAGCTACGAGGGTGGTCGGCTAGAGGTTCAGCCAGAGAGAACCAACAGACTGTTAACGTCATGTCTATGTCCTGGATAGACAATGGAATATTCCACAGCTATTTTCTCCAGTTCCCTGAAATCGTTTCAGGGAACCAATCGTAAGTGTTGTCTCCATGATTCGAGATGATGTGAATCTGACCCTAATTTTCCAGTAGAAGTGCGACCAAAGGGATGCAAGACCATAAAGTTTTACTTGCAATTAAGATCTAGAAAGAGTGACTGATATACACATTTGTAAATTGTAATTGATGTGTCTGGATGAGGCTGGGGATTGCCAGCCCATCCTAGAGCAGATCTAGATCTATTTTAACTACGTCAGTGTGTCTTGACGGTTTGATCTTTTATAAGTAATTAACTGAGTCAATATTGTCGTCTGAGACATAGAATATTATTTGTGAGATAGTAGGCAGATCATATTTCTGAAGATAAATAATTACTAAGTAAATTGTGAATGAGTCAGAATGATATGGATTTTCTAATTTTTAAGAATCTAGAGGAGACTTCTAGTTATGTATTTTAGTATTTTCATTTGATGCTGCTGATGTTGTCTTTTTGATATGTAAGATAGACGAAATTGTTAGGTATTTAGGTAATAAATTTGTGGCCCTACAAGGTCCTTGATATAACTTACTCGAAATTGTTATTAGTGTATGTGGCATGGTATGGCAGAGTAATTTCTAAAACCTCTCGATTTAAATGCAGTCGAACACCTAAATTTATAATTTAGTAATCCCCATCGTAACACTCGAGGACCCACCTCGTAACATAAATCAAACACGGGCAGTCGTTCGTATCTTAAGGGCTAGACCTGAAAAATGTGAGACTGCAGAGGGTCGGATACTTTCACTACATATTAAAGCCCTTCCGTAAATGACATGATTTGCATACACATGCTACTTGACAGTGTGGTGCAAATATTCCACTGATTTTGCCGTGGTATCTTGTAGAAGGTGTTCGAAACATGTGTTTAACTTGCATGACAAAAGATTTGACAAAATTATTATTTATTTATTTTTTGTTCGATGGCTCGTAGTCCAGTGTGTAATTTTCAATCAAAATCGGAGGCCAGCCAAAATTGCTCGGTGGGCCGGGATCCGGGGGTAGTGACGGATCTACTATGAATCTCATGTAACTCAAGCTTTAGGGCCCCTAATCCCAGAGAGGCCCCTGGAGAAACTTTTTATAATGGCTGAATTTTGGATATTGCCCTATTGTTGCTGTTTCCCGCGGCGCCCCAAGTTCAAGCTTGAGGATTCCGAAAATGTAGGTCCACCAGTGGTCATAGCTGACATGATTTGCATACACATGCTAGAGAGATATAGAGAGAGTGAGCGAGACAGGGAGAGAGAAAGAAGCAGTGTAGTATGTTGAGCGCTTTGCAGGCGCTCCATTCTGCTCTGTGGTTGACAGATTTCTTCTGTAAAGCGCATAGAGCATTTTAAAAATGGATATGCGCTATATAGATAAAATAATAATAATAATAATAATAATAATAGCTTGCCCATGTCTGGATTGTGGATAGTTTTGTGTTTGGGTATCTCCGAGTTGCAAATGTTCTGAACACTTTGAGCAAAGGGATTACACTTTATCCTGAAATGTTCATCTCCGTGACTTTGAGGACAAAATGGTGACAACATGGCCTATGTGACAGAGCAATGATAGGACCGAAACACTCAGTGAAGACACTTTTTTTTTCTCTGAAGCTAAAGATCCTCGCAAATCCCATATTGTCTCACCACTTTCCACTCTTTAGGACGAGACCTTTGTAATGATTTCATCAATGCTCTTGCAATTGAAATCCGTAAATCAACTATCTGAAATGTCCATGCCGTGGGCCAGAGTTCGATCGGTCGTGAAATTCTTTTGTGGAAAGTGAGAGAAAAATCAGAGAAAGAAATTGATAAAGACTGAACTGCAGAATTTGAGAAAAGAATAGGCGATAAGAGATAGGTGAGAATAATAAGGGAGGGAAAAAGGGGGGAGGGCGAGGGGGTGGCAAATGAAGCGGCCAATGAAAATAAAACCTGATATTTTAAGCAGACAGATCGTAGATATGTACTGTAGTTTGCCCTAGACGTACTTATGAAAAAACTGCTTTGTTTTCTTTGTGGATTTGGCCAAGAGTGGTGATGGTGGGGAAGAGAATAATGATAGCAGTTGCTGTAAACTGATTATGGTGGAGATGAAGACTATGTGAATGGACATGACTATTAAATTGATAGTGAGAGTTTAGAAGAAAAACCAAAAGTGATCACGGTAAACTTTTTTTTTTTTTTTTTTGAACATTAGAAATTAAATGTGACATAATGTCAGTCAAACGTTAACTCAATTCTCAAGCCTGGAGTATTAATTAGCTTCGCATGGCCTGTTGTCTATTGCGGATGAAGAAGAAGAAACGGCTCTCCCCTGTGTTCAAGTTACTAAACGTAGCACTGTATTCGGTAGCGTTGTACATTTGCACACGGGGGGAGTACAATGATATATATATACAATGTAGTACTTATGTATCTTAAATTTAATTTCCGATGTTGTTTTTGCTGTTGTTGTTTTGTCGCTGTTTACTTTTCCAAGTTTATTTGGTACAAAACTCTGGCTAGAAAAGTGACACAAGAAAAATAAAAAACAACAAAAAACTACAAGGAAACAGTGTCAGTGAAGACGACAACAACATCAACAGGCACTACCAATTACCGGAAACGCGACAGCATCCGCCACTTGTAAAGTTGCAACCTTTTGACATGCTCAGAGTGCACGTTGTTTGATGTTTGTTGATGACCAAGGAAAAACATCCGGTTAAATTTGACGGAGCAGGATCGATTCCCACAATATACTTGGTAAATATGGTCCATAGATGTCCATGGTACGGATAATGATCGGTGAGATACGAGAAGATAGATGGATGCATGACTGTTGAACGAGAGCTTTCTATCCGTGGAAATAATATCATTCGAACATTCTGATGCCCAGATATTAAGTGCCTTGTCCAAGAAGTTTAAAAGCTACGAAATGTATGTTCAATGAATTTAAAAAAAAGATCATGAAAGAAGGAAAGACCGTAATATCACGTAAAATAATGTACTGATATCGTAGAAATTGTCAAAAATATAGATC
Source organism: Onchidella celtica (assembly GCA_963931925.1). Taxonomy (NCBI): domain Eukaryota; kingdom Metazoa; phylum Mollusca; class Gastropoda; order Systellommatophora; family Onchidiidae; genus Onchidella; species Onchidella celtica. The sequence continues at coordinate 5,334,393 of OZ007580.1, read as the reverse complement.
ATACGGCACCGAGTAAGGTTTTCCAAATATGATACACTGAGCACCAGCGGGTTAAATGCCGATAGCCCCTATGTTTCTCAGGATCATTATACTGTATATTCATATCCATGTAGGCCTATGTATGGAAAAGTTCATTTTTGTTTGTCAAGGGCCTCCGCCGAAGGCAGTTGGCTCCCGATCCATGTATGGACAGGATGAAATCAAAGTCCAAGTCAAGAGGGAATGTATTATTCATTATTAAATATACATTAATAATATTATTAATAAATATTCAAATATTACTTGAGTTGGGAGTTGTGAACTGCGCCTAACAGGCTGCGTTACAATTTACTCTGGGATAGAGAGATGTGGAGAGAGAGAGTGAGCGAGACAGGGAGAGAGAAAGAAGCAGTGTAGTGTGTTGAGCGCTTTGCAGGCGCTCCATTCTGCTCTGTGGTTGACATATTGCTTCTGTAAAGCGCATAGAGCATTTTAAATGGATATGCGCTATATAAATGCCATCCATTATTATTATTATAAACTGTATGCACTAATGTTCCGTTTACGCCCAGCGACTTGGAGTTTCAGTGATGCGAATAATAAAGCCATTCTTCCAAGACAGTAATACACGACCAGGGACAAAGTTCGTATCGGATTCAGGATAACTTTTAATGATCACTCTTAAGTTTCAAGTGCAGGCAGTGGCCGCCGTTGATGACATTAAGTGGAGTGAGTCAGTTTTTGTTGTCACTCCCGTTCCGCAGTTTCCAGTACAAGTATGCGATGAGCGCATGATATTTGACATTTTTGCTGATCATTTCATAAGATCTGGCCGTTGGGATGGTGCCAAATTGTAAGGACTTACGGCAGAATTTCCCCAATTTTTTTTGCTCCTTCGAGAGTCCCTGTGATTTTTATTTGTAATAAAAAACCCATATATCTAGGACAGTGAATTGGTACTTTTTCGCCTCCCCAAGACGCGATGCTCCGTTTTCGTCTCATACAAAGTATATTACGTATTGAAATGGCTCTTGTGTAAATTTTCTTGATTCCAGGGCAAATCACAAGTGAATACGTTTACGAAAATGTTTATAATAATCATTCTGAAAGCAAAGACAGGTCGCGGTTTTTTCATTACTGACCGTAGTTTGTATATTTCGCCACCCCTTGGGGAAAATTCGCTACAGTCACTTTTTCATCACCATGGCGAGATTATCCTCTCCACCTCAGAGACAAGTCATGACGGGACCCCAGGATGTGATTTTATTCATGTCCGGTATCATTTGATTTTTTATTTCCTCCGCAGAAGGCCTTACCTATTTCACCCGGTTTTTGGCTCCTTCGATAGTCACTGTGATGTTTATTTGTAATCAGAACCCTATATATATAATGATGGGCCTGCGAGGCATTCTCTGCTAACTTTTTCCATAGCCGTAAGTCGCAGAGAAACAACACTGTCAGGACTGGTGGAGTTAATCTCAAGCTAGGTTTTGGTAAAGAAAAAAATTTAGATCTGTGCTTGCTCGGTTTTTTACTTCAATTATCTCAGCGAGTGCATGATTGCTGTCAACTTTTTAGTCTACCAAGCCATTAGCCATTCCCAATGCCGTATTGCTGTTTACATGCGCACCGTAGGAGGGTGAATGAGAATTGGTGGGAGATCATAGTCTGTTGTTCACCAACTTAAATCGTTCCGAATAACTGCAGTACCCCAGTAGGGATGGTCACTGTCCCTTGGGGTTGTCTTGTCAAATGATAAGTTGCTGTTTGTTGGGGCTAGCGCTGAGTCATCATAAGTTTGATTAATTATCGTGTTCCTGCCGTGATATAAAGTTAATACATTGCAATAGAACGGTATGAAATAGAAAATTTCAGATCCAGCTTAATTTTCGGGACAGGGAACCTAATGTTGGTATAAAGAGAATAAAATCAATTATCACTTAAAGTTAAGCGAAATGTCCAGTATCACATTTGAAATATGGTATTGATTTCATAGACCAAATGATCGATTCAGTAAGTTTTTAAAGCTGATGGGGCTGTGATTCAAGTCTGTTTCGTTTCAGTTTTGACTCAGTGCGCGAGATCTCTCTTTCCGGCTGCTGACTCAAGACTAAAGATCAAGATAAACACAAGTGTTTCTTTTTAAAATGCCGGTGAACCCTCAAACCAGCAGGACACTGACTTTAGAGTTGTTGAGTGATGAGTAATCACTATAACCTAAACCAACAAGTCCAATATAGGACGTGCCTTTGTCCGTGTTGACTTTGATCAGAATAAATGGGGTCATTTAGATCAGAAATGTGTCGTCATCATCATCATTGCCTTTCTCACCCTGGATCAGGGTATAGGCCACCAACAAACACTTTCCATCCCTCTCTATCATGGGCCAGCCTCTTTACATTATTCCAAGTCTTTCCGCTTCGTTGCACATCATTTTCTCTGGCTCTTCTCCACGTTCCGCGCGGCCTTCCTCTTGATCTCTTGCCCTGGGGATTCCAATCCAATACCTTCTTCGTGATGCTGTTTCCTGGCCTCCTGAGAGTGTGGCCGATCCATCTCCATCGCCTCCTACCAATTTCCTCTCTGACTGGGCTCTGTCTTGTTCTTTTCCATACAATTTCATTGCTGACCTTGTCTGTCCATCTGATCTTAAGTAGCTTCCTCAAACATCTGTTGATGAAAACTTGGATTCTCTTTATGCAGGCCTGAGACGCATTCCAAGTCTCACAGCCATACAACAGGACTGACTTCACGTTCGAGTTGAATATCCTCAGCTTTGTTTTTAGAGATATATCCTTGGTTCTCCAAATCTTGCTTAAGGATGTGAAAGCTGCCTGTGCCTTTCCAATTCGTGCTTTGACTTCTGCCTCTGTTCCTCCCTTATTGTCAATGATACTACCAAGATAGCAGAAGGACTCTACATCTTCCAGTGGTTGATCTCCTACTCTGACTTGTGCGCTTGGGAGTGCAACAATTTTTAGGACCTTCGACTTCGCAGGATGTATCCTCAATCCAATAGATTCTGAAATTTTGTTTAGAGCTGTAGTCTTTGCTTGCATCTGGTCGTGTGTGTGCGACAATAGTGCCAAGTCATCTGCAAAATCTAGATCGTCCAGCTGTGTCCATGGGGTCCATTGTATGCCATTTCTTCCTCCACTGGTGGTTTCTTTCATAAGCCAATCAATCACCAGGACAAACAGAAATGGGGACAGCAAACAACCCTGCCTAACACCAGTCTTGATATCAAAGCTGTCAGTAAGCTCGCCATCGTGTACGACTCTGCAACTTGTCCCGTCGTACATGCTCTTGATAAGGTTCACCATCTTCTCTGGGATTCCATAATGTCTCAATATTCTCCACAGTGTTTCTCTATCGATGCTATCAAAGGCCTTCTCGTAGTCAAGGAAGTTCACTATCAGTTGGGAGTTCCACTCTAGCGACTGCTCTACTATGATTCTCAGCGTGGCGATCTGGTCGGTGGTTGATCGGTTACTCCTGAAACCAGCTTGCTCCTCACGAAGTTTTGGGTCTGTTGCATTCTGTATTCGCTTGAGAAGAATCCGATTGAAAACCTTTCCTGGGATGGAGAGAAGTGTGATTCCTCTGTAGTTACTACAATTGCTGAGGTCCCCTTTTTTTGGAAGCTTCACGAGGTGTCCTTCCTTCCAGTCCTTTGGAAACTTGCCTCCGATCCAAATCCTCGAGAATAGTGAGTGCAGACCCTCTGCAGCCCCAGCAGCATCTGCCTTCAGCGCCTCTGGTGGGATCTGATCTGGTCCAGCTGCCTTGCCTCGATTTAACTGCTTTATGGCATCATTAATCTCTGCTTTAGTCCGAGGGTCGCAACTGATCGGTAAATCATTTCTTGCGGGTAGAATGTCGGGTGGGTTGCTTGGTGGAGGTCTGTTCAAGAGGCTGTTAAAATGTTCTATCCATCTTTTTGCCTGAGCTTCCTTTCCAAAAATAGCCTTCCTGTTGTAATCCTTGACAGGAACTTCAGGTTTTCCATATTTTCCAGCAAGAGTCTTTGTAGTCTGGTAGAGGATCCTCACGTGTCCTCCTGTTGCTGCCTTCTCTGCTTTCTCTGCTAACATTCCTATGAACTCCTCTTTGTCTTTTTTAATTGATTTTTTGACCTCTTTAGCTGTTGCCCGGTACTCTTCCTGGTTACCAACTCTTGAGCTTCTTGTACGACTTGCATTTACCTGTTCTTTTAGGTCTCTTCTTATCCTTATCAAGTCCAGTGATTTTTGACTGATCCATTCCTTGTGTTCCACTTTCTTTTCCCCAAGAACATCCTGACATGTCGATGTAAATACTCCTTTTACCTTAGCCCAGTGAGTCTCCAAATCTACTGTCTCTTCAAGGTCAACAAGGGGTTTGAATCTATTCCTCAGCGTCAGCTGGAACTCTTCCTTCTTGTCTCCATCCAGAAGGCTCACTTGAAACTTTCTCCTCTTTGTTCCTGCTCTGGTACCTTGTTTCTTGAGGCGGAGTTTGAGTCTTGCCAGCAGCATGTGATGGTCAGATCCAACATCAGCTCCTCTCTGTACTATGACATCCTCCAGTGAGCGTCTGAAACGTCGGGTGATGCAGAAGTGGTCAATCTGGTTTTCAGTTACTCCATCCGGTGAAATCCAAGTGGCCTTATGGATCCTCCTGTGTGGGAATACTGAACCTCCAATCACATAGCTGTTAAATGCGCAGAAACTTGCAAACCGCTCTCCATTCTCATTCATTTGTCCCAAACCATTGCACCCCATAATGTCCTCATACCCTGTATTGTCCTGTCCTATCTTGGCATTGGCGTCTCCCATTATAATGTTCACATCTTTTCTTGGCAATGTGTCAACTATTTCCTGAAGCTGGTTGTAGAAATCGTCCTTGTCCTCATCGGTTGCTTCATTTGTTGGGGCGTATATCTGCACAATGTTCATGTTGATGTTCTTGTTCTTTGTAGTAAATGATGCCAATATAATTCTCCTTCCGTAGGGTTCCCATCCCCTCAGTGACCTCTGGGCGTGCTTGCTCAAGATGATCGCTACTCCTTCTGTATGCTTTTTGTCCTCCCTTCCAGAATACAAAATCTTTTCCCCAGAATTAAGTTGTTTCAGTCCGGACTGTATCCAGCGGGTCTCGCTAACTCCAAGTATGTGCAGTCTGTATCGCCTCATCTCCATTGTAACCTGGGCACTCTTTCCTGCTTCAAACATGGAGCGGACATTCCACGACGCAATCCGGAGTGACTTGTTTGATGAAGGAGCAGTCAGGCCAGTGGAGTCCTTTCGGCTTTGTCCATTGTCCTTCATTGAATCTACAGGTGCAGATGCTCCCCCTTCTCCCAAGATAAAAGACTGATTTAAAGTATTTGCTTGTGTTTCTGTAACTGGTTTATTTTTACAGGGTGGGTAGTTGGCCCACCGCCAACTGGCTCTTCTCGGGAGACCAGGACCTTTGCACCGTTAGTCGCCTCTTACGACACGCAGTATCACGTCAGATGTATTCTTTGCTGTCCCTCTTCTGCAAGAGAGCCCCGCATCTGCACGGGCGAGAAATGTGTCGTGACCTGTGTTAAGTGCCATTGAGATGAAAGTTAAGAATGACTTGCAGGTAGGAACATTTATGAATCACAGATTGACCTATCCAGTCTGACTAATGTTATAGGACTTTATCAACCAGTAAAGTAGTTTGACCTTTCAACAACTCAAGATGCTGCTGCATCCTCCCATCGACAGTTAACTGAAATATAAATCTTATATTTACTTACATAAAAAGTGAGGGGAGTACATGTATGTATTTCATTGGGAAACAATTTGGTCACTTTTTTTTTCTTAAGGCTGCAGTCTGATTGACCGTTTCAAAAGTTATCAAACTGATTTTCTTAAGTGTCAACTAATCTAGCCCAGTCTCTGCTGCTATTAAGTTGCAATGAATGACACACACACACCATATAAACAGGCACAACTTCACTATAGTGAACGTCACATTCAACAAACCGTACAAACAGATAGGACTTCATTACAGTGAATGACACACACAACAATCCATACAAACAGGGAGGACTTCATTAAAGTGAATGTCACACACTGCAAACCACACAAACAGAGAGGACCTAATTATACATGTACATGTATTCAATGTCACGCACAACAAACCATACAAATACATGTAGGACTTCACTACAGTGTATGTCATACTCAGCAAACTATACAAACAGATAGTACTTCACTACAGTGATTGTCACACACAGCAACCCATACAAATAGGGAGGCCTTTAGTACAGTGAATGCCACACGCAATAAACCATAATAATAATAATAATGTATAGCATTTATATAGCGCACATCCATTTAAAATGGATCCATACAAACAAATAGATGTAGGACTTCCCTACACTGTACATCACAAGCAACATACCTTACAAACAGACAGGACTTCACTACAGTGAATATCACTCTGCAAACCATACAAACAGATAGGACTTCACTACAGTGAATGTCACACATAAAAAAGAACCAGTGTGTGTCACATACAACAAACCATACATTACAAACATATAAGGCTTCAAAGCCAGAGTGAATGTCACATACAACAAACCACACAAACTGACAGGCCTGGGGATGACCCACAGAAACCAACAACAATAGTTTTGTTGAGATTACAGTTTTATTTCGTGTTTACATTTTATTGCACACAACATCAAACAAGGTGGTTATTTTGTGTTGTATAAACAATTACCTGTAGGCCTCCCAAATTGTCTGCCTAGAATTGAAACCTATCAGTATTAAAGAGGAACAGATCTTTGAGAGGGGGGGGGGGGGGGGGGAGATGTTTGGGGAATTAAATTCATGACAATCTTTAGTTTGCTATGAGAAGGACAGAAATAAAAAAATGTTGAAAGCAATTATTGACCTATTGTCACTGCTCTGCGATAATGGCACATGTGAGACCTTTGCCCAAAGGTGACAGACGGTTCAATGCACTCCTGTGCATGAGGGCTATCACTGTATCAGATAATCTTACTATATAAAAAAAAAAAACAGTGGCGACAGTAACTCATTGTGGTGCAATTTGACCGCCATATTTTCTCGACCCTACAGCCTAAATGACAGCTTCAAAAATTATAAAATTAATTTTCTTAAATGTCAACTAGTTCAGCCCAATTGCTTTTAAATTGTATTGACCGATTGTGTTGATTCAAGTTTCAGGTATTTTTAAATAAAAAATTGTAAAAAGTTATTAAAATACAATGACCTTTGTTATGGCTCCCTGTGGTAAGCCCACGGCAGCAGCGGAAACTATGTATTAATACGCGTTCGATTCGATGTGCTCAATTTCCCTACCATAAATGAGTACGTAGTGCTCTGGCGCATATAAAATCTGTGGCAAGATTGTAGAATATGGGGAGCTTTCTAGACCAAAAAAGAGAAAGATCGAATGGTGGGTCCACAGGTTTATCCCGGATAATGCTGGAACCTCATCTTGTGTTTCAGAAAAAGAAATGAGCAATTTAGAAACCGTAATAATCCAATAGAATTATAATTAGTATCGGTCACCAAACAACAGGAAAAGAAACAAGTTTTTTCTTAGTATCTCAAAATTGTCAAAAAATGACCGATGCCACTTGCGCAGGGCAGTGACATGATGTTCTTGTTAAAATTAGTATTAACTTCTAGTGTCCTGAAATCATTCACCACACATCACATAGTAACACCACTCTGTACATAGATCCCCTGTACAGTGCATACAAATAAATGACTATCAACACGATATACAGAAACACTGTCTACACTTGGTACATCCTTGAACACCTTTATAAACTTCTTTTCAAATAAAGTTTTGACAACGATATGGCCTTCAATTTCTTGTGTGCTCCTCTAACCGTCAATAAATAACACCTATTGTGAATTAAATGTGACTTACAAAAACTTTTTTCGTGTTATGTTTAAACACAAATGAGTACATTTAAAGTATGTCAGCCACACAAAGCCACTTTTGTAAAACAAAGAGAAATTTCCCGTGCTCACCGTTACATTTCTCCCTTTTCATCTGTCCCATCATGCATCAGGTGATCTTTTAGACATAACTGTGTGCTTGTTTTGTAAGATTTTCTGTCTTCCAGCACACTCTGATTTGCATGGGAGCAAGTACCCTAGGTCATGTCATGAGAGTATTCGGGCAAATCAAATCAGTGTCTAATGTAGTAATAAATAATAAAAACAATAACACCCAAATAAGAAAAAAAAATACATACATAAAAGTAAGTCACATGTCCAATGCATGCATGTTTCACAGTATTATCTCTACTCTAAGCTCTACCTTCTAAATATAAAAATATATAACCAATGGCAGTACTCAAAATATGAGAGAAATATTTGGGTGATCTAACTGTGGACGGCTAAACTCTTCTAGGATACACTGATGTGGAGAAAACTCAGCCTAACCACAGCCTACCCCAGACTGAAATAAGGCCCAATCATGTCTCTTAGGGAACACAATTGTCATTTGTAATTATGTGTTACCGAAACTTCCATCAAGTGCAGGAAACTGAGCAGAAAATTAAGGTCCACCATTCTGTCAAAGCAGATCTATCATTCTAGTAGACCTACGACATCAACAGAATGCAGCGTAAACACAAAATTTATCATATCCATCCGTAACTTATCAGCCTCATTTAACATTCTCCAAATAAATTTAAGAAAAGTAAAAGTGATCAAACAGTATATCCTTTTAGAAATGCTCTGAGCTTCCAAAACTAATGTTAAAAATAAATATATAACAAAATACAATGTACTGTAAATGCCAAGAAAGTTTCCTTTCCAAAGATCACATTTTTTGTTCAAAACATCACAACAAAGTATACAACAGATATCATTAAAGTTTACAATTCGCAAATGAATCAAAAATCAAAAGTAAATCACATTTGTCAACTGATTAAAAAAAATGTTATCTTTGAAATATCTTCCTTTTAAACATCTCAAAACACAAAAACATTAAGAACTGTACAAATTTAGGACTCTCACAAACCTTCGGAGCAATTCTGAAATAGTGAAATTTAAACATTACAGCTACTACAGCTTTGCTAAGACCAAGAGATGACTTTTGTCTGATTAAACAATGTATCAAACTAACAGAGAACTGGAGAAACAGTACATCTCTCAATTGAAACAAACGTTAGAAGTCTTACAATTCCATCATTACCTGTAAGTAATCTATTTTTTACAATTCAAACAGAAAGTTTCAGCAGTGATAGCGAAAGACAAAAGACCAAAATCTCGCAAAAACAATTTACACAATGGCAATTAGTTACAAATTCTAACAACTATTTAGCCTAACAGATAAAAAAGATGTTTTCTTCACAAACAAGTGGTTCACACCCCCTACTCATATTATTTTCTTCAACTAAAGGTCTATGGTTTCCATGCCTTTCACTTTCAGACTTGAACCGAAATGTCAATTATACATCTGTGACCTTCAAAACAAAATATAATTATCTTACAAAGTCCATGTTTCACTTGCCTGTTCAAACAAAGTATAAAACATTTTAATGAGACAGTGACCAAAGCATCTTTCACATCGAAATAAATATAGTTATCAAAACAAGGGTGATCATGAACATGGGTCATATTTTTCCTTGATTCATTAAGGCAAGAGAGTAAAACAAAACCACAACATTAAAAAAAAAAAAGAAAAAAGCACTATTATTGCCCTCTGTGAAGCACAAGTAATCACTTGACTATCTATACCACATCAAGCATGTTCTCAGCCTCTAGTGTTCCAGGCTATGCCTTGCCAGGCCTCGGAGAGGTCCATCAGTATGTAATATCTAAGTGTACTGTGGATCAATTTCAGCCCCACTCACTGATGAAAACCAAAAAATACTTGTTTAAATTCATCATCAAATTCAGATTCTTCAATCACTTCCAAAATACAATCGAAAATTCTGGAGGCAATAAACCTTATTTTCAAAGAAAATGTAGACACTTCTTTCAGTGACCAAGTTCAGCCCAAGAAATACTAGCAAAGTAGGCCTAAATGAATAGACAATAATGATAATAATAAAACAAACATGCAGAAATTTAGCAATCCCTTTTTTCCCCCCCATTTATTATCATCTGACAAAGTGAAGATTTTTGTACAGAAGCACTATCCACATCTCTAGAAATTTTTCACCATGCAGAAATGTTGATGATCAAAGCAAAGCTGATATAGCCATGTCATGTTGACATAAACCACCTCTCATGTTTTACTTTTTCTTTCATTTTTCTTTTTGCATCTCTGATGTTCTGATTTATCATGCCGGAATAAAAACATCAGGTTCTCTTAATGGGCATTGGACTTCTCTCTATTTCTGACATTCAGTTTAAACTTCCTTGGTCTCTCTTACCCCATCCCCCCTTCAAAAGTGTTTGTCAGCATGTAAAACTAAGTCTCAGATTCTTATGCCATAAATGTAATTTCATAGCTTAATAAAATTATATAATGACTACTCTGTCACAACATAGATTTTCAATTTATATCCTGAACTCAATTCCCCCAAATATTGACAAGGGCCAAGTTTCTACTAGGCCAGCTTAGATACAATCATTAAATAATGCTGAAGCTCCAACACACATCCACACAACACATCAGAGTTCACTTTCACTACAGCAACTGAACCAAATCTTCATTCTCGCACAAGTATCACAGAACAATAGTCACAGTTGCATCATTGGAAACTAAAACATTATAAAAACCTAAATAAAAATATCACCATGCAAGGCTAACCTTTAAGCTCTTAAATTCAACCTATGGTATTACAACAATTCTATTAATCTGAATCACACCACCACTACAACGAGCAATTCTAGGTCTACATTTTATATCAAATAAACCTTCTTATATATTAAAAATAAACTAATGATATGTTTTTTGCAAAAAATATACATTTTATGTCCAAGCCAACAGATCTCATACCCAGACCATAACTATGCCATTTTTAATTCTGTTTACATGACTCAAACAAATGTTCAGGAAAGAAAAAAAAATATATATAAAAAACAAAAACAAACCGGAGATGTAGTTGGCTCCAAAAGATAAATTTAATAAACTTTTTTCTAAGGAGAAAAACAAAACATTTCAGAAAACCAACATTTTAACAAAGGCTCAACAAAAATCTCTATAGGAGGCCAAAATGAATAGGATATAACAGAAGAACAATTCTAATTTGAAATAAAAAAGACATGTGTATAGCAGAGCTGCCAACATTTAAAAAATCTGGTTGTACATTATAAGTTCTATGGCAGTTGTGGATAAATTTATACTGACCAGATCAATGCCCTGCTACAGTTCAGAAAATTTTATCTCTAAGATACTACCGGATATAATGAATTAAATAATGTGCTTGCATGGGTCCCCACTGTGTATTGTCAGTTTAGACTCTATAATTATAAACACATATATAAAAAAGAACAGACCACTACTTTTTAAAATACAATCTACATGAAACAAGATCAAACTCTGGTTCCTCATTAGAAACACTATTTAAATATCAAATTTCTCGGGCTACTTGAAGATATCAGATTGAATGTACCAATAATAATTCCAGGTTTATCATCTGCTACATGGCACAAGTATTCAAAATATTTTAATACTTTTATTGAGGCTTTCTATCATTTAATTGACAATTTAGCTCCTTTACTTACATGTATTTGACAAATGTCCCTGATCAAGTTCAGGATGAAATTTATTTAAATAGTGACATATTTCAGGTCTGTGTGACACTGATAGCAATAAAGTGATGGAACTGTAGAATGAAGTCCGATTGGTTTTGTCATACAAAAATTAAGTGCAATAAAGATGAAAACAATTAACATACCCGTCAGCATGCGAGAATAAGTAGAGAACTACATTAACTAGACAACATTGAAGATACAATTAAGAACATGAAAACCTGGTCATGCATAGCACCACTGTGATCAACCTGGAAGGGGTCACTACAAACCTGTGGACATTTACACATCCACACAGATTCTAGGGGTCATGTTGGTCTAGAGGCAAGGTGCTAGCCTCTCATGCTAAAGGTACTGGGTTTGATGCCCTGGTCGGTGCAGGCATGTAGGAATAATTTGGGGGCAAAACTTCTTATCCCTGACCCAATAGTAGGTAGGATTGAGCACCTAGCCTTCTTGGATAAGAAGGAAAAACTTGAAGGGCCAATGTGCATGTTGCACATGTTAATTATTTGCATATGTTATACCTTAGCAGTTGAAAGTCAAGAAGAGCAGGCCGAGCAAAATTCTAAGAAACTAATCTCTACCACAAAAACACACAGAAACAACAACAAGAAAAATAAAAACAAGAAAAGTTGAGGTGTAAATGCCGAGAGCAGCGAAACCTCCGAAAATAGAAAAAAAAAGTAAAGGCCCAAAACATTCACCGAGAATCTGCATTTAGAAGATTTCATGCTCTGGCCATGGCATAAAAATTCACCTCTTTGAAATTTTCATATATATCATTTCCAGAACTTACACTGGTAAAACTAGCTGTATTAAAAGTCAGGAACAAATCTGCGATTCTTGAATGTTTCATTTGCCTACTCGAGAGAAATTGTGAAATTTGTACAACAGACTAGGGTGAGGTGACAAAGCTGATGAAGTCATGCTGAATGTTCACTGGTTAACTGCTCCTCCTCCTCCTCCCCTCCCAGGTTGTGAAACAAAGGCAAACAATAAACAAATGGATTGTTATCAATGGCAACAACATGCACTATAACATGCGATCAACATGATAAAAGTCATGAATGATAAGCAGTCTGTGTGGACATCATTTCAAGTATAAACAATGTCATCATTTTAAGTCATACTGTTGGATATTCATCCATTTCAATGGCATCTTTATCATATAGCAAAAAAAAAAAAATTAATACTGACTAGCAATCAGTCACGTTTTAAATGTTTGTAACACATTATTTAACTAAGCCTAGGAGCACACATGCGGCTTGCTGTCGTCTCTTAGTTTCATGTTCCCGTTGACTCCGTAACAAGCCTGAGCGTTGCATGTGTGCGCATCTCCATGAGCCTAGATTTTTTTTAAATGCAAGGCGACTGCAACACAACAGCAACACAACGAAGTCGCAAGTGTGCATCTAGACTAAGAGTTGAAAAGAATTTTGTTATGACAAGTGAAATATATAATACACACTATGCATATCCCACTGCCACTGAAGAAAAAAAAGAGATCCAAGCATGTCACTCAAACACAAAATAACATGCATATAAAATTTGTTAGCAAACTTCAACGATTTATGAAAAAGTTGCTCTAACAGAAACTTCATATGAATCCGGGAGAAAAAAATTGCAGAGGGGAGTGTCAGGATGAAGTGCCATGGAATTTTCTGTTGTGGCAACTCTCTGTGACCTGCACTGTCATAACCACTACACATAGTAAATTTGTCAAACCAACCTTCAATCCTACCAAAATCCACCAGATAACTATCATGGTATCATTATTCGATTCTTTGTTTTTTAAAAATTATTTCCAGATTTAAAAGCATTAAAAAATTTGAGTACATTTTCTGGCACCAATATTTTCCTCTTAAGCAAAGAGCAAGACATCAATGGTCTTTTGTTTTTAGGTTACATGAGACAGAAATCAACATGTTCAGCTGCTCCAGCCACCAGCTTCACACTGGTTGCAATGGGTATCTAATCTTCCTCCCAGCGTCCAGACTTTGAAACAAGTGAATAAAAGCTTGGTGAACTGATTCAAGTTTTGGTGAACAGGTGAATTGAATGTGAGTTGAAGAATGGCTGTAAAGCGCTTAGAGCTTGCATCTAAAAGGATGAAATGCTATACAAATGTTATTTATTATTATTATTTGATCTGACATTTTTCACAGAATTATGAATGAAATCATCAGAAACTTCTTGAAAATGAATAAAATCACAGGGAATATAATAGACATCATACATGTGTGTCACAGCATCATAAAAGTCATTTTCTCAATGTAAGAAACTTTAACCATTAGTCACGAGCCTTCTATTTTGAGGTCTAGGGGCTCCATTATAGTCACTTTTCCAAACCCCTGTGAGAAAAATTTGTTCCATGGCTTTTGTTCAGGAATATTTTTACTAACCTAGAAAAAAAACAACATTTGTTCCAACAACACAGATCAGCTTACTGACACGCAGACAGTGCTGGTTAGCGTTCACCTAAATCATGACTTCCATCAAGAAAGACAAGAAACTATATATTTTCAATCATAAGGGATCTCGCAATCCTAAACAAAGCACCAGCACCAATTTTACTGTACGCATTTCAATGTCCATATCAAAGGAACAAACTTGAGGAGTTTTGATTTTTCTTATCTTCTTAGAAATGACAAAACCAGCACTTTACGGTACTTTCAGTTTAGTGATGTTTAATAAGAAAGAAAAAATTCTGTACATCAAGGGAAAGAGATTCTTTTGCTTTCATGATTTCAGGAACCAGACCGGGTGAGTAAAACAGCTACTGGCAAAAGCTGTTAATTTATTATATAGACAGGGCCACAGCTCGTACATCATCCCTTCACTTTTCACAATGTTAATGAAAAAAAAAAAAAAAAAAGTCATCTGACAGTTACGGATTTACTCATTTCAGATGAACTTTTCTCCACGCTTACCAATACTTAAGCTCATTCACATCAGGATAACACACTTAATAACTGTCTCGATTTGACTGAAAGTTGGGTTGTTACATTTAAATGCCATCCAACCTTATAAACTGCATATTATTATAATCAGGTCTTGTCTTTGATATGGTTTTTGAGAAACACTTCGGCAAATAACAACTAACATTAGCATAACTCGCACAATGTGTGCCCCATCTCAAGCAACAGATTTTCTGACACTAGTTCTGTGCCCCTCTCAAGCAACAGATTTTCTGACACTAGTTGTTGACTTTATTTTCAAATAGACAATTGTAACTTTGGTGTTGCAATTCTAGTATGACTATTTTCACATCTTTCGCCTTTGAAATAAATTCTGAAAACACCAGATAAACATGGTCGATTACAGCACTTGAACTGTGGTATGTCTAATGTTGTCTTTGATGAGTGAATCAGCACTATAATCTGTACTTGCTGTCACACCGTAGTATGTTTGCGGAAGTCCAGGGATGCAGAGTTGACACAAAATCTGATGCCCGTTGGTTTTGGACCATCGTCAAAAACATGGCCAAGATGAGATCTACACTCTCGACATTTGACCTCCATTCTTATAAGGCCTGATGAAAAATGACAGTAGGCCATAAAAAGACATGGATGAAAATGAAAATCTAAAAATAAAATGGATTACATCCATGTAGCACCTGTTGGCACACAGTGGGCCACAAAGTGCTTTATGTTGAAATAGTAACAAATCTCTCAAATCTCTCTCCCTCTATTAGTATTAGACTATTACTAGCTGAGTTACCCCGCCCTGCCCGGGAGAAATATCTTTATTAATTATAATGATCTAGATCTAGGACATAAAGTAAAGTTCCTTCCACAGACAAAGAAATACACTGACAGAATAAATATCGACTTGGATTCCGCACCAACTCTGGAGTTTGTTTACCCTTTTTCGCTAAAGTTTACGGGTGATCCATGTTTTCGTTAATCCACAATTTGCTTCCTTCAGCGAATCAACGATGAGGGAAACTGCGTCATGGTACTAAAAATAGATCATAATAGCGTGTCCCTGTTCTAAAAGCCTGGAGTCGGAAATGTTTGTTGCGAATTTTACGTGTGAATTATGCAAAATGAACAAATTACCCAGAGTTTGCAGCATCTTTATATTATCCCCTTACATCACAATAAGTCAAGTTAAAGGTGATGAGAATGCTTCCAGGGTTTTGGAGCCCTCCCAAAAAGGGCATTTGAGGGCAGAACTTTCACCCTAGCTCCATTACCTATGACAGTATGATGTGCATACAATTACAAATACACACGTACTTTTGCGCTGCACAAAATATATATAGATACAAAGGCTTAAGGGAGACAGAATCAGTCAAGTCAGTAGATATTTATGATACAGGACTGATTTTACTTTTTTAGCTTGTGTTCTGAATTTCTCAAATGAAGAAATTATATCTCTCAATCCTTCAAGAACAGGATTCCATACATGAGGGCCAGAATAAGAAAAGGAACTGTCCCCATGTTTCTTTAAGAACAAATTACTGTAAACTTTGTAACACCAAGCCAATTGAGGAACAGTTAGTGGAAACTGATCCTGGCTTCTTGTCCACTATCTGAATTAGAGGAGTGACCTCTATGTCCCAATCTGAATTAGAGGCTTACTTGTCCTTTGTCAATGACTTTCATCCATCCATCAAATACACCTCCCATATTTCTACCGATTCCATCGACTTTTTGGACATCAAGGTCTCATTGACACCCACGGGACTGTCCACATCGGTGCATTATAAGGACACGGACAGCCATACGTACTTACATTATGGTTCTTCTCACCCGCGTTCTTGCAAGGATGCCATTCCCTTTTCGCAATTGCTCCGTTTGCGTCGTCTTTGCCAATCGGATGCTGACTTTGCCACTGAAGGCAAGAGGATGTTAGAATTTTTTCGTCTTAGAGGTTATCCAGAACATGTTCTGGATAAAGCCTGGTCGAGGGCCCGTGATATCAGTAGGCTGGATGCCCTCACTCCCAGACAAAGGAGGGAAGATAATCGTATCAAACTAGTTTTCACTTATCACCCCCAGTCTTTTCCTATTAAGCAAGTCCTCCTTAGAAATCTCTCTATCTTGAAGGCTGACCAGAGCCTCAATGACATGCTTGATGCAACACCTCCTCTGCTGGTATTAGACGATCCAAAAACTTAAAAGACATTTTGGTCCGGAGCAGGCTCATTCACACTGATCGTTGCGGTACTAAACCGTGTGGCAATTCTCGTTGCAAGACGTGCACACATGTCCTTCAAGCGTCTTCCATCGAGTGCCCTTTGTCAACGTTCAGCATTAAGGAAGGCTTCACTTGCCATAGACGCAATCTGGTGTATGCTATCCGCTGTGCCAGGTGCCATATGTTGTACATTGGTGAAACGAGACGTCAGCTTCACACTCGGTTTTGGGAGCACCTCCGTGACATTGAAAATCGAAATGGAAAGCCTGTTTCTGTCCATTTTAATCGACCAGACGATGAGCCATCCAACGACATTCAAATTCTGGGGCTCAAATCTTGTCACGCGGGCGCTGATGTACACTTTGAGACCGAACAACGATTAATTTTCCAGCTCGGCACTATCACTCCCCATGGCATCAATGTCCAACATTGCCTTCGATAATTCCACTGTTGCTAATATCAATATATATATATATATAAATTTCTTTATTATTATTATTTCCTTTCATTTATTTATCTATTTATTTATTTATTTATTTTTTTTTTATTTATTTATTTATTATTATTATTTTTTAAAATCTTTTTCTTTTTCTTTTCATTTACTGCGACTCCTGACATTGTGCACCATCCCGGTCTTGTGCTCTGAGGCACTATATGGCGCCTTCATCTTGGTTACTAACCAATAGCGTCACTTCCTGGTTCCATGCTTTTGGCGGACGGACGTGCTTTGGTGCTGCTAACGAAGCAAGAACTCGCAGCTAAGTAAACTGGTTCACTTCGTTCCTGTTGAAGTCTTTTATTGTTCGTTTTTTTCACTTGACAAAGGCGAAAGCCGAAAATTTGTGTATTTTTTGTCTTCCCTTTAGTTTGCTTTGTATTGTTTGGGTTTTATTTCTCACGCGGGGATTCGCAACATACAACCTTTTCTTTTTGCCCAATTTTGACTTTGCTTATAGCCCTGCTGCGACCCCACAGTTTTTCTGTGGTTTTTATGATATTTCGTGAATACTTAGAGTTGACATATCTGGGTAGGGCATTAATTAACAGATATTACTTTATTAGCACACCCAACAGAACCAACAAATTCAGAACATGTACATTTTATTATTAACAGAAGTTATAGCAAAAGGCATTCCTGTATTGATCACTTTCGGTTAAAATTTACATACAAAGGTTACATATATATATTTTTTATATATCTTTTTGCAACAACCACCCAACTTTGACCTTTTCCCTCAAAATACCTGACCAGTTGGCATTTTTTTTTTTTTTTTGCCCTACAGGAATCTCCGGTATTAATGATCTCTTGAAGCTTACCTCCAAAATTTTCCTCCTTGAGAGTAATTCTCTCTTTCCCAATCACATCATTGAATGCTGGCCACCCACAACTGGAATCATACTTCGATTCTGATGAAAACAGAGGAGTGCCACACACAACACAGTTGTACACTCCCTCTTCTTTCCATTTTACAAATTTGCCCGAAAAAGGTCTGAAATATTTGTGAAAATGTGAAAAAAAAAATATATATTTAATTAGCATATTTTTTATTTTTGAAAACCACTTATTTCTGCCAAAAAGGCCAATCCAAGCACAAATAGGAAGGAAAGAATGAATTCTTCACAAATAACTACAGTTACATATTGTTAACCTGTACTATAATACTACAGTGGCAAATGCATACATGTGAAAATCAAGTTTATGTCAAAATAAGAAGAAATAAATTTACCTGAAAGATCCAGCCTACCTGAGAGAACGAACTGGTCACAAGAATGATGGGTATGTGTATTTTTTGTTGTTTACAAAAAAAAACAACCCCGTAGCAAATGCCGTATATCATATATTTTATGCATGCAATATCTCAGAACAACACTGCTGACATATTGAAGTTATCTGCACTTTATTACATAGAATTCAGTGTTTAGTGCCATCTCAATTGGTCACAATTATGCAAAGACAGAACTCATCATACTTCTCAGTTCCCTGCTGTTGAGTTATTCGGAACTGTGCGGGGCTGAGGCGTCTCTTAAGTTCATCCTTGTCATACAAGGTCCCTGAGCAAGAGCACGTCTCTGACACATTTTCTGAAGCTTTTGCTGAACAGTCACCATCTGGGATGTCATCCTCTCCACATGCTGCATCACATGATGCTTTTAATTTTTTCAGCTTTGGTGAAATCTCCTGTTTCTTGGTAACATAGTGTAGGATGTTCATTCGACCTGGAACAAATGACAACTCTTTCAGAACAACGGATCGTTAACTCTGTTAGTGCAAACAATCTGTACGTATATACTGTGACTGAGTGAAAAACAGAAAAGAAAGAAAGCCAGGACAAGATGAAATAGGGAAAGACAAGCTATCAGCCAAAGGTACAAAAGGAACCAAGGAAATCGGGAAATTCTTTTCTTTTCCGCTTCACCACAGCCTGCCACTCTTTCACTAAGCCCTTCTACTCTTGGTAAAGCATTCTTCATCTGCTTCTTGAAAATCTCTCTGCACATGCATGTTCAGTATATCAAGCAATCATTTGTGTTATCTTCAGTGACTGTGAATTGTCTTGCCTTGTATATAGTTCTAATAGTACAGAGAGGGATTTTATAACTATTCAGTGGAACCCGCTTAAACTGAAAGCGGACAACAAGAAGTTTCTCGGTACATCCAAAACATTTCCAGGGTCCCGCTGTAATAATTCTATATTCCTTAACAGTTTATGCCCCTTTACTGATAAAGCAAATAATGTAATTCCACTTAACCAAAAGATTCTCTTTCACTTACTCTATTGAGCGAGGATGATGTCTCAAAGGTTCAATGCCTTTGACATGAAATAAAACAATCGCCCCTTGTTAATTTCATGCACTTTTATACAGAGCTACTTGATGGGGTTGCGGGGAAGGAGGGGAGACGATATCGTGTCTTTGAACTGGCTGAGGAGGATAACAGACAAACAAAAAGGCGCTACTGCCACATTTTTTTAACCAGTCCCCCCTGGTCTTCTCACCACTCTGTGGGCCATTAAATGCATGTGTTATGGGTGTCACATCAACTACAATACATAGTTTAACACGAGTAACACTAACAGTGCTTGTCCAGTAATTCAAATACATACAACCACCCATATTTTCTGATTTTGTCCGTACTTTTAGGCTATTGTACACAAATGCACATCCCATAATTTACAAACACGCACACACATTATATACACAAAATGGAGTTCAGGTGTTGGAAACAGTACACCAAGGGGAGGAAATAAGTAAAATTACCAAAATTTCTTAATCACTGCCCTTCAAGAGACTAAAAATGGTGATTTTACAACTATTACTTTTATCCAAAATACTGTTAACTCTCACACTATGATATTATATGCATGCCATCCCTATGCTGCGTTCCCAGGTGTCCACTGTACTCACAGTGAAGCAACGCAATCCATGCCGAACGGGGGCCGTGATTTCACAATTCAGGTTACTGTCCTCTTTGAGGCATACTGTACAGACCTCTGCTAATAATACTATCTTATTGCTCACTTTATTTCTTCTAAATCAAAGGCATTGTGGAAGAACATGTTAACTAGTGCCCAGCTGGTCAAAATCACAAACACTAAGCTTTCAAAGGCTATCCCCACAGTATCAAAAGGCGTAGTATAGACATGTGAACTGTTGATCAACAAATTTGCAATTTTTTTTTTATTATCTCGTTTTCTCATAAACTGATAATCACCTAAGTACTGATCTGCAGTTGCCTGTATCTTTGAACCCATCAGAAACAAGCTCTGAAAAGATGTTTGCTCCAATTGCCCTCACTGGCTCAATAGTATGTGCCAATCTGGATAAAAAAACATTTGTTTAGGGCTTGGGGGTGTGACTTGTCATGATGCTTCCTTCTCAAGAAAACTGCTGTTGTCAGTTTGATACCATAAGTCAGATCTTTGGTCACAGACAACGGTTTCACAGTAATCCAGTGTGATTTAAAGGCATAATACTATGACAATAAAAGAAATACCGTGTTTTCATAGCGACTGGGAGTCCCAATGTGCCTATCAAACCAACCGTGAAAACCATGTGCCCAGCTCTACTGTGTACCTTGGCAAAGATCACTGACCCTCATGAATTACGTCACTGACCCAATCAGTGGGCCTTACCCAACCTGAGCAGCCTGCAGGTTAATGCAAATTGTTGGTCCTCTGAATTTCAGCTTAAGCAGGTTCCACTATAAATTATCACTACCACTGCAGAGTGATACGGGTTCATCGGCCGGAATGTAAGAAACATCACACATTCTGCTAGAAAGCATTACATCAATTTTTTAAAGATCATGCTCATAATCATGGGGAGGACTTCCGAATGCGTTCCATAACCTGAGTGAAAACAGTAGGCCTATATATCTACCCCGGCAGCTTTCCCTGATATGTCAATCTGACTACTGCCCAGATGAACATCAGCCTATGGCCTCGATGATACAAACTGACTACACCCTCACGTCGTTACATATCAATCTGACAATGCCTATGCACTTGTCGAGTTATGGAACGCATTCGGAAGTCCTCCCTAATCATATATCATCGACATATGCCACACAAAGGATCAAAACTAAAAGTTGAGACTGAGAGTCCTGACGAGGCTGAACAGTGAGTTAGGTTATCAATATCATAGCTCATTCATGAGTAGGCTATGCCACATCACTCTCCCCCATTTATAACGTTGTCATCATTCTGCAGGACAATGATCATAAAAAGGTCCAAATCTAGATTTAGATCTAGATCTACTAGATCTAGATTCTACCACTTGTATTGAGGAAAGTAGGCTGGAAAGTGAGATTCCAAAGGGAAGCAGGAATGGGTTGCAGTTGTGAGGTCCGAGTATTTACCTGTCTTTACCAATAAAATTACGATCCACAAAATATGGCAGTCTGATCTCCGTTGTTGCTAGTATGATCTCTTTCAAAAGTCAAGCAGTATAATCACATGATATAAATAAAATAAATTGCAGGATCTAGGATGTCTTGGGGCGACACATCTCTGTCAACTTTTGTTTTTCTATTCTAAGGCTAACTCGGATAACTGACCAGATACAATGTTTTCAATGAGTGTTTAGCTTTAACAAGCCGAACCAATTTCAAACCTAGGAAAAAGAAAAAGAAAATTAGTAAATGTCCTAAATACCATGCATATATAAACAGACAATAACTATTTTATAAGGATTGTTTAATATATATTAGTATAAATAATTTAATACATATTTTATTTCCGAAATAAATTAATATCGCTCCATTTAATAAACATACCCAGTGGGTACATCTGGCATTTAATTCACTTCCGGAAAAACCAAGGACCAGTTCAATTGATTTATCTCTATTTCCCTCAAAATCTTTACTTCACTATTAAAGACTTTATTTGTTTTTTATGGAAAATAGCGAGAACCTGTATCTCAAGTGCAAATTATTATTTTTTTTGCGGACCACACCTTTTGTAAAGGATAGCTCAACTGGTCTACTTTTGTTTCGATCTGCTTTAAAGCGGTGATAGTTTTTTAATGAGAGCCAGTTCGGTCACGTGACTGGTTGGCTTGGGTGTTGGAATTTTTTTCTCATTCCAGCATGACTTTTGTAAAATTAAAATTACCCCAAATATGGCAATAACATAACATTCTCCCCAAATATCACTCAAAACATTTGTCCTATTCAATTCTTGTTAAATACCTACAGAAGTAGACACAGTAATTTACTTTCCTTCTCAATATCTCTCCATTACTAGTAGGCCGATTACCACAAGTTAAGTATTAACTGACACATTGAGTCGACAACAAAGTCCTACTAATCGTAGTATCGCTGGGCCACGCAGTAAATGAAATATAATATAAGCAGTGTACATTGAATGAAATTCTTCTCCTGTATGGGAAACTTTAGAGGACCAGACAGAGCTTTATGAAAAAAATATTTTTCTTTTTTAATTTATTTTTTTGTTTGATTGATACATATTTGGATGATCCAAATAATGCAACCATCAATATTGTCTATGGATATTTTTCACCTACTGGTAAAATAGTCTTCTTCGTCACCAACAGCACAGCGCTGGTATTTTGCATGAGAACTTTGCTCCAATTTTATCACTGAATTGGCACAGTTTGCTTTTGACTTATCTGGCATTTTCTAGGGGCAACTACTCCAATCTTTGCGTTCCCGCCGATCTGTTGTGGAAGTCATAATAATACGAGAAATAAGGTAGGTAAATGGATTGTCCTGCATTTAACTCACTTTTGCGAGTATGCTCGCACATTCGGTAATGTTATTCGTATTAATAATTTTAACCCTGACAACTGAAATTACTGAACAAGGGCAGGAAGATGAGAGTATGTGTGAGGGGATGTTACTCTGAGTGGTCTCTAGTCACTAGCGGGGTGCCACAAGGATCAGTGTTGGGGCCACTTCTTTTCCTCTTGTACGTAAACGACATCCCTGACAACCTGAGTAGTAGTGTAAAGATCTTTGCAGACGATACTAAAATCTGGGAGGTGGTTAGAGACAGGCAAGATTGTGACAATTTGCAAAACAGCTTGGACACTATAAATAAATGGTCAGAGAAATGGCTGCTGAAACTTCACACTGGCAAATGCAAATGTATGCAGATTGCAAGCAACAAAGTAAAAAAGATCCCGTACACATACTCATTACAAGATGGTTGTGATCGTAGAGATTTGGAAATCATCGAAAAAGAAAAGGATCTAGATCTAGATCTAGGTGTCCAAATTTCAGACAGTCTCAAGCCTTCACAACACTGTAGGCCTACTGAAACTGAAAAAAGTAAATTCCATATTGAGGGCTATAAGAAGGTCTTTTAACTTCCTCGACAAGACAACTTTCAAGATTATGTACAAAACCTTTGTGAGGCCACACCTTGAATATTGTGCCCAAGCTTGGAATCCGTACTTGAGAAAGGACATCGAACAAATTGAAGGGGTGCAACGCAGAGCTACGAAGCTTATCAAGGAGATACGAAACCTGCCATACTTAGAGCGCCTCAGCATTCTAGACATACAACCGCATGAACAGCGCAGACTCCGAGGCGACCTCATTGAAACCTTCAAATTATTAAAAGGTTTTGAAAATGTCGACTGGCAGCAGTTCTTTATCAAGTCCACAAGCCTACACCTTAGAGGTCACAACCTAAAACTGGCAAAAAGAAGGTGTGCTCGCCTCCCAAGGCAATACTTTTTCAGCCAAAGAGTGATAAGCACTTGGAATTCACTCCCAGAATACATCGTCCAAGCCGATAGTATCAACTCATTTAAAAACAGGCTTGACAGATATTGGAAACATCGAGATGGGTCACTTACTAGCATTAGCTATCCAGACCCATTAATCCATAGGTATCCATAGGTATAGGTAGGTGGTCTGGAGGCAAGGTGCTCGCCTCTCATGCCAAGGGTCCCGGGTTCAAAACCCGGGCAGTGCAGGCATGTTGGAAATTGGATTTTTCTGATACGAAAAAATTCGGAGGGCCCGTGTGCACGTTGCGCACGTTAAAGATACCTTGGCAGTTGGAAATCGTAAAGAGCAGGCCGAAAGGCCGCTGCCCGGGCAAAATTGAAATTGAAATTAATAGATTAAGATTTATCCATATCATCCCCCCTCCCCCACCAGCAACAACAAAATTTATTATTATTCATTATTAAATAGATATTGTTATTAATAAATATTCAAATATTATTTGAGCTGTATGTTGTGAACTGATGTGAGTTGTGAACTGCTGTGAGTTGTGAACTGTTGTGAGTTGTGAACTGCGCCTAAACAGGCTGCCGCCGCTGCGTTACAATTTGCTCTGAGATAGAGAGAGAGAGTGAGTGAGACAGGGAGAGAGAAAGAAGCAGTGCAGTGTGTTCAGCGCCTCGCAGGCAGCTCCATTCTGCTCTGTGGTTGACATGAGATTGTGTGCATATTATGTACAATTAGAATGTGGGAGCGAATGCGTTTGTAAAGTAGTAAATAAGTTCTGTGAAGCGCTTAGAGCCTGTGAAACAGGGTTAGGCGCTATATAAATGCCATTTATTATTATTATTATTTAACTGTCACATTCTGATGGGAACGTGGATATGCCATAATTGTCTCTTTTCTTCTTATTCTTCTTCTCATGGAGTTGATTCGTCTGTTTACTAAGACGATCCCTCAACTGCGTAGGCCTTCTCGAACAACGTTAGACTTAGAGCCATCCCTAGAGTAATATCATAACTTGTTGGGGAAAAGTGCAGTTTAGTCTTAGAAATAGCCCAGTGTTTGGCATTTTGATTACTTATTTAGATTCCAGATCCAGATCTAGTCTAGACTCTAGATCTAGACTAGATCTAGAGATCTAGACTATATTTAGATTAGCTCTAGAGTCTAGATCTAGTTTAGTTTAAAATATTTGATTACTAGAATACTACTAATATACTAATACTACTTACTAGATCTAGATCCTAGTACTATCTAGATCTAGTAAAATGCAACCCCGCCCATTACTAAATCAGCCTCAGAGCCTGTCATAGGCTAGGCCTAACAATAAGGCTTCGTGGCTGCCATTATCCGCCAACATTATCGGCGGATACGACTGCCCAGGTTTATCCGGCAACACTGTCGGCAGATCTTGGGCCACCAACAGTATTAGTGGATAAAGCTCGGGTTTATCCCCTTTATTAGTGTTGACTAGTTAGTAATTACAAAAAAACACAAACTGGATTTAGGCCTATTCCCTAATGTTGTTGGATAAAAAAATAATAATTACAGATTGCTTTGCTGATAAAAAGACTTGGGAGGACTTCCGAATGCGTTCCATAATTCGACAAGTGCATCTATAGGCATTGTCAGTCAGATTGAATGTAACGATGTGAGGGTCTAGTCAGTTTGTTAAGTGTATCATCGAGGCCGTAGGCTGATGTTCGCCTGGGCAGTAGTCAGATTGACATGTCAGGGAAAGTTGCCGGGATAGCTATGTATTGTTTTCACTCGAGCTGTGGAACGCATTCGGAAGTCCTTCCAAAGACTTTTATTTTATATCAAGGACTACTATATTTCTGTTTTTCTTGTTCGTCTTTAGGCAGTTTAAACACACAGCATTTGTTAGATTCGTTGTAGTTGCCTTTGTAGTTCACAACACCACACTTGTTTGGCATTTTAAAGAATATAAATCCCACAACTTGCAAAAAATATCCACCAGTATCACATTGTTTCACGTCTGTTTCAATGTTTATATTTTCCCGCACAACCAAAGCACTTGTTCCGGTAATGTAAACATCTGGGAGAAAAAGAGTGCAAGCTTCTGCACTAGATCTAGACCTAAAAATAAAAGTTTTGACGAGTTGGATATTCACTAAGTAAATTAATGCCAACAAATCGTATGGAAAATGTGTTTACATACTTAAACTGACATAAACTTCATCGCATCTTATTAGTCTAGATTACTACACTAAAGTGCACTATTACGTTCGGTCTAAAAATAGACTATTCATCAGAAACTGGGTCAATGCAATGGCCTTCGCTAGCGAATTCAGAAGATCGGCCGTGCGCGTCCTTTCATATAGTAGTCCTTGATTTATATTTATAAGGAAAGAAGAAAAAAACCTACCCTGCTGAGAATCGAACCACTGACACAGTGACAGGTGAAGGTACAACAACAACAAAAAAAAAAAATGGATTTATTCGTTGTTATTGTTCTTTAATTTTTAAAAAAAATGGATTCCTATAATCGAAAAGACTAAAAAAAAAGTCTTGCTGAGAATCGTACCACGGCTCCTTGACTGACAGGCACAGATACTAACCACTACGCTACTGAGAACCCCTAGTAGTTATGAGGAAATTCTTACTAAATAAGCATGACTAAACCAAGAAACCCATCTACAGATAAAACCTGAACCTTCGTATGTATCCAAAATTCCATTTTTATTCAGAAAAGCCTCTCCAATGCAATCATGCCATCGTTTTCAACAAGTGCGCAATACGAATGTTGATCGGGATGAACGGAACAAAGGAGGAAGAAAAAATGATGGGAAATCATTTGCAAATACAGTATTTATGTTGGCGGATAAAAAAATCCTAGGGGAAATTTTTTCCGATAGTATCAGCGGACAAACACTTCATAATAATAATAATAAAAGATCATTTATATAATAGCGCCTAATCCAAACAAGTTAGGCGCTTTACAGAAAGTCTTGTTCTCTCAATTTGCATCCCTCTCTCTTTCTCTCTTTCATTCTCTCTCACTCTCTGTCTCTATCTCAGAGCAAATTGTAATGCAGCCTGTTGTTAGGCGCAGTTAACTCATAACTGTATTATAAAGTATTATTATTTGAAATGAATATAATAATGAATAATAAATTTTTGTTGGCGGTGGAGGGGATGTGGTGATATGGATAAATTTTGATCTATTAATTTTTTAATTTTGTCTGGGCAGCGGCCTGTTCTACCAGCTCTTTACGATTTCCAACTGCCAAGGTACCTTTAATATGCACACGGGTCCCCCAAATTTTTCGTCCTCATCCGAGAAGACTAGGTACTCGATCCTACTTCCCAATTGCAACAGGATCAGGGACATGAAAATATGAGAAAAATCCCAAACTTCCAACATGCCTGCTCCAGCCGGGTTTTGAGCCCGGTACCCTTAGCCTGAGAGGTGAGCACCTTGCCTCTAGACCATCTTGTCCCCTAATTGACTACGTTAATGAATCACAATTTGGGGTGCTCAGCTACACTTTACTGCTCATTTTGTAGTGACATAGATCCTAGATCTTTAGAAATGCTGTTTAGAGTTAGGTCTAGAGACAAAACAAACCCCTCGTGATCTAGATTAAGATCACTTAGATCTACCACAGTTCAAAATGTCACCCCAAATGAAGCTCTGAATATAATTAAACTTTTAAAATCCAGTTACATCATAAAGGCATAGGCTACGTAATGAATTAGCCTTAATTAGGGGAGGTCCGAGTAGTTCCATTTGAGTCACACAATAACGTGACAATAGGGATACTACAAGGATGCATTTTGATCTAGGTGTGGGGAGTTGCAGGGTGGAGAGCCCCCTTGGCGAGCTGGTCATCTAGTTGGATATTTTCTTCTGGAATTATGCTTATAGTATGGTATTTTGATAGGGTCAGAAGTTTGATCTGGGAAGCGGAAAGAGTTCCCTATGTCCCTACCTCCTTTTATGCTAACTCTAAACCTATGGCTATCCCTAACCTTAAATCTAGTTTTAACACTAACCCACACCTTTGCAAAAGTTTAAAGTGGTGGAGACATACGGAGGTCTTTCCCTGGAAAAATCTAAAGGAAACTGGGAGGAGTTCAATTTGTCTGAGTCACAGTATAAGGATAATACAAGGGTGCACTTGCAGGGAGGCAGCGTCCCCCTGGTGAGTTGGTCCTCTAGGTAGATGTTTTTGTAGTCAATGTGGGACTCGGCGATTAACACTCAGAACATGAAACAGGCGCCAGACTTAAATTGTGTAGCTCATACAGCAGTCCTCCCGAAACTGTTGACTTGGATACTTTGATGCTGGTTACATGTGAAATGATGAGCAGGGCATAAGCATGATACCAATTTAATACCTAGGGTAAATGCTGCACAAGGATGTTGACAGGTTTTTCATCGGCAAAACTTGGAGAAAATGACAGATTAAAAAAAAATTTTCATTATTGTCAATGTCATTTTATTATTTGATGAGGTAATCAGATATTCTGTTGCTTTGGTTAAACTGTCTTACTCTTAAATACACGAGCTGAAAATCCTATCTACCGCTATCATTCAAGAATAAGAAAGAAGGTTATGCTCAGAAAACAAAAATATGGATCTCAAGCCTTAAATTATTTTAAAAAGCAAGTAACTGACTGGTCACTGACTATCCCCACACCCGCGCTTGATGTGAGAGTTCACTGAATGTGGGATTTAAGGGTTAAAGATTTGGAAAAGGCCCAAATCACAGGCCTTAGCTCACGTACAAGCTATGTTATATTTTATAATGTATAGCACTAGCAGGTCAAGATTTGAAAGATAATGATTTGGCGAATGCTTTATTTGAAACATTTGGTGTGTAACATTGAACTCTGAAGGAATTGGTTTCTGAGGGAGTGTAAATGGGATGGAACGCTTTAAATCAGATGATCTGCACACTGCCATTGCAAGAAAATTGGGGTGCTCGTCTTTGCCATGCCTATTTAGATAATGTAAAGAATACCAGGGATGTCATAAAAACTGGAGTTGCACTTTTATAAATTATACACTGGCCAAAGAATCAGATGTGGATTAACTCTGTGAAAATAAATGTAAATAAAATGTTCTTCCCTTTGGTACCACAGCTGACATTTCCCATTCAAGATGCCGTCTGGACGCCCTCGGCGTGCAAAGCAACATGCTGTGGCAGAGATGGAGGAAGGAGAGGTGCCATCTGAAATTTCTCTGTAGGTTTCTTTGAGCTAGTCACTGACTACTCATGACATGTATCTATTTCAACCTAAATTGTATGGGGCTGGTTTATTGTTGAACATTTGGGAGATCATTTGCTCAGTGCTGTTAAATATGAGACTGATAGGCTTGATATAATGTTTTCATTGGAAAAAAAACAACAACAGTATTTTCATTGTTTAAGCTTTTTTCTTTAACAACCTGAGAATGAAAAATGATCTATAGATCGTGGTGAGTGTCACAGCATACAAAATAAGGAAGTGGCAGATTTCATCGTCACAAAATGTGAAGAGATTAGTTAGAGAAAACATGCTTAAATGCATGCTAAAATTGCTAGTATAGTCCATTCAGAGTAAAGAAATTGTTCTGGGTGAATAAAGTGTTTTTATCATACCTCAAGAGGGGATTTAATCCATTTTGAAAAGCAAGACTGTGATGACAGCGGTTTTCTGCCCTCTCCATAATCATTATGTTCTCATGGAACAATGTGTGAAATTCTGAATGTTAAATGGGTTCACAGACAAATTTTAGGCACACAACTGTCATCTCAGACACCGGATTATAGATCTAAGTACATGAATCTAATAAAGGAACCATGTTGTGGCATTTTCTGTACTGTGTAATGTCTTGTCTGGTGCTTTTACTTTCTTTTGAAGGGGAGATGAATGGAACTTGGGATATTTTTTCACGTTCATGTTGCTGGTAGATTGTTTTTTTGGATGCATCAAGTTTACAATTGATAAATTGAGCAGGAGCATCAATATAATATTGTGTACACTACATGTAGTACTGTGTAGTAGAGATAATTTATTTATTTTACCACATCAGTATTGTGATGATCCATGTATTTGGCAAATTTGTGCAGCTTTTACTTTGAATTTGGAATAAGTTGCTGCATTGAGAGAAAAAATATTGAAATTTCGTCTGATCTTTTTTATTTATTTATTTTGTTGTGCTCTGTTAAAATCTTTTGTGGGTTTAGCCACAACCACAACTTCAGCTCATCATGTGTATATTTACCTACTCACCATCATAATCAGCAACTGGTTGAATCTCCCCGGGTTGCCAGGGATACACCTACTTCCACACTCTGCCCCTCTTTGTGTAAATCAAAACAATCAAATGGACGCCACAGTGTTGGTGGTTATCAGTGATTGTGAAGAGATCTTGGTATCAATGGTAACATATTATGATATATTTAAAATTTGAAACATATATAATTTTAGCAGTTTAATCGGTAAAAGGTACCAAGCATTGGCAAGTCCTGATATAATTATCATAGTGCACATCGTCATGTATATAATTCTTAGCTGCATTTCATATTCACAATTTAGCCAGGAGAATGATTCAGACAGTGATTTTGAAGAGCCGAAAACCAAAGGAAAGAGAAAGAAGAAAGATGATTCTGCACCTGTAAGTTATGATTTAAGTTAATTTAGTTTTAGTCACTAAATTGTAGAAAATTCTTTGTGTCTTACTGAGTTGAATGATTTAGAAAAAAGTAAACTGATAACTGTGTAGGCTTAATGGGAAATTTATGTTACTGATAGAGCTTTTATGTGAACTTTACTGGATGAAAAAGACAGTGACAGGTTAAATGATAAATAAATGTCTGTCAGTACTTTTATCACAAGTTTTTATTTCAAAATTATTTCCGAGATAAAGGCAATTGTTTTGAGTGACAGACTGGTTAGTCATTAAATTACAATAAAGTTGGATTGCGTTTGATATCAAGAAAAGCAACGGAAATTTTGGTCATGGTAACTGCAGTTGCATAAGTAATGCTGGTGTTGGATTTGCCTGGTTCTGTTGTTGTTCGTTTTGTTTTTGTTTTTTCTTTTATACAAGATTCACTATGTGAAAGTAATTCATTTGTAAATCTCTAATTCCATACATGATCAATTTTACTGAAGTAGAATTAACCCTTTTGCTGCCAGGCCCAAATGCCCTTCCTCCTTTAAGACTACCAGAATAATAGATTATCTTACTGGGTAGAAAGACAGCAGGAAATAATAAGATCAGGAGTGCAAAACCTTTCTGAACAATGTCACCCAATATATAGGCCTCGCGGTAGTTTTAGCATGGAATGGTAGGGCCGATATATCGGCTGTGCAGCAGTCTTCTGCAACATGTGATAAATGGGCCTTGTAGTAGCAAGAGGGTCAATAGCCAGGTTCATTGTCTCATTAGAACTTTTGTATCTGCAGCATGCTAAGCGTAAGAAGGCAGACATGCATGCCAGGGCTAGAAGAGCTCAACAAGAA
This sequence comes from Onchidella celtica, assembly GCA_963931925.1. Lineage (NCBI taxonomy): Eukaryota > Metazoa > Mollusca > Gastropoda > Systellommatophora > Onchidiidae > Onchidella > Onchidella celtica. The sequence continues at coordinate 5,302,875 of OZ007580.1, read as the reverse complement.
GCTTTGGATCTAGGAGATGGCAGTCTGTTTGAAACAGTGAAGGCAGGAAAGGCATCACTGCAGGTAAGTGAATCTATCCATATGTCATGGTTAACATGATAAATGAACGCATTCACCAAACGGAGAGGAAAAAGCGGTTAATAATTGAAAGATAGATGGCCCTAGATCATAGATTTACACCTACACAATACTGTACATTCACTGTTGTCTGTAAAGATGCTAGCATTTTTTGAGTGAAGTTTGTCAATTCTTTAGTCATCGAAAATCAAAGTGTTGACAGGCAATAAAATTTGTGGATTTCTGTACACTCAGAAGTGGGAAACTTCATACTATGACAACCAAATCTAAATGTGAGTTTATGGATGTTTGTATGTCCTTGTGTATGTAGGAGACTATCGCCTTGCATTCTGAGAAATAGTCATTTGTGTGCACTTTCTCCATGTATGTGGTGTACATTTTTATTCTGTAATGCAACAGGAACTGTGTGGTTGAAATGTCCATGCATGGATAAATTATTTTTTATCTGTATTAGGATAGTCTTTCTTCTATTTTATACTCAGGCATGTACTGTTCCAGAAGTGGAAGTTTTTAAGTTCATTGAGGATTAAGAGCATGCCAGAGACTGTCTGTGTTACAGCAGTATTGCATCTTTCATGTACTTTGCTCATTGAATTCTTCACGGTCTTGTGAAGGTTATAATTATATTGTAATACTTCAGGTTTAGACTGTAAACGTCTTGTGAATCGTAAGTTAAATTTGAATGTATTATCTTTCAGTGAGTTGACTTTTGTTCCCATCATTTTGGCTTACATTATTTTTTCTTTGTTTTATTTTGTTTATGCCCTCATAATTGCATAGTTTTTTTTTGTTGTTGTTCTTGTTGTATGTGTAATTGACCGAGTTGTTATTTCTTCTCCATCAGGCTGTAGTTGATGACTGGATAGAAGGCTACAAGTTAGACAGAAATTCTGCTCTTCTAGAACTGATCCAGTTTTTCATTCAGTGTTCAGGTTGCAAAGGGAAAATCACTCCATACATGTATGCCAACATGGAACATGCTGAGATCATTCGTAAAATGACAGAGGAGTTTGATGAGGTAAGGGCATACTTCTGTGTGGACTAGTTGTTCTCGTTTGCCAGTGGACAGGTATGGGAATTAAGTAGATGTGGAGAACTGGAAGTAAAGTGATAATAGTCTTTTCCAAAATGAATGGAATCAGTGTTTGCCAGACTAGGCATCTAAGATCAGTTGGAAAAACATTGTGCCAAGTGTTTTACAACTTGATTTCAACTTTCATTGATTATTATTATTTATTGTTTTCTCTATAGGAAAGTGGTGATTACCCACTTATTATGACTGGACCCCAGTGGAAGAAATTCAAATCCTCTTACTGTGATTTTGTGCAAGTCCTGGTGCGGCAGTGTCAATACAGTATCATTTATGACCAGTACATGATGGACAATGTCATCTCTTTGTTAACCGGTTTGACTGATTCCCAGGTGCGAGCATTTAGACACACAAGTACTTTAGCAGGTGAGTTGTGCATTGTCTGTACATGAAGACTGATAGTTGAGAGTGCATGCACATATGAAATAGTTATTCCTTTGTCAGAAAGTGGACATGCTTCATCAAGGCTGTCATGAGATAATGAATTTAAAACACACATTCTACGGGGAATGATGTCGCCCATTCCGATTGATTGGAATCATTCTGATTTTTCTTGAAAAATGGGTGTAATACAGATTTTCCGATTAACAAGGCCGGTATTCCAATTTTTTGTTACTTCCCGCAATTGGCTTTTTTTTTTTCTGTTTTCCTTCTTCTGGATTCTAGTTTTTAATTATAACTTTTACAAAATGCGCCGAGTCGGAATATTGCGATCATTTTATGTATAAAGCGGAAGTTAGTTCTACTTTCTTATCGCTTGTTTTGCACCGTTCAGGGATTTGATCACTTGCTACACATGTTGTTTATATTCTTTTTACTGTTCCGCATGGTGGCGATTCTGAAACTAACTGCCTAGATGTATTCGCCTGTACTTAAATCTAAGTGTTATATTTGGCTGCGATTGTGATGGAAGGGGGAATCAGTTCTAAGTTCTAAACCTAGCTAGATTTATATCTCTTCCTTCAAATTTAAGCCTAGCTAGATATCGCAAAAGTCTAGATCTAAGAGATTTACTAGGCAGCGACTATGACAAATGCAGGAACGAGACCTAGCAAGATCTATGGACAAAGATATTATAAGTCTAAAGTAATTTATTCGCCGGCGATTGTGGCGGAAGGAGGAATCAGTTTTAAATTTGCCTAGACCTAGATTTCCTAAATCCAAGCCATGAACATGGAGAAGGTTGACGTTCTTATTCAGTTTTGACCAAGACCAGGACAGAGAGCGGATAATATGATATGGTTGAAATGAACTGTAAATAGTGTAAGTTTTAAAGATAATTTTCAGCTTAATCCTTTGTGACCGACCAACAAAAAAACACAACATGAAAATATAGATTTAGAACTGGTACCGTTAATTTTTATTCTCTTCCAAACCTATTCAGTTTTTCCCCCCCAGATTCAGATATTTTGGGGGCCTGATTCAGATTTTTGTTTTTGTAGGGTGGCATCTCTGATTCTAGTCATTGAGCCACTATAATTTTTTACCAGTGCTGAGAATAGCAGGAGAGAAACAGTCTAGATTCATATTTAAACATTGGCAAGAATGGAAATTAAGGTGCCAGGCATTTGGCTTGGATTTTCAAAACTTATTTCTTCTGTCCAAGTAAATTTTGAAAGTAACAAAAGCAGGTTGTGAAGGCAAGAAAAGACTCAATCTGTAATTCTTTCAGCAATGAAGCTGATGACAGCCTTAGTGGATGTGGCACTTAACCTGAGTATTAATCTGGACAACACACAGAGACAATATGAGTCGGAAAGAGCCAAGCAGCAAAACAAAAGAGCTGGTGATCGTTTGGATTTGCTAATGCAGAAACGACAGGAGGTATGTGTAATCTGTTGTTGATACTGACATGGGTCTTCAATTAATTAATTTCTGTCACTAATAATCGTAAAGATACACGGCTGGCTAAAGTAAGAATTGAACTGTTTCTTTGAAAAGAAAAAGTAGATATAATAATCTTGAGTGGAAGTGAAAATGGAGAGAAGTTTGACCATGCAGTCTTTTTTGTTAAGGCTGTGTTTTCCGAGTTGTGTTTGTTCATTTTACACCGTAGGCACTTGTGTCTTATCATTCTGTTATATTCTGTCTATTGTCTTGCTCTTTCCTAGCACAGTGTTACAGTTACCATGTCAACATGCTTTCTCCATACTCAGACTCAGATGTCTCGAGATGTATGTCAGCTTATCTTATATCATGATTGTTTCTTATGGTTTGTTTCTGTTATGTGGTGATAACAAACAATGAGAAGTCAGTTGTAGCCGGGAAGATAAGCAACTTTATTCTGGTAATATTTACAGGTCATTAGTTATATACAGTATCGCAGCAGATGTACATAATAATGCATAGAGTAATGAGTGTCACCAAATATCAATAAAGATAAAGTCATTCACATACTTTCATACTTTAGAATAGGTATATATTATGTCAGGCCAGAGTTTTCTGCTATTGTATGACAGTACACAATACAGCCTGCTACTGTCACCCCCACTGTCTTGTGGGTCATCTCGGGAGAGAGGAAGACTAGGGGAAGGTAACCCTGAATACAAATACCACACTGCCTTGTGTGTTGCTATGATAGCAAAGGCTATGGGAGTAAACCCAGACAGAAAATCAGGAATTTAGAATAGGTGACCTAATGTATTATCAACTCACTGAGAGTAATGCAACATGAAAAGTAATGTAAGTAAAGTGGTGGTGTTAATTAATCACACAACGCAAAGGAGGTAAATTATTTCCCTTACTACGTAATTAAGTGTAGGTCTAACCAAGGACAGTAAGTAAGTAATTGCATGTATGCATAATTTCCCTTAATTGCATATGGATATATAACACCTCCCTTCTAGCCTGAAGTACATAATATAATTATGGTGAAGGCTAAAATTAAAGTTCATGCTACATAAACATGGTAAAGTCGCGTCTTGTCGAGATCGGTCCTTGCCACCCCATGTCAGAATGGTGTGGTAGGTCTCGGTCTCGTCCACTCCTATCCACCCTATGCCAGGATAGTGTGGTAGGTTTACGGACACGTCAGTCCTGGAGTGCGGTCCTTGCCACCCCATGCCAGGATGGTGTGGTAGGTTTCTGTACTCTGTCATAGGTTCAGTCCTTGCCACCCCCGTGTCAGAATGGTGCGGTGGGTTTCTGAACCTTTACAAACAAATCAGTCTCTATGTCTCTGTCGTCGAGGACGTAGCTGATCTGTATGCCGGCGGCAAATTGGTCCATCTGGTAGAATCTTGACTTCAAACAGGCTGTGGCCAATGGTTGCTGTCACCTTTGCAGATTTCCATTTGTCCTTACGCCCCCCTTTGAAAGACAAAGCGAAGCAGGGATCACCAACGTTGAACTTCGGCAGATTTGACTGTATCTTTCTGTCGTCTGCGCTGTCTTCGACGGGCTGGTGGAACATCTGGAGTCTGGTCGTCGGCATCGGGTGGACTGGCATGTCGTTCTCTCGCTGGAAGGATGACGTCAATTTTGGTTCTGATTTGACGGCCATTCAGTAGTTGACTGGGACTGGATCCGCATGGTAGAGGTGTACGTCTGTACAGCATCAGGAATTCCTGGATGGCGTCAATTGGAGGAAGACTTGACTTCTTTAGAGACTGCTTGAAACTCTGGACGAGTCTCTCAGCTGCACCATTTGTCGCTGGGTGGTACGGAGCTCCTTGGAGATGTTGGATGCCTCTTTCCTTGCACCAAGCCTTGAACTCCTCTGATGAGAAACACTGGGCGTTGTCAGTCACAATGGTGTGCGGATAACCAAAATGTGCGAAGTCCTCGTCCAGTTTGCGGGTCGTCGCCTTGGTGGTGATGGAAGTCATCAGGTGCACACATGGGTACTTGGACAGGGCATCCACCAGGACTAACCAATTGTGTCCTTTGAAGTTGACAGCATGGTCGACATGGACTCTGCTCCAAGGTTCTTCAGGAATTGTCCAATGGTGCGTCTACTTGGCAGGAAGCTTCTGGTGTTCGTTACAGGCTAGGCAGCTGCGGGAGACGTCTGTGATGTCTGCATCAATGCCGGGCCAGTAAACTGCTGTTCTTGCCAACTGTTTCATTCGCTGCATCCCAAAATGTCCAAGGTGAAGAATCTCTAGGATCTGAGGCTGCAGGCTTTGTGGGATGATGAGTCTGGATCCATAAAAGAGACAACCAGTTGACTGTGACAAGGAGTCTTTACCGTACTTGGAATATTGTACGGCCATCCGTCTTGTAAGAAGGTCTTCACTGTTGACAGTAGCGCATCTGCAGACGTTGCCTTGATAACAGCTTTTGAGTCCGTTGGGGCGACTTGCTTGCTGATCATCTTGATGGTGCAGATAGTGTTTGCATCTGCAACTGATTCTTGCTGGTCAAACGTCTTGTCCGGGCCGGCTGGAAGTCGACTGAGAGCGTCGGCATTGCCATGTTGAGCCGTCTTCCGGAACCCGATCCTATAATGATACTGGCTCAGGGTAAGGGCCATCTTGCCAGTCTGTTTGCTGCCAGTGCTGGAGTTGCTTTTGTTGGCCCAAACAAAGCAATTAGCGGCTTGTGGTCCGTCACCAGGATGAACTTTCGGCCATACAGAAACTGGTGAAACTTGTTTAGGCCGAAGATGATGGCTAGGGCTTCTCTCTGGATCTGGCTGTATTTGCTCTGTGTTCCAGTGATGGTCTTGGACGCATTGCTGATGGGTCTTTCGCTGCCATCTGGGTATCGGTGAAACATGACTGCTCCAATCCCAACTTGAGAAGCATCGCAGGATATGCCCACTTCTAGAGATGGATCAAAGTGGGCCAGCACAGTGTCAGCCGTCAACATCTTTTTGACGCCCTGGAAACAAGCCTCTTCTTCAGTTCCCCAGTGCCACGGAACGTCCTTCTGCTTGTAAGGCTTGGCTGGCTTGGGTTCTTGTAGTACTAGTAGGCTTCAGAACTTCAGTGACATCGGAACTTGTGAAGATCCGACCCTCGTCGCCGATTTGTTATGTGGTGATAACAAACAATGAGAAGTCAGTTGTAGCCGGGAAGATAAGCAACTTTATTCTGGTAATATTTACAGGTCATTAGTTATATACAGTATCGCAGCAGATGTACATAATAATGCATAGAGTAATGAGTGTCACCAAATATCAATAAAGATAAAGTCATTCACATACTTTCATTCTTTAGAATAGGTGACCTAATGTATTATCAACTCACTGAGAGTAATGCAACATGAAAAGTAATGTAAGTAAAGTGGTGGTGTTAATTAATCACACAACGCATAAGAGGTAAATTATTTCCCTTACTACGTAATTAAGTGTAGGTCTAACCAAGGACAGTAACTAAGTAATTACATGTATGCATAATTTCCCTTGATTACATATGGATATATAACAGTTTCTTTATAAAAAAAGATAATATAATAGGCTTTGGGCCTTCTTAGATTTACACAGATGTTGACTTTGCAGAATTTGTTTCTACACTTTGAAGAACTGCTGTTCACGTATTCTTATCCAGGCACAGTTAATGAAATGGGCTCTGCACAGTAGTGTCTGTAGGTATGTGTTTGCGCTTCACTGCACCGTACTTGTTGCCACACATTCTTATTGTCCACTTTCTCTCCCACAGCTGGAAGAGAACCAGGCAGAGATTCGAAACATGTTAACCTACATCTTCAAGGGAGTCTTTGTACACAGATACAGGTGTGGATTCTATTTTTGTGTGTTATTTCATGGCACCTGAAAATTTAACGTTTCATCAGTCTTTTTACTCATATCAAAATTTTCTTTTCCTCTTCTACAGGGATGTAAATCTTCCGATAATCCTCGGAAATCCGAGAATTTCTTTCTGGTTCCGATTTCCGAGAGAATTGGAGTCCCGATTTTTTGTTTTTAATGAATAGACAAGAGCGAAATTCTGTTCCGAGCGCTAATAGCGCCGGACCTAGCGATTCAACGGGCGCAACCGTAAATGCGGCAGCTCTACCCTACCGTGTTCTGCCGTACTGCGTATGCCCGAACTCGCAATAACTTTCGTCCCCTCGCCGCGGCCCCGCTCAACTAGGCATTAGTAATGTTGCATAATAAGTTGTCACGGCATACAGTTATACACCTTCGCCCATGTCCGCGCGCTTCGGCCGTTCATACGAGCTCGAGTAGGTAAGCACGTATAGGTCACACATTATTGATTTTTATTGTATCGTAAACGATGGCGGTCATTGAGTAAGAACAGTGGACACATTTTGTGAAGGGGTTTCATTTTATTTCGCTGTTGTGTGTTTTTTTATTTTTATTTTACATAGCTTACAATCGTCTTTGGTGGTGGTAACTCCCGGTAGATCTAGGTCGGCAGACCTTTAGAATCTTCGAACGTAATTGACGATCACGGATTATAACTAGATCTAGGCAAAGGCGTACACGTGTTTCAGCGACGTTAGAAAGATTTACGTTCCATAGCATAATTTATTTCGTTTCATACGATTGTGGTTGTTTCGTCATGTTTCCGAGCATGTTCATAAGGTTTTAAAGGAGGCGCACATTTTCATGTTTTTAATGTATGTAATTTTTGTGAAATCCGACGAGACTCTAGTCATAGGCCAAGTCTACTGTCTGGCCTAGTGAAGATTCGCACGTCATTTCAACTTTCAAATCTTGTCAGTTCCGTGCCTTGGAACAACCGATTTTGTTACACATATGCTTCTTCAAATTCCCGGATTTCTCAAAGAATTATTTAGATGTACATCGTTTTAATTTTTTGACTCTATAAAGATATAGAAATATTGAGTGTGGTGGCTGATCTTTGCTTTAAAAATTAATATAGGTCTAATCTAGATCTAAATCTTCTATAACCGGTCTGTTTTGAAAAGTTCATTGAGTGACAGAATGTTGTGATCAAGGAGCAAGTGCTGGCTTGTGATACACAGAATAGATCTATATTGGTCTAGAAATATTGATCTTTTGCTAGATTATGTAGATATTATGTAGATTTATACTTTGTCAGTGAGATCATGGACTTAATAATCAAAGCCCAAAATGTATGTTACTTTAAATATTTGATGTAAAACTGTAAAGTTAAGTTTATTAGGTTGTTATGTGTTATGTTTTCCATCATAGTTCATTAAAGTTAGACAAATAGCCTGCGTGCCGCAGTGTCAGAACTTGTTTCAAAGAACGCCGCATTGGTTTCAGAGAATTTTTCAGGAGGCCATTTACATCCCTGCTTCTAACCTGTTTTGCCAGCATTGCAAAAAAAACAAAAAACAACCATTTATATCATCTTTTATATCTTTTGAAATAAAAGTCACACAGTTGCTGACTTCATGAGCTGGAGGGTGAAATGATCCGAGTTATTGTGGGAATTAAACTTTTAACTTGGTGATTGTCATTATTCTTCCTTAATTCAGGTTTGATGGGGATGAAGCAAGATTCAAGAAGTACATGTTACTGTATTAGCTTATTTTTCAAATTTTTCTTTTATCAGGGATACTCAACCAGAAATTCGCTCCATTTGCATGGCAGAAATTGGTGTTTGGATGAAGAAGTACCCAAATATGTTTCTAGATGACAGTTATCTCAAATATGTGGGTTGGACACTGTATGATAAGGTGAGCTGGGATATTGTTTCTTATGTGGAACAATGGCATCTGTATGTGGAAATAACTGTTTTAGTTGCTTTTTTGTGTGTTTTTTTCTTAAGAACTTGATTGTTGCAAATTATAAAGCCATCACAGTGTGAATTTGGATTACTGGGAGATAGACACAGTGTTATATTTGTGTGTATTTCTACTTACAGGTTGGAGATGTCAGACTTTGCTGCCTCAAGACATTAGCCCCACTCCATGAAACGCCAGATTTATCTGGCAAGCTGGAGCTCTTTACCAACAGATTTAAGGTATGTCAACTGAGTGAAGGTTTGTCCTAATGTACATTGTATCCATCATGGGTGCCAGATCTCCGGTATATACCGGATTTCCGGTTTCGCTAGGTATCCCAAAAATAAATTCCGGTTTCGCGATGTGAAGAACTGAAAAACAAAAAAGAACAAAACCTGGTTAAGACAAAAAAAGCGCAAGCGTGCGTTCGAGACCTCGGCCTAATTTGCCCTATTTTTAGCATCTACATTGTCCGAAGGCCTATTTTCAGCACATTGCTACCGTCGTGTTCTGGCTGATTCGCAGTTTTAGACCAGATGCTTCACATGCAGCAGCAGCCCTTCATGGCGCTGACAATAACGCGAACTTGAAAGTGAGCGAAGGGTCACATATTGTGTCCGGTCAAGACCCGCTTGTTCTGCGTATCGTTTAAGTGGTCGTAGTCTGTCATGTGTTGCGCTGACTTCGTACTGTGTGTCAGGCCTACGCCAGAATTAATGCATTAGACGCCTGCAGTGGTAGATCTACAAACGTTTATTATCGATTGACGATGGATGCTTTCGTTTGGAATCCCCTATTGCTTGGTTCCGCGTGTATTGTGAATGTGTTGTGCGGACTGATCTGACGTGTTACTACTGTTACGCAAAAACCTAGAATCTAGATCAAGGTCGAGCATGCCCCCTATATCTGTACTGATACACGTTGTACGGCTAGCCGTCTAATACTCATTGTACTAGATCAACCCAATGACGGAGGCTTTAGCATAGTTTACAAAGGCCTCAGATTGTTCTAATTTTTTAGTTTTCCGGCATCAATATCATTGGCATAGCCGGATTTCACTTCATTCAGTCCAATAAACGGTACTTATAGCAATCGTGAGTGAGTGGTAGGTCTGACGCTTCTATTATAACCACGGGGGCCGTAAGCGAGTCAAGCAACGGCATACTACTTAAGCCTTGTTTTCATGTGTACGGAAGCGAAAACGTCAAACCTCCATTTAGTATGTGTACATGTAGTTCCGTTTCACTACTTTACGGGTTTTTGATGTTTCCGTTGCTGTTTCCATTTCCGTACAAAGGAAAACTCAGCTTAGCGGTGTTGAATTGAAAGGGAGACAACAGGATCTATTTTATTGGCTCAAGAGACACAAATAATATTAATAAACACACACAAAGCAGTAGCTACATGTATTGTCGGTTGTGTGTTTGTGATAGGTTTTATAAATTTATTGGAGAAATTTTTCCCACATTCAAGATTAAGTAGGAAATAATATTCATCTTTAGAACAAAAACTGCTGCAGTCACACACATTTTACATGAACAAGGAAGGTTATATAGGTGTGCACAAATACTTAGTAACCCGTAGTACATTATTGTGACACGTAAAGTGTTTTGTTCTCTGATATATATTTGAAAATTGCCATTGTATAGCATTTAGCATTGGTATATGCGATTTAGGTGTCATTTAGTTGGTAGGTCTGTTGTTTTATCACTGCGTTGCTCAGTACCCGCGACTTCAGGTTCGGCTGATTTGGTCAAAGTGATTTTCAGGTTTCAGACAGCTCCGTTGCTGGCACCCATGATCCATGAAAAGCTATCAGTATTATTCCATCAGTACTTAACCACTTTGATGTCATAACTGTCTGTGTTGAACTTTGGGAAAAGGAGCTCCTTGAAAGTTACCTGACCAGTGCAAAAAGTTTTTGGATTGTTAATGATAGGCTTTATAAACAGGGGTACCCATGAAAGCAAACAGGGAAAGATAAAGAAGATCATTTTGGCTCTCACAATTTGCTTCAATAGGTTATTTTAGCTAGATGTGTGCCACATTTGGCAGAGGTTCTTTACCATGTCACTTCATGTATGCCTGTTGTTGATTTGTGATATGGTTATGTAATGATGCATAAGATAAATGTACCATGTATGTACTCTCGAACGCTCTGTGAAAGAGAATTTCCCCCATGGGATAATGAAGTGATTCTTATCTTACCTTATGATGGGGAAAAAGGAAAATAGGGGGAGAATAGAAGGAAAATTGTGGTTTACTTTGAACTTATCACAAAAATCATTTGTGTGTGTCTTGATCATCTTCCTGCAGGATCGAATTGTTGAGATGACACTGGACAAGGAGTATGACGTAGCTGTCCAAGCTATCAGACTGGTCATTTGTGTTCTAAAGTGAGTCTTTATCTGAAATTGTGGGTCACGTGTTCCTGCCAAATTTCAAACAGATCAGTTCAGTAGTTTTCAAGTCTATTGGTAGCGAAGGGTTTTTCTTGTTTTTTTTATTTTTTATTTTATTTTTTTGTACTAGAAGGCTGTTTGTTTGGAGAAAGAGGGTCAAAAATTACTCATTGTTTTGTCATTGTGTCATGTGGAATAATTGTGTGCATTTTTGTATTTTAATATTATATTACAGATACAGTGAAAGTGTCCTGTCAGACAAAGACTGTGAGAACGTGTATGAACTGGTGTATTCCTCACATCGTCAAGTGGCCCAGGCAGCTGGGGATTTCCTCAACCACAAGTTGTTTAAGCGTGATGACGACGCTCCACCAGTACGATCTGCCAAGGGAAAGAAAAGAAGTCCCAACACACCACTGGTTCGAGATTTGGTGCAGTTCTTCATTGAGAGTGAGGTACGTCAGTAGTTGTGATTTGTTATCCGTACATCTTGAAACATACATCAATGTCAGGTCGGCATAGCTGCTATTGCATGACAGTGTGCAATACTACCTGGTACTGTCCGCACTGCCTTGTGTGTGACTCGGGAGTGTCAAAGGCTGGGGGAGAAAACCCTGATAAAAAACCGCACTGCCTTGTGTGTGACTCGGGAGAGTTAAAGGCTAGGGAGTAAACCCAAACAAAATCCGGTGGGAGGGACCCCAAGGCAGTTGGTGGGGAGGTCTGTTCCAATCCATCCTCTGGCATCCCCTGCAGCTCGATGCGATTCCAAACGTATTGGCTATGCCTTTCCCTTGGATTAAATCTGTGGAGAAGAGAGGGGGTCTGTGCAAAATGGGCTAGGCACAGGTTCCATACTTTTTGCCCAGGCTAATGCGGCATACAGAGGGAGAACACTGCCAACCTGGGCAAATACAGTGTACAAAACCCATGCCAAAAAAGCTCTCACAGCTATATGTCAACACGGAGATGTCACTCTGTCATGGGTAATGCCATGAAAACAACAAGGGGAGGGGCAGTTACAGGTTTTAAGTCTTCCCAAATTGGCGAAGGGGAAGGCGCCAGGGGCCTCTTCTATCGGTGGGAGTGACTATTTAGTTACACTGGTCAGCTACCGCCCGCCTTAAGCTGAGCAGCCCTCAGCCAGTTGGGTGCCGACCCGCCACATCTGCCTGCCTCATTGGGTACATGGGGATAGATCAAAAATCGAAAAGTTGATGTAAATGATGTACCTCGCTCAAAACGAAAAAACCAAATAAAAATTAGCACTTGGAACGTTAGGACCATGTGCCCTGGACTTGACCAAAACATCGATATGACAAAGAACGACTCATTAAGAAAAACTGCAATAATAGACAAAGAATTGCTTAGGCTGAAAGTGGACATCGCAGCTTTACAAGAAACCAGACTGGCAGATACTGGTACACTCAAAGAGCAACACTACACATTTTTTTGGAAAGGACTTGACTCGAACCAACCTCGTCATCATGGTGTTGGCTTTGCCATCAACAATCGCCTGCTCAGTTCCATCAACACACCCACTGGAAAGTCTGAAAGACTCATTTCCCTAAGATTACGCACAAAAACTGGTCACACCAACATAATCTGTGTTTACGCACCAACGCTTATGTCATCAGCAGACGATAAGGACCAGTTCTACAACATGCTAAACGAAATGTATGCCACCATTCTGAAAAACGAATCAGTAGTTCTCTTAGGAGACTTCAACGTAAGAGTTGGCGCGGACCATCAGTCTTGGCCTGTTTGCCTAGGACACCACGGCGTAGGCAAAATTAACAAAAATGGACAGCGTCTCCTGGAATTCTGTTCACAAATTGACTTGTGCATTACCAACACCTTCTTCAAATTGAATGACTCAAAGAAAGTTATGTGGCAACACCCAAGATCAGGACATTGGCATCAATTGGACTTGATTTTCACCAGAAGGAAAGATCTGAACACGGTTAAATCAACAAGGAGCTTCCACAGCACTGACTGCGATACAGACCACGCCCTTGTGATCAGCAAAATGCATACAAAGCTAATGAGAATATTTAGGAGCATCACGAAACGACAACCCAAATTAAAGACTACAAAAGCAAAACAAGAAGACTGTAAGAACGCTTTCACAAGAGAATTTAGTAACATCCCGGTAAATGATATGGAATCACCAAGCGTGGATGAAACATGGAACACAATTAAGACCAACATATATAACAGTGCCTCAACAGCTTATGGTACAAAGCCATCTTTCAGACATAATTGGGTTGGAGAAAACTCCACCACACTTCTTCCCCTGTTAGAAGAAAAGAGGAAAATGATGCTTGAATACAAGAAAGATCGCTCGCAAAGCAACAAAGACAAATTCAAACACATCAAGGCAAGGTTCAAAGTGAAACAAGAAAATGCGCCAATGAGTACTGGACCAACTTATGCTCTGAAATTCAATCGGCCTCTGATGCAGGAGACTCCAGAAACATGTATGAAAAGATTAAAGTTGCACTAGGACCAACCATTTCAAAAAGTGCCCCCATCAAGACAGAAAACGGCCAAGAACTTACCGACAAGAAGGAACAACTGCAGAGATGGGTCGAACATTATTCCAAACTATATGCAAACGAAAAGCCAGCAAATCAAGGCTTAGAAGAAGCAGTCCCAAAGCTACCTGAAATGACGGATCTGGATGTGGAACCAACAATGAAAGAACTCTCTGAAGCCATCCAGGATATGAAAGATGGAAAAGCTTGTGGAGAGGATAACATTCCAGCTGAAGTCCTCAAAGAAAACCTTGAAACACTATTACCACACCTATACCACCTACTAATCGTGTGCTGGAAAACTGGAACAATTCCATCCGATATGAAAAATGCAAAAATTGTAACTCTTTACAAGAATAAAGGAGACAAAGGGGATTGTAACAATTACCGCGGCATATCATTGATGAGTATTACAGGGAAAGCGTTCGCCAAAATCATACTCAAACGATTACACAGGCTCGCTGAAATAATCTTACCAGAAGCCCAATGCGGATTCAGAGCAGAACGATCAACTGCAGATATGATATTTACAGTCCGTCAACTACAGGAAAAATGCAGAGAACAAGGAAAACCACTGTACATGGCTTTCATAGATCTGACAAAAGCCTTCGACACCGTAAGCAGACCATCGCTTTACATTGTACTGAAGTCCATTGGATGTCCACCACAGCTATTGAAGCTGATCATCTCCTTTCATGACGACATGAGTGCATGCGTCCAGTTTGACGGAAACATCTCAGGTAAATTTGCAGTGAAGACCGGAGTAAAACAAGGATGTGTACTGGCACCAACTCTATTTGGAATTTACTTTGCAGCACTCCTACAGTTTCGCTTTTCAAGACTCCACAGATGGTATTTTCGTCCGAACAAGATCAGATGGGTCTCTGTTCAACTTGGCCAGGTTAAAAGCAAAAACAAAGACTCGAGAAATCATGCTGCGTGAACTCCTCTTTGCAGACGATGCTGTAGTAGTAGCCCAAAACAACGAACAACTGCAAAATATGATGGACTTATTGTCAAATGCATGCGACCTCTTTTCCTTGACAATTAGTGTTAAAAAGACGGAGGTAATCGGACAAGGTACACTATCTCCTCCCGACATTTCATTGAACGGCAACAAGATCAACTCAGTTGAAAAGTTTACCTATCTTGGCTCCACAGTAACAGCATCACTATCCCTGGATGAAGAACTAAACGCCAGAATTGGGAAAGCAGCTACAACTTTCGGCAGGTTATCTCAGAGAGCTTGGAACAACAAAAAGCTGACACTCAAGACCAAAATTCTTATTTATCAAGCTTGTGTCATCAGTACCTTGTTGTATAGGTGCGAAACGTGGAAAAAAGATTAAACAGCTTCCATCTTCGCTGCCTGCGGAAAATCATGGACATCAGATGGCAGGACAAAATCACCAACAGCGAAGTTCTCAAACGAGCAAAGCTCACCTCAATTCAAGCAACACTGAGAACAAGACGACTCAGGTGGATAGGACATGTCAAAAGAATGGATGATAGTAGAATCCCAAAGCAGATACTGTATGGTGAGCTAAAAGAGGGAAAACGTCAAAGAGGTAGACCAAAACTACGTTTCAAAGATATCTGCAGGACCACACTGAAAGATTTTGGGATCGATGAAAAATCATGGGAAAATGTGGCAGAAGATCGAACGACCTGGAAGGGAGCCGTCAGGGAAGGTGCTGCCAAATTTGAAAAAAATCAAAGAGAAATTAGGGAAGAAAAAAGACAGAAAAGGAAGGAAAAGACAAATGAAGTCACAAACGAAGGCGAGTATATGTGCTCACTCTGTGACCGAAGATGTAAATCGAATATCGGACGGATTAGTCATGAGAGGAGCTGCTCTCGGCATCTGTCTTGAAGTCAGAAAATGCTGCAAAGACCGTCTGCAGAGACGAAAAGGGTCGTATATATATACATCTTGAACCCGTTTCAGTGGTGGCATTATTTTTTTCTTTTCTTGCGGGAGGCAAGGTAGTAAAGTGATTTTCATGACGGGTGGGGATTTTTCTGTAAAAACCTTAAGGTTTATGGATTTTGCCGTAATCTGGTTCTTTTTTCTTCCATTTTTTTGTCCAGCTTCATGAACATGCGGCCTACCTGGTGGACAGTTTGTGGGAGATCAATGAAATGATGAAAGACTGGGAGTGTATGACAGATCTGTTGTTGGAGGAGCCCGGCAAGGGAGAGGAAGGTAGGGTACAGCGGAGAATGTTTGTTTAGTCATTCAAAATTCTGCCTAGTTTTGTATGTTCATTAGAGCAATTTCATCAAATACCATCAGTAAATTTCAGGTGTTGTGTTCTGTGCCTAAGGATATCAACAATTTTCTGAGTAGTCAACAAGTTAATATGTCAAAGTGTGACTAATTGCATGGCCCAGGAAATCATTTTGTTTTGCTGAAGTTTATTTGTGCCATATTGCTTGTCACCACATAAGGAATGAAGTCAGGCCAGAGTTTTCTGCTATTGTACGACAGTACACAATACAGCCTGCTACTGTCACCCCCACTGTCTTGTGGGTCATCTCGGGAGAGAGGAAGACTAGGGGAAGGTAACCCTGAATACAAATACCACACTGCCTTGTGTGTTGCTATGATAGCAAAGGCTATGGGAGTAAACCCAGACAGAAAATCAGGAGTGGAGACCCGAAGGTGGTTGTCAGGGAGAACTGCATCAAACTGGCTTCCAGCATCTCCTGCAGCCGGACTAGTTCCAAATGTATTGACCTGGTCTCTCCCTTGGGTTTAACTAGAATGGCAGAGAGAGGGGTGGTGCCTCTGGGCAAAGCACCATCTCTTAAAAATAGCCCAGGCAAGGCAGCAAAACGAGGAGGCGTTTGCTCGGGCTTGGCAAGCGTCTGTCTCTCCTCTATAAGCCCACCCATTTCCGATTTGGAGAGGACACTCCAGCCATCCGTTACGGATGGGCACAACACGGGAGGTGGCAGTTACCGGTGATAAGCTCAATCCATTTGGCGTACGGATGAGCGCCAGGGGTCCCCTCTGTCGGTGGGAGCGGCTTTTCAGCTGCATTGATCAACTACCGCCCGCCGTAACCTGGGCAGCCCCCAGGCAGTTGGGTGTTGTTCCGCCACGTCAGCCTGCTTCATAAGGTGGTTGGAGCTAGACCAAAAGTCAAAAAGCTGACGTAAAGTGTGCACCTGGCAAAAACAGAAAAATACTAAAACTTGGTACCTGGAACGTCAGAACAATGCGCCCAGGCTTGCAACAGCAAGATCTCACTAATATTGACTCCATCAGGAAATCCCAAATTATTGATCGAGAACTTCAGCTACTAAACATCGACATCGCTGCCCTTCAAGAAACTCGACTTCCCGACTCCGGGTCAGTCAAAGAAGAAAACTACACCTTCTTCTGGCAGGGCCTTAGCAGCGAACAGCCGAGAATCCACGGCGTGGGCTTCGCCGTAAAAAACTCCCTTATCAATTCGATCGCAACTCCAATTGGAGTGTCAGAACGCATCATGACACTCAGACTGAACACCCGGTCTGGTTTTACCAACATTATCTGTGTCTATGCCCCAACACTTACCTCCTCTGACGAAACCAAAGACATTTTCTACGAGGCATTGCAGAGGACTCTCCACAACATCCCTCTCACCGAAGGCCTGCTAATTCTGGGTGACTTTAACGCTCGAGTGGGAGCAGATCACTCCGCATGGCCAAAGTGCATTGGGCACTTCGGCATTGGCAACATCAACGAAAACGGGCAGCGCCTTCTGGAGCTATGCTCCGTAAACTCATTATGTGTTACAAACACGTACTTTGACCTTAAGAGATGCCAAAGAACATCATGGCGCCATCCCAGGTCTGGCCATTGGCATCAATTAGATCTTATTCTCTCAAGGAGGAAGAGTTTGGGCTGTATAAAAATAACTCGTTCCCTCCACAGTGCTGACTGTGACACCGACCATGCACTGGTAGTCAGCAAAATCAAAATTTCGGCCAAGAAAATATACAGATCAAAAGCCCCTTCAATCCCTAAGATCAATGTAACAGCAATCAGAGATGAATCAAATAGAAAGTCATTTGAAAAGTTAATTGCTGAAAGCATGGATAATGTCACCCAATGTGACTCGGTAGATGAAACATGGAACACTCTCAGTTCAAAAATTCATGACTGTGCCATCAAGTCTTTTGGACAGCATAAAGTTTCAAACAACGACTGGGTAGCCCAGAACAGCGAAATTCTCCTACCTCTCATTGAGCAAAAGAAATCTGCTTTCAATGAGTATAACAAAAATTGCAATCAGAGTACAAAAACTTGTTTGAAAAATGCAAAAGCTAAACTTCAGCTGGAGGTAAGACGTTGCGCCAACAAATACTGGACAGACTTGTGTAACAGCATACAAGAGGCAAATGAAAAGGGAGATATGAAAACCGCCTTTAGTCAGATGAAAGTAGCTCTTGGGCCAATCATCACCAAAAGCGCCCCACTTAAGTCTGTAAATGGTGAACCCATCACAGATAAAAATGAACAACTGAATAGGTGGGTAGAGCATTACTCTCTGTTGTATTCAACTGAGAAAAATATTCCACCAGATTTTGAGGAACACCTCCAAAAACTGCCAATAATGGCCGAACTTGACGCTGAACCTTCCTTAGTCGAGCTTTCCAATGCAATCGACCACCTGTCTGCTGGAAAAGCCACAGGAAGTGACAACATTCCTGCAGAGGTATTAAAAGACCTAAAAGGCCCACTATTACCACACCTGTATAATCTGTTACTGCAGTGTTGGAAAGAAGGCGTGATACCACATGATATGAGAGACGCCAAAATTGTCACACTTTACAAGAACAAAGGAGACAAAGGCGACTGCAACAACTATCGAGGCATATCCCTCCTCAGCATTACTGGAAAGGCTTTTGCTCGCGTCATCCTCTGCCGCCTTCAACAACTGGCGGAAAAAGTCTTACCAGAAACACAATGTGGCTTTCGAAGCAAACGATCAACTATTGACATGATATTTGCACTTCGGCAAATCCAAGAAAAATGTAAAGAACAAAACAGGCCGCTTATAACATGCTTTGTGGACCTAACAAAGGCTTTCGACACCGTAAGCCGATCTGGCCTGTATGCAGTCCTTAAATCCATAGGCTGTCCACCAACATTGCTAAAACTTATTGCATCCTTCCACACTGACATGAGGGCATGTGTCAACTTTGAGGGCTGCACATCCAATTCATTTGCTGTAAACAGCGGTGTGAAGCAGGGATGTGTTCTTGCTCCTACCTTATTTGGTATATATTTTGCAGCCCTACTCAAGAATGCCTTTGGTCAATGTTCAGGTGGAGTACTTATTAACACCAGAGTGGACGGCTCCATTTTTAATGTTGCCAGACTAAAAGCAAAATCTCGTACAGAGCATATTATGTTACAAGAGCTCCTCTTCGCAGATGATGCTGCAATCGTGGCCCACGATGAAACCACGCTCCAGGCTCTCATCAATAGCCTTGCCAAAGCCTGTGACAAATTCATGCTAAAGATCAGTGTCTCAAAAACTGTAGTTTTGACACAAGGCTTGAGAAACCCCAACCCAATCATGCTGAATGGCTCTCCTCTGGAGCAAGTGGGAAAATTCTGCTACCTAGGCTCAACCATCAGTGGTAGCACAGACATAACAACTGAAATAAATGCCAGAATAGGAAAGGCGGCCACAGCTTTTGGCAAACTCTCAAAAAGGGTGTGGAACAATAGCAAGCTGACCATCAAAACAAAGGTACTCGTGTACCAAACTTGCGTCCTAAGCACCCTGCTGTATGGTTCAGAGACATGGACCACCTACTCCAAACATGAAAGATCCCTCAACTCCTTCCACCTGCGCTGCCTACGCAAAATTCTCAAGATCAAGTGGCAAGACAGGATCTCAAATATCGAAGTTCTGAGCCGAGCCAACATTCCATCAACTCAGGCTCTCCTAGGCAAAAAAAGACTGCGGTGGCTTGGACATCTCCACCGTATGGAAAATGATCGCATCCCCAGACAAATTCTCTACGGGGAACTTGCTACTGGCAACCGACCCAGAGGTAGGCCACATCTGCGATTCAAAGACACTTGCAAGGTCACGATGAAAGCATTCAACATCGACCCCAATGAATGGGAGAACCTTGCAAATGATCGAAGCAGATGGAGACAAAAATTGCGCAGTGACACGCTCGCAATAGACTTCAAGGCAAAAGAAACATACCTGACAAAACGACAGAGGCGGAATGAAAACACTCGCCAAAGTGAACCCAAAAGACTGACCTGCAATCACTGCCATCGCACTCTCGGGTCAAACATTGGTAGAATAAGCCACGAGAGAAGCTGTCAGTCAAAGTGAAAGTGAATATTCTAGCTGCTAAGACCGTCTGTAAAGACGCTAAAGGCCATATATACATAAGGAAAAACTAAAATTGTGAATTATACAGATGTCAAATTATGGATGTCCCGCTGGATTTTAGTTGATGTTTTTTAAAAAGTAAATTTTAGATTTTGCATCTTTTCAAGTGCATGGATATTTTTGCATTGTCATTGATCTCAAGAATTTGGGGAGAAAGCATGTAGTGCATGGTGTTTATTTGTCTTAGTTTTGCATGAAATGCAGCTATTATCCTGATTCTGTCTTTTTATCCACAGCTCTGGATGATAGGCAAGAAACAAGTCTGATAGAGATTATGGTTTGTTGTGTCAAACAGGCAGCCACTGGGGAATCACCTGTTGGGCGTGGTCCAAATAGAAAGGTATTAGAGTACATTCTCTTGTGCTATAAACTTAAGTAGCTCGTTAAAATTTTAAGTTTGGCAGACATTTTTTGTAATCATAAATTAAATGGTTTCTGTTTGGAAGAAAACGCTTTAGGTTTCTGCAGAAAGAACAGACAAGATGATCAAAAGTTGTCATTGCTGTCAGAACTCATATAATGTACCTTCAGTTGCTCATTGTCTACATGAAGTGATAGGTGCCTGTCTCTGTTGCAGCTGACAGCAAGAGAATCCAAGCAGGTGTCTGAAGATAAACAGAAGTTGACAGAACATTTCATTGCTGCTCTCCCACAACTTTTGCTCAAGGTGAGGTTTGAAACCACTAAAGTTAGTCACTAAAATTATGCGATGAGAGATATTGGAAAGCCAGGGGAGTTTACTAGATCTGATATATTTTAAGAATCTTGTTACAAGTATGTGCACCCGTTTTTGCGCTAGGGGTATGTATTTTAAAGCCCTTTGTGACTCCATAGAGAGCTCCTTCCGAAATACTCCTAACAACAGCCTTAATTAATTATTCTTCACGATTTTCTTTTTGTTTTCCTCCTGTTTTTTGGTTCAAAGGGTAGTGGGCAGGGGAAGGCATTCAATAAGATTTAGGGTTGAGGATAAGGACAGGGTTAGGGATAGGTTTTGTATATATGTATGAACCCCTAATGCAAAATGCATGGGTTGCATATGTACTTAATGACAACAGCCATGTTTTGATTCTTTCGTAATTTTCATGAACTTTGAGCTTGAGGAAGTATTAATATATCTGACAGTTGTCGTAGTTATACAACTTGCAAATTGAAGATTACATTGTTGTTGTTTTTTTTGTTTTTTTTAGCCAGTTTTCATTTTGTTTTGGTAAGCATTGTATGGGGAATGAAACAAAATATATATGAAACATATGACATTTAATGAGTGTGCTATATTCTGCAGTTGTGGAACTCAGAAACAAGTATTTCTTTTGTTGTTGGGCAGCCCGTTAATCATGGTGTCAGATTTCTTTTAGTGGCAGCATATTTCACGAAAACAATATGAAGCCGAATGATATGGTGTGGGGTCATATGGCTCTTTACTGTAATTTTTGACAATCTCCTGTGACAAATTGTGTAATGATTATTGTTTTTGACTGCCGTGCTCAGTACCTGATGGACCCTGAGAAAGTGGCCAATTTGCTACAGATACCTCTGTTCTTTGATCTGGACATCTACACATCGGGCAGACAAGAAAAGGTGAGAATGGATGTTGTCATGATTCGGATATTATTAAAGCTCACGCAGAGAGTGAGTTGTTTTTTTACCAGGGCCATGAGAAATTGGCTGGTGGCCTTGAACGGTCCTCGCCAAATTATAGTTGGTGAGTAAATAAATGTAAAGTTAAACGGTTAGATTCACGCTTGTCGGTTTTAATGTTCGTGATTAATAAGTAATGGAGTAGGGGTGAAACAAGGTGGGGCTAGCTGACATTGTTAATTATGACTAGACAAGTTTTGCACGTTAACTGGCTGGTAGAATAGTGCAGACGTATTACTACAATTAAAATGGTGGGAGGTTTCGACCTATGAGATAGCTGAACTAATTGGGCCAGCGGACTAGCACGCTGGGTAGTTAGATAGTATAAAACATCGTGTAACGTTCAGATTTAGTGAATACAGGCGAGCAGAAGCATCGTGTCGTGAAGTATCTCCGGTTGACCAGTACCTGAACTGTGTGCTTTGAAGACAAGAAGTCCTTGCTAACGGACTGACTGAGCTCTAGGAAGAAAGGTCTGAGTGGGCTGACCTTTGAAAGCCCACGCTGCGCTATATTGATGTTCGCGCCTACCAGTAGGCGTGAGCAATGGTAATATATCTTATTTATTCAAGTATAATAGAGATCGGAGATAGAGAGAGAACTACAGCCTCATAGGAAGACTAAGGAAACCCCAGCTGGCACTCGACCACGAGTGTCCTGTATCATAGATCTATTGCCCTAGTATGATTAGAATAATATAGCACATTGTTGATGAATTGAATAGTGATTGTGCATAAAATATAGTCTTTTGGCAACTGCTTAAATTACCTACAAGCCGAAGAGTGCTTCTGTAGGCTTTGAACGTACTGGGCTCTCCTAACATTTAAGCCCATATGATTTATGGAGAGTTTGCCTGGCGACTGGCCAGTGGCGACTCAACTGTCACTTTAAATTGATATCTATTTTCGTATAATATACCTATTTGCTATTGATTGCAGTACCTCCATAGTTACATGAATATCATTGGTTAAGTTATTAATTAGAGTTTTTTTGGTTTGAATATATACTTCTATTGTCTTTTGTCTTGTTATTAATATTTATGTAAACTTTGGCCTGACCGGCCTGACATATATACGCTCTAGTTATTTAATACTTTTCTTGTGTGGTTGTGTCCGAGTGTGAGTTAGCTGCCTCTCGTGCAGTCGTAACATCCCCAAGACCCTAACTCTGCTCGTGACAGATGTGTGATGAACAATACTGAAGATGAAATTATCATTCATTGTTACAAAAGTGTGGGATAGTAAAATCAGTTGATGTGCACTTGGGGTATAGTACAAGTATTGTAAACAGTAATCTGAAGTGTTCAATTTTTATTTTTTTTCATTATATGTGTTTCATCAAATTTTCAGGGATTTTTTTCATTAAATGCATGGGATTTTCTGTCCCCCAAAAGTATGTCATGGCAACATCTCATAAAAATCTAATTCACATAGAACTCTGTTTAACTGGTGATGCAAAATTCACATTGGTAAAGAAAAAGTTCACAGATATTCCTAATCCAGGTAGTGACTACTTGGATGTGATTGCTCAGATCTGATGGCACTGCTTTGCGTTTAAAATCACATATTGTATTATAATCTATTTCTGTGCATTATGTTATTTTATTTTGTCATGGCAATGATGAGATATTTCATCAGTCAAAACTAAATACACTATTTTATATCCCACCAGAACCTGGAGTTGTTGTTACGGTACGTAAATGATATTGTGGAAAAGCACACCGGAACAGAGGTGAGTGTGATTATGAATAAGGACATTCCATAAAAGTATGCCAAAGAAACAGAAAACTGCAACTATGTAAAACAGAAATGATGTAGTCAGAAATGGAATATTTTTGTTTTTCAAGAAAACTGCTGTCCATAATACCATAGAGCAGGCATGTCAAACATGCGGGCCTTTAAAAGCAAAGTTGCGGCACTCGTAAAGGTTTCTACAGTGTGAGCACATTTTATTTTCGTAATATAAATTTTATATATTTTATCGTATTTTTTCGTAATATAAATGACAATGTTTGGTTCTACCTATGTGTGTGAACAGGTATTTTCATTCATGAAATCAAGAAAAACCTCCTCTCAGAGAACAAGGCTGACTAATTAGCATTGACATCTTTGATCAAAGTTGGAACTGCACAGACACTTCAGCCGGACATACCAAAAATTGTCAGCCAAAAAAGGTGTCAAACCTCAGGACAAAACACTAAAACCTTTTGAATAGTAGCAAATAAATGTTTCAGTTTTAAACTGTTGTGTTCTTTTAACTATGTTTTTGTTGCTGTTGCAAAATACAAAAATACTATGTCCTTAATTTTTTTGATCAAACTATTTTATTAGTTTGTATTCATGAATGCTGCTAAAACATTCGTATACATATTGTATGTGCATATTCAGCAACAAAATATCCTGCAGTAAATTTTATTCAATGACTTCAATTAGTTGTACTGTGTGCAAATATTTGCCATGTGTGGCCCCCATGATGACATAATGTGACCCAGGTGGCCCTTCAGGAACTTTCAGAGACTCTATGAAATGTTAGTTGTGGGCTTTTTTAACAGTGAAAAATTTGCTTAATCTACACCATTTGTTATTTGATTGTGAATAATTTTGAATAAAAATACATCATTCTCATTTACAAATGGATAGCCAAAAATCATATTAAATGGTCTTTACACTTTGTCATATATGTATATCTTTAACAGGTTTTGTCTCATGTATTTTCTTTCAGGTGTTGGAGGCCTGTTCAAAGTGTTTGGAATGTTTGTGCAATGAAGAATATGCCATTGCTGGCAAGTGTGAAGTCAGCAAGAAAACATTAATTGATGCCTTAGTCATCAAACTGAAGCAGGCAGTGCAGGATTACTTCACAGAGGTGAGACGAAGACTTCTAATCTATTAAATAATCACATTTGTCATTTCAGCTATTTACTTATGTTTTGTTCATCATAGCATTAGAATTTATTTGTGTCCTATCAAACAGGTGTATTCCCACATATTTTTGTGTGAAAAGTCATTTCAAATGCCTTGTTTCTTTTGGAAAGTCAATCTTTGCTGGTTGGGTTTTAATGAACAGTTACACCTCTGCACCTTTAGAGAATATTGCAATACAAATTTATATATATTCCCTTTTATGGGTTTAACATATGGTGCAGCCAAATATGGAGAATATTTAAAGATAGGCAAATTCAAATGTGTTCATAATACATGGTCACTCATTCTAGGATAGGTTAAGAGAGAGAGGTCAGTCACTGAATTGTAGTAAATTTTAGTTTTTTGCAATACAAATCCAGATTGAAAATCATCAATGAGTGCTGATTGTATAGATCTGGTTTTGTTATACAGGGAGACACACCAGATGAAGATGAGGTGTTTGCTTTGCTTGCCAGTCTGAAGAGAATCTACGCATTTCACTCGTAAGTTGTCTCATCTGAGCTGATTTCATTTATCAAAACGTGTTTTTTTTTTCTATGATTTGATAGAACATTTGGAACAGCCCGATTTTGATACTGAATTTTTTTTTCCTTTGGTAAGGTGGTACATGTCATCTTGATTTTCATTGTAAGGAAATGAATCTGTGCCTGATGTAGTAATCTTTCTAAATGGACTTGATTTTTTTTTAATATGGGCAAACCATTTCTATTTCTATTTGAAATGATAACATAACTATTTATTTTTTTTTAAAATGCCATGGTGAATGAGCATATTTTATTGTTTCCAAGTTGTCATGATCTGACCAACTGGGAAGTCTGGGATGATCTTTTCCTTGTTGTCAAGTCAGCCAGAGACAGAGTTGCCATACCAGAAGAGGTCAGTGAATTTATCATCTCTGCATGGACATGAAACTTGAAACTGGTTCCATCCTTCCACAATAATTTAGTCAAAAGAAATCATGCTAGACTAAACTTTCACATTGCACTGACTTTTATGTGTCTATTGTCCTTGAATAAGAAACCAAATGTGCTCGTGGGGGAATATTTCAGTTTGCTGCTAAATTTTTGCCATAAAATAAGTTTGGAGTATTTAAGCCAAATTTGAAATAGCACAAACACATATATAATGACGATGGGGTGTTTCTGATTGAAACACTAGCTCACTGGGGAAAAAAAACAACAGTAGGACATTACAGATTGTTCCGGTTTACAAGACTGAAGATTATTTTTTTATAATGTAAATCCAAGCTGGATTTGATGTGGAGAAATATGTCCCATGTTTGGTTTTATGAGTTGATTTGATATGGAGAAATACGTCACGTGTTTGGTTTCGAGAGTTGTCCTTTGGTGTTTTTTTTAATCTCATGCCATCATCATAAAGTAATGTGACATCAGTGCTGTTGCAAAGCATCATTGATACATTTTCATTGGCATTTTCTTCTCTTCACGGGGACAGATCATTGTCAAAGCCATCCAAGCCTGCTCAGTTGCCATTCTTTTCTACCTCAAACGTATTGATGAGACCAAGCCCAGGCCTGTAAGTACTGACTTAGAAAGATTGACCCATAGTTCTACTAACTGCTAACCATTCTACCTGTAGTACTAACACCTCTGTGATTAGCTTGGCTGAATGTGGTATCTTTCTCTTGTTGTGACAGGGAACTTTCCATTATTTCACCAGTTCTGGAATGAAGTTGAGTTCTCCAGTATCATAAATTTGTTATTGCACATACAATCAGCAAGTGAAATGTGTAGTTTCAGAAAGTATTGGACTAGTTGCTCATGGACACTCCATTTTATCAATGTGATTAGGGCACTGATGGATCAAGAGCAAGACAAATGAGCAAACCTCAGTTGTTGAAATGGTAAAGCAATGACATTCGATGATACAGAATTAGGGAAAATCCAGTTTGTTACCAGGTTTTCACAGATTGAAAAGAAACCCTCTCTGTCCCAGGAAGTAATAGAGCTTGTCTTGAGTGTAAATGGTTGTACATAATTGACATACTCTAGTGTCTTGCAGAAAAAAAGCTGAGGAGATGCTGAGTGAATGGTTGAACACATGAATTTTGGATGATGTTGCAGCTAAGATTTACTAGTTTCAATTTCAGGATGAAATGAAAAGGCTAAGGAAAAAGTTGGCCCATCTGATGCAATGCTGCCATGAACTGATGTTTCATGAGAGTGAAAAGGTGAAAGAGGAGGTAAGACCTTGAGTGAACATGGAGTGGAAAGCACCTTTATTTTCAAAACCTCTAGCTCTGCTTTCTGTCATAGGAGAAAGTCATGTTTTGTATAATTTTATTTTACATTGCCTTTTGCCCAGGTGGCACAAAGCATAGTATGAGATTTCAAATAATCCAGCCACCTTTTTTTTTTTTTTAAGCTTGCATAAGGCTGCCATTTTTCTATGAAAGCACAGAAATCTGTGCATGAAGTGTTCTCCATAGTGTCAGTCTTTGGAACATAAAGGCATCACATTCAGCAGAAAAAGAAGGAATGAGCTGGTGAATTACTATTTGATAGGAGGCTATCCTTTACATGGATGTGTGGATTTTAGTGGCTGGAGGCTGAAATTTTTTAGATGTTTGTGACTGACAAATCAATAACATGGTGACATTTTGATGTCTGAACATTTGTTTGGGACCGTGAAAACTGCTGTAATTATTTTGATGAAAACAGTTTCTGTCCAAGCATGGATTTCTTTGCTGTTAACTTTTTACTGTGACATTACAAACTGTCTGCATTTTATGTTTTCAGCCAGTTTGGTCATATTGCTTTGTTTTGTCCCCATTGGATATGAATATAGATATTTGAAAGTCAAATCAATTTCCAGTTTGAAAAGGGAAACAAGGACTTATATGGAGTAATCACGGCAACTCCAGGGGCCAACTTAGTTTGGGAGCGGTGGGCGGATCGTGGCCTATCGGGTTTCAGTACACCGGTAGACCGTCTTCTCTCGATCCGCCTGAGCGCACACTAGTTCAGATTTTTGCTAAATTTGCCATTTTTGGCAAACTTTGAAGTGTGATATCTCAGCTACCAAGTAATTCACAACAACATGTGACATGTCCAAACAAAGTTCAAAATGTGCTCTATGACATAAACATAAAACTTTTACAGAACAATGAGAGGATACCTCGATCACATTGAATCAAACAAGAGCACTTATTTTTTTCTAAAAAACATCAAATTTATTATCTAATTAATTATCATTACAAAACGCAAGTTTTCCCAGCTATACCTTTTATGCTGTGATTACAAGCTATCAGTGCATGATCATCATGTCAGGTCTCCTGACTCTTCTACTTTATGGTAAGTGAGATATGAGGCCTTTTGTAACAGCTCAAGCACTACCAAAAGGCAACCCAGTTATTACTCTCTCTCTCTCTCTTCTTTACTACGACAAATAAAATATACAAAATCAATGACAGCAAATTTCTCAACAACAGAATGCAAAGTGATACACTATAATCAGTATGTGGACTACAAATTAAATATACAAACACATTGATAACTCGTTTCTAAACAACAGTATGCAAAGTGAAACACCCTAAACAGTACATGTATGTAGGCTACAGTGAGGAAGGAAGTTGACAGACAGCTTACTAGCCCAGTCATTATTATAAATAACAGCAAAAATTACATGTGCATCTACAAAAAGCCATGATCTAAACTGAATTATTGAGGAGACACATAGTATTTTGTTGATCATGGCTTATTTCTGGCACGCGCTGTCATGTAACAAATGGGTCACCATAGAATAGGCATGTTAAGGTAAGGTGCTTTGTCATGATGGTACGGAGTTTATTTTTTGTGTGTACCATACCTAATGTCTGATGTTCTATTGCATGTATAGTTTGATGAAGATGTTCTCCACCTTGTTCACTATGGAAGCCCAAACCCATGCCATAAAATCTTATCCAAGGGAAACAGTGCTCTTCTAAAAAATGAAACTTTGGGTAAACCTTGGACCTGTAATTGGACAGACAGACAGATAGAATGAGACTGAGACAGACAGAAACCTGGTGGGAACAGTTTGCAGATATTTTTGGATTTCAATGTAAATCTTTGTACATGTAGCTATCATAAAATGAAACTAATGCTATTGCGGAAATATGTGCCAAATTGAGTCTACAGATATCTCAATCAGCATGCACTACACTCTTAGCAACACTAAACCCATTGTGTTGACTTGATCTTAGTGGAACGGAACCAACCCTAGACTTACATGCAGTCAAATAAAAGCAAAAGAAAAAAGTAGAAGAAAATTCTGTTTGCACCTGTACAAAGGGCACAGGTTCATCTACAATTGGGTGGTAGGCAGATTGCTGACAAAACTTGCGTTTTGTAAATAATTAAGATTAAATGGTATGTACCTATAAATTTTCATGCTTTTTTAAATGTGATTCACAAGACAAAATGATTTATTAAAACACTTATCCTAAAGTCCTCTATGCAAAATTTATATCAGCGTGAAGAAGAATTATTCCTCTGTCTCTTTAACAATTTTTCTGCTTCACATCTTGTCAAATAAAAACACAGCAATGGATTAAAGTCACAGGAGGGAATAATTATGACAATTTTTTAATCCGAATCGGGCAGCTAGCAAGTGCGCTCAGGTAGAACGGATCAAATTACGGGCTTGCCTGGACCCTGACTACCGTTAAACTGCAATAAATCTGTCAGCCAGCCACGCCCACTGGCTCAAACTAAGTTGCCCAATACATAGTTAAACTTGTTATGCCAAGCCCACATGCCAGCCAATGAAAACGACCGTTATAAGAGCCAGCAACCAATGGGATTCCACGAAAGGTGGAAGTAGACGCCATTTTTTTCCCCTCACAAACTATCACAACACATCACAGAGTAATACTACTGCCTTACAGTTAAAGTTACTTAAAGTCGCGATTTTGACGCAAACAGAGGACATAATGGTCCTCAGATGTGCCTGGGGTCAGTGTAACACTGACGTCAGGTATCCTGACAGGGAGCCTGGGGTAAAACTTCATAGATTTCCCGGGCCGAAACGGGAAAGGCTGCGATGCCTGCGCTGGGTCAAAGCCTGCTGTCGGCCTCACGAACAGTTAAACATCAGCAAGATTGACACAAACAAGGCCGTGTGTTCTAAGGTAAGCAAAATCCCTTTGCATTTCTCTCATTTACCATTGTAGGCCTAGTGCCATGACACTGAGTGACTGGCACTGCCTGTAGTCCAGCTGTGGCCATAATCTGATATGATGTGTGTGTGTAGCCTATGCACTGTTTCACTGTATTATGTGTAGACTTCGATAGGAGATCTAGACTAGGCTAAAAGTACTAGACTAGCCTTGATCTGATCTAGAGTTTAGATCTAGTCTAGGTGCTAGACTACCAGAGTCTATACCAGGTTTTCGAATACTGTTATCTGTTTCAGTGTTATTCTAGACTAGTTTAGTCGAGTTTTGGCTGTGTGTACCGGACTCAATCTAATGGGATGACATTCATGGGCCTGGACTATCTGTCTATCTCGCACTTTACCGACATTGTTAATGAGCCTGTTACAGTGTCTATGACTGTAATCTTTCGACTACTTGTACTGATATGGAATAAATGCTTTTGTTTGAGTTTGAATCATGGCATAAACAATTCTGCCGATGCACCCTTAGTATAAATAACTACAGTTACTTTTAGTTTCCAAGAAAAATTCAAACTTCATATCAACAGTCCGGACCAGGCCAAAAATAACTTATGATGTGACCACCAAGATCGACTGATAAATTTGATTGGTAATTTTTTTTACATGATGTAAATCTATTATCCAGTGCCAGCGATACTATGTGACAATTTTATGACTTCCTCTTCTTTCTTTCTCCTAGTACAGCATTTTGTTGGTGGAAGTGGTCCAACACAGGATTATCCTGACCCGCTGCCGGCAGACCCATACAAGTCTACCCAACCTCCCAAGCCAGTGAGGAAGGCGAGGAGAACTCTACACCCACCAGCCACCTCAAGTTTGGAATCGGGTGGTAAAGATAGGTAAAATATCTTATTGCTAGTAAATGTAGTCGTAGATCTATGATGGAGAAAACTCACAAATTTTCCCTCATGCTTTATAATGAACTGATTTCATAATATATATTAATGAAACTGTGGCTATTTTGCATTAAATATTTAATAAAATAATACCAGGCATTATGTAGTCTAACTATTGTAACTGCAGCAAACATATCACCAGTATCACAAATAGAAGTGTGAAATGTTTCATAATTATTGGCAATAAACTTTTTCCATGAGAGTTGTTTTCCTCACTTTGTTGTACCAGTACTAGATAGCATTCATCAGTGATGACACAATTATTTAATCACAAAACAAAAAATAAGCCAGAAACATGAATTTTAGTTTTGGGCATATTTTATTTGTGACTTTTACATCTGCAAATGAAAATCAACCAATGGCTGAGATAACATGGCAAAGTTAACCTATTTTGTTAATATTTCAGCTGTCAGCCCTTACAAGAGTTAGATCTACAACAAAGTACGTTTGAGAATACAGTTACAGAGGAAGAAAATGGATTCAGAAGCTGTACTACACAAACGGATGAGAAATGTAAGTTTACAGAGCTTTCAGACTGTGCTCACAAACCAAGACCCCAAGGGTGATACAATACCCACATTCACCCTTCCTATATATACCTGCATATTTTATTAACTCTTTATGCCCGGAGGGGTTTTTCAGTTTGACCGAGCCCTGCTTTTAGGGTCTCATTTTTCCAGTAGGGTCAAGTCGCAAAAACATGCATAACTTCATATTTCTAATAAAGCTATTGTAAAAATAGATATCAATTTCAGGGCTGAACTGCTTACAATAAAGGAGAAAATTACTTATAAAGGACATAATACAAAAAAATGATAATGACCAAAACTGGTGAATACATGTCAGACTTACCAAAGAATCTCACAATTTCAAGATGTTATAATCCAATACACATGAAAAGTTTGTGCAGAAATGTCATGAAAAGGAGGGACAGCGCATTCTGGTAATGAGAACCTCTGTACAGGCATACATCCACAGTCAACTAAGTTTACAGTCCACTATATAACTCCATGTTTTTTTTTACTATAGAAAAAATCAGCTGGTCGCTAAAAAATGCTTTACAAGACACTCAAGTCACATGCCAAAGTGTAAATAGGAAGCTACAGGAAGTTTCAAATGCATTTTCGACCACGCTCGCCGCAAATACGATCAGTGTCGTAAAATAATAGAATGTCGCAAAGAAATAATGACTCTATTCTATGAAGAGTTAAGGCACACCAGCACAAGCACACATACAAAGGTCAAACGGTAACGAGAGACAAGATCATATACCGGTGACAGTAAGAGTAATGATGACACTCCCCAGAAGGAGATACGGGTCAAGCCAAATAGCCTATGCACTGAAAAGAAACTGAAATTATGGAGAAGTTGCATTTTTCTGGTTTGATATATAGGCCAGGGCATAGTTCTTGTAAAATGCTGCAAGCCTTTTTAAAAGGTCTTGCATGAATGGAATGTCAGGAAAAATTCGTTCAACATGAGTATCCTTCTGGGTAAAAACAATAAAATCACAGAAGTTCTGTCCAGTTATCATTAGCTGACCTTGGACCTGAGCATAGTACTCATGTGAAGTTTGCAGAGACTTACTCTGACTGTCCAAGTAAAAGTCAGTGACTTCTTTACAGGCTTCATCTATTGTTAGCATCCTGCATTTGTAGGGACATTTTATTTCAATAATTCCAGTCTGGCCATTGTCACACACAACGCCATCTGGACTTGCCCCAAGAAAACTAAAACTTGTACTGGTTACCAGACCTACATCATGAATATGTCGGTTAGGAAAAAGCCGCAAATATTCTTCTTTGGCATGCCTTTCGTGCCTTTTGCCATAATCCAAGGAGGCAGCACCACAATAATTTAAAACTTTCCGCAGAAAGCTGTCGCTCGGTGGACTTTTCCTTTCGAGTATCAACCCAAAATTTGATGCAGTAATGCGGCCCCTCCTTTCCATGAACCATGTCTCACAAGCAGATTGGTCTCTTGTATTTATTTCAATCTGCTCAGCAGAAATGCTACAATCAGTAAGTTCTTCAAATTCAGAAGGGAGGGTAACTGGGAAGTCTTTCATTGCAGGTCCCTTGTAGGTGCAGTGTTGTTTTGCTGGCATCCGGGGAGGTTGAAATTGTTCAGCCTGTAGAGCAAAAATTAAATCTATAATCAAACTGCATTACATTAAATTCCGGTTAGTTCAACTGTGCTGGGGATTTAAGATAATGGTAGAGGAAACCGGGTCTTATCCAAAAAGTTGATAAAGAGAACGAGGGAACATAGACATGCCTCTAATAGGAGCTATGTGGAGTGCACTGCAGACATATTTATGTATAATAGTATGCACACTGCTTGACATATCTTTTCCTCCATGCAGGGATTTCAGCACTTGATGTTCTGGCCCTGACGGCTGAGAATGAGCAACTGAAGAGCAAAGTGCGGCAACAGCAGCATCTGCTAGAGGGCAAAGATGAAGAAATTTCTTTTCTTAAACAGGAAGCCATTGGGAAAATGGACTTTGGGGTCACTAAGGTCACCTGCAGTGAAACCAAATTGAAGGATTTGTTTAAGTTTTATACAGGAATCACATTTCTTCGTTTTTCTTTCCTACTTACATTTCTAGTGCCAAGTGGGACCATCAAATACTCTTGGAAAGGTGTTTGTGCTGATGCAAAGAAAATGTCCTTATGCGATGGCTTATTCCTGACACTGTGCAGAATGAGGCATAATTTTAAGCTGAAGGATTTGGCAATGCGCTTTAGGTTAAAGGAAACGTCTGCAAGTCATATATTTAGATGTTGGACTGATATTATGTTTAGGAAATTTTCTCAAATGCCCATATGGCCTAATCGAGATGCAATCATTGCAAATATGCCAGCAGAATACAGAAAAGACTTTCCCCGGTCACTCATCATCATTGATGGGACAGAATTACGTACTGAGAAGCCCTGTGCCCTTGGCATCCAGAGCCAAATGTACAGTGACTACAAAAGCAGTACTACATTAAAAGGAGTTATTGGATGTGACCCCCGAGGTTCAGTTATATTCGTGTCTGAATTATTCACTGGGTCTATTTCCGACAAAGCAATAACCCATCAGTGTGGCTTTTATACAGTTATTGAACGTTTAAAATCTGCAGGATACATCAATGATGGAGATGCTGTCATGGCAGACAAGAGTTTTGAAATTCACGAAGAATTAGGAAAATTGGGTTTGTTTTTGAATATTCCACCAAAAGCATCATCTGCATCACAGATGTGTCCTGCAGATACAGCCCTTACACAGAAGATTGCAAAACATCGTGTACATATTGAGAGAGTTATTAGAAAGATTAAAAATTTCAAAATTGTTTCAGATAGGATCCCCACAACTTTATTCTGCCATGTAAATAAAATCTGGTTAAACTGTGCCTGTTTGACACTATTTCAGGATGTATTTGTTAGGGACAAGTCAAAGTAATAGGGTTTCTTCATGACTATGACCATGTACATGTCTTTGAACCGAAATTATTGTACTGGTGTATAGGTTCGTGACTACATGTGTGTGTTTGTATGAGTGCATGTATGTGTGTGTATGTATGTGTTTGGGTGTATGCATGGGGATGTAAAGCGGTTCGAGCCCTACGGGGGTGAAGCACTATATAAATTATGCAATTTATTAATATTATTATTATTATTATACTGCCCAATATTAGATGACTAGAAACAGTATCAAATTTACTGTTGTTAGTATTGCAAAGATACAGCCAGTTTTGCTTCTTCAGTGCCATATTTCAGGCTGATATAATTTACATTACATGTACCTGGTACGAGAATGGACAGCCCAGTGGTACTTGACCCATTGGTGTTACCACCCTGGGAATTGGAGGATCCCCAGGCTTAGGGAGAATGTACTCCAGTGGGGTGCCAGACATGTGTTTTTGTATTTCCTGCAGGTCCTGATCACTGACCTCTGGTAATCTGGAATGTAAAATACAAAACTTAAATGCTGTTGAGACTAATGATTTAGAAATTCACATTATGTACTGATCTGATGCATTTTGTTGATTTTTCAATGCAGTCGAATTACCTCATGCCAGTCTCTTTATACCTGATGCAAAACTGCACACCAATCACAATTTGTTATTGTTAAGATACAAACTCATTTGGCAAGTCCTTTGTACTGTGTATTTTAAGACAGGCCTGTACATGTATATAATATATTCCACAATATCCACATGACTGATTTAATAAATGCAAGGTTTCCATTGGAAGATTTAAAATGGGTTCATATTATTAAGAGTACATTTTTATACAACTAGCATGCACACCCGCTCATGTGCGGTGACTAAAAAATATGAGTTTACTTGTCGAAATGTTGCTCGGGGGATTTGCACTGCGAAGCATAGATATATAGATAAATTTTTAAAAATAATTCACAAGCACCAAAAGCTTTTTGGTGTTTATGTACAAAATAAAAATCATTAATATGTACCAACTTGCTTGTGTATTATATGGTCATTCAAATGTGTGTGCGGTCTGAATGTTGTATGGGGTGGATGTTGCTTTTATGTGGCTGATTTCTTAGAAAGATTGAAATTCAATCAGTTTGATCAACAAAAATGAATGGTAGTGGTGAATATGTTAGACTGACCATGTTCCTCAGATATTAACAAATAGGATATGAACTTACTGGTCTGTCTCCATAGAGCAGATGATTGGTTGCCTTTTTCGGAGAGTCTCAGTGGGTCTAGCCACAACTACTCTGTTCAGTGGAACAGGCCTCAATTTTTCTCCTCGTGGCACATGCCACTGTTGTGGCATACTGGTGCAGCTGTTCAGTTGCGGCACTCTCTCGAAACCATGGAGCTTAAATGCTGCCAAGGTCTTAAGGAGGCCAACAATATGCGAACATTTTCCATTGCGTCTGAAATAATACAAACAAATATAACTAATATCATGAAAGTGAAATTAAAGTTACGCAAGTGGCTTGACTACAAGCAAAGAAAAATATATGGAGACTAGACAAAGTTCACAGAACAGCACAAAGAAATATCAGTTATTATTCACTGTGGTCCATTTATCAAGTGGCCTAGTTCCAATCTTTCTACAGTACCTAGCATAGGTAACGGTAGTTAAGTAGGAATAGAGACAGATCTGTCTGTAAGGTGAGCCTCTCTGCCTTCAAACATTTCCCATGGAAGCTCGCTGTCAATACGTGAACTGTGCAAATTCTATGAATAGAGACATACACATCTGTGAGCCTGTCTGCCTTCAAACATTTCCGATGGAAGCTTGCTCTCAATATTTGACGTGCAAAATCTAGCACACCTTTCACTTTCACATCCATAGACCGGGCCTAGGCTATGAGTGTGACGGCCTAGATCTATGGAGATCTAGATCTAGCTAGAGCCGTAAAAGCTAGACTAGTCTAGTCTAGTACTGTAGCAGAGATTAACCGAACCTGTTTTGTCCTGAGAATAAGGTGAATTGTAAGGAAAAAGGACTTACCCGATTTTGCAGGAGCAAAAGCTTTCTGTCAGCTGTGCCGGGCCGATGGAAATGTTTAATTTGTGAGGCGGCTCCGATTTCCTCATCGACCGCCAGCACTTTGCCTGAACATCGATGATGGTGGTGCCGTCCTGGCCAGCAAATACCTTGACATCGTGAATGTAGCCTTGTACATAATAGTTTGTACCCTTTAGAAGGGTGTTTGAGGAAAGGTTGGTGCTGTCAGGCAAATACCCAACCCCTATGTTCTCTGGTACTGGCCCCAAATTATCCCCATCGAGCTGCCTTCCACTACTTTCAGCCATGTTTACTCCGTGCTTGTTTGTGAGGGGATACCAATTTGGCTCATCGGTGGCCAGATTTTTCCGCTTGAGTTTAACTATGTATTTGTAGAGCAGTGGAGACCATGTGTAATATGATGTTGAAAATTACAGAAATTTAAGCAGGTGGTCATCATTCAAAGACCAAAAGTAAAGTAGAATGGAGAACATCATTAACGCTCACCCTGCGCACGACACAGAGATGCCACCCATTCCGATTTGATCGGAATCATTCCGATTTTTCTTGAAAAACGAGCGTGATTTTCCGATTAGCAAGGCCGGCATTCCGATTTTTTGTTACTGGCAGCAATCGGCTTTTTTTTCCGCTTTCGTTCTTCCGGGTTCTAGTTTTTAATTATAACTTTTACACAATGCGCCGAATTGGAATATTGCGATCGTTTTATGAATAAACCGGAAGTCAGTTCTACTTTCTTATCGCTTGTTTTGCACCGATCGGGAATTTGATCACTTGCTACATGCGTTGTTTACATTTTATTTACCATTCCGCATGGCGGCGATTCTGAACCTAATTCGCCCTCACTTAGGTCTAAGTGTTATATTTGGTTCCGACTGTAATGGAAGGAGGAATCAGTTCTAAACCTATGTAGATGTATTCTCTTCCTTCAAACCTAAGCTTAGCTAGACATCGCCAAAGTCGATCTAAGTGATTTACTTGGCAGCGACAATGACGGATGCAGGAATGAGACCTAGATCTAGCAAGATCTATGGATAGGCGTGTTAAGACTAAAGTCATTTATTCGGCCGTGATTGTGATGGAAGGGGGGAATCAGTTTTAAACTTGTCTTGACCTAGATTTCTTAAATCCAAGCCATGAACATGGAGGAGGTTGACGTTGCATGGGCACAAACTGCCAAATTAAAAGATGATATTGGGAGTGGGAAAACACCCCTCAGCGTAGAATAGGCAAAAATTGTGCATTGCATTTGTGCATTTCGGCACTCAAATCCCAATATGTCAAGGCAGCTCTTGTCTGACATAACTGTAGGAAAAAAACAGCTCCAGAGCAAAGGCAAGTTTGGCACAGTGCGTTTCTGGAGAGGATTCTTTTTCAGTTTTGACCAAGATCAAGATAAAGGGTGGATAATAAGATATGGTTGAAATGAACTGTAGTGTAAGTTTTCAAGATGATTTTCAACTCAATCCGGAAGGAGTTCCGTACTCGAGCGCCAAAGACCAGAAACTAACTAAAAGAGATGATACATAGCTACCCCGGGGGCTTTCCCTGATATGTCAATCTGACTACTGCCCAGACGAACATCTGCCTACGGCCTCGATGATACAAACTGACTAGACCCTCACGTCGTTACTTATCAATCTGACAAAGTGGCGCTCGAGTAAGGTACTCCTCCCCTCAATCCTTTGTGACCAAGAAAAGAATCAACATAAAAATATGTTTAGAACCGTTACCATTTCATTTTTATCGTCGTTAGCACCGATTCAGATTTTTTGGGGGGGCCTGATTCAGATTTTTGCTCTGGCGACGGCTTAAAGCCCGCTGTCCGGTCAGTGACCTTACTCATGGAGAATATTATCTGGGTCGCATTGACCCTTGCTGATGTACAATGACCACACTACCGCTGTCCACGTGGCTGGATTTGTATTTGATCGGTATGAAAACATTCGCTGCTGTGCCTTGTTACGCTTGATAATGAATTAACCAGCAAAACCCTAGTCTGTCAGTCTCTAATCAATGATCTGACTTATGATACCAGACTTACAGCTGTAGTTTCTGTGACAATGAAGCATGATAACTAGCCACGCCCTTCCAAGCCCTAAACAAATGGTTTCATCCTGATTGACACATAATAATAAACCAATGTGGGCATTTGGGGCAAAGATTATTTCAGAGCTTGTTTCTGATTGGTTCTTAGATACAGACAACTCCAGATGGTGGTCAGTTTGTGAGAAAATGAGATAATATTGCAAATTTGTTGACCAGCAGTTCGCATGTCGATGTTACATCTTTTGATAGTGTAGGGAGAGCCTTTGAAAGCTTAGTCTTTGTGATTCCAACCAGTGGTTCAGTGGTTAACATGTCCTTGTCACAATGCCTTTGATTTAGAAGAGATACAGTGAGCAATAAGACGGTAGTTACGTCTCAAAATTGTCAGTGACCTGACGCATGAAAATACGGCTTGCGCATGGCGCTGTCAGCTTGACCATGCTGTATTGGTACGCCCGTGCAGAGTAAATGCATTGAAAGTCGATGCCGTATAAGTACGCCCATCGCAGGGTGAGGGTTAAATATTCCTCTTTTTTTCTCTTCAGTTGGTTTTCTCATGCATATCCCTGACATTCTATAATGCGGAGAGTTTATTTTATCTACAGGCCTTTGTGACTATCTGTGACTTGCTGATCGTGTTCAGTCCTCACCTGGGAGAGGCTAACCCTCTGATGAAACCTGTAGTGTTCGATGTGGAACCCAAGCTGACAGCTCATCTCAGTGATTTTCTCATGACCAAAGTATTTGTGGAGGATGATGATGGTATGGATATTTTATGTCTGACATAGCCCCCTTTATTTTGTTTTTTTCATCTTTTTACTTCAGCTCAGATTTAGACATTTAATCGTTTTGCATTGTCGGTTACACTATAATATCTTCAGGAAAGCACATGTTTATCCAAACACTATCATTCCCCATATCTGATCCTGGAAATGAGGTCTGTGTTATGCCTTAGAGCATCAGTGTACAGTTTTGTATATCTGATGTGTCTGTTATCAGGTTATCAGTTCAGAAGTGCAAGCATTGTACTATGTTTAGGGTCTTTGTTTTAGGAGGTTTACTGCCCTTGGCATTTACACCTCACTTTTTCTTGTTTTTTTTATTTTTTTATTTTGCCTGTTGTAGGAATTTGTTTTTTAGAATTTTGCCCGGGCAGTGGCCTGTTGGGCCTACTCTCTTAGATTTCAAACTGCCAAAGCATCTTTAACGCGTGCAACGTGCTCACGGGCCATACCATAGGATCAGGGACAGGAAAAGATGAGAAAAATCCCAAAATTCCAACATGCCTGCACCGACCGGGATTCGGCTTTTATCGAACCCAGTATCTTCAGCATGCGAGGCGAGCATCTTGCCTCTAGACCACCATGTCCCCTAAGCATTGCTTTGAATCTTTCAGTTATTATGGTCCTTTGATGTTTCTCTTACGTTATTATTGCAGATGACATGGATGAGAATGTGAAAATTGAAGAATTGCACAAGAGACGCAACTTCTTGGCCAGTTTTTGTAAACTGGTGGTTTACAACATTGTACATATCAAAGTGGCAGCCACAATGTTCAAACATTACATGAAGGTGAGTTGTTACTGAAAATGAGACATACAATGTAACAGTGTTGCAAACTGTCACTGAAAAACATACTTCTTCATATGACAGTATTGTGAGTTATTGATACCATGTATGCTCATGCCCAACTGTCGGAATTGCTATAAAAGGTTGCCAAAATTTCAGTGTTTTCTAAAGTGTTTCCTTTATTAAATTGTCAGATAACTATCATTTGTTCGATAAATCAGTATGACCATCGTGTGTTTACCAACTTTCAGTTCTACAATGACTATGGAGACATCATCAAGTATACACTCAGCAAAGCCAGAGAAATTAACAAAGTGACAACATCGAAGACTTTAGCCATCAGTCTGCAGCAGGTAAGTCAAGCACCTCATTGTTGGCTTGTCTGTGATTGGAGAATAACAGAAATTGAATCATACGAAAAAGTAAACATTCCAGAAGATCACAGCAGTAGCATACTGAGTCTGTACCGTCACTCTGATCCCAGTGTTTGTTATGGCTAAATTTTATTGCATTGGCCCATTTATCATGTGACAGATAAGCACTGTCTTGCAATGGTCTTCTCAGCAATTTTTAGTACTATTTTGTGTGGTAAAAAGAAAGAGTATAATTGGGATTTTTCATGGGGAATTTTGGGTTCAGTCTGATCATCGTTATTTTGTTTTGTTTTGCTTTTTATGTTGGCATTATTGTTTCTAAATCACAAGGCAAATTTAATAGGCACCTTCATGTCTCTAACAGAACTGCAAAGACTTGTAATTGGTCCTCAAAATAAGCTCAGATAGGTTATAAGTAAATCATGCACTATTCATGTATACTATCATGTCATGCATTTGGGACTGGTGTTGCAAACTGAGTGATGTTATGAATAGTTACTGCACAATTCATCTTCTGTAAAGTTTACCAAAACTGTTGTTTGTTATTAATAACATGTCTGAAATATCTCTTTGCTCATAAAAGAAGAGGCAGTAGCTTTTTGATAAAATGTGCAATTTCTTGATCAACTTTCATCAGTATAAAAAATAATGTTTTAATTGATCTGATGTTTTAGAGAAAACAGCCTGTAATAATTATTACTATCGATAATAAGGTGAACCCCAGGCTTTGGTAGTTCTGTGTAGCCTGTTCTGTCATCATAATGATATCGTTAACTTATTCTCTTCAGTTGTTCAAAGAGCTGCAAGCTGAGCAAGGGGATGTGGATCGTTCATCAGATGCATTTCAGTCAATCAAGGTCAGTTTTTTTGTTTGTTTTTTTTAAATGATGGATCAGGGTTGTCTCATCTTGTGGTAGTGCTGAAGTTAGGTTTTTTCTTTTCTTTCTTATAGTGATTATCCGTGTTTTCTCACTGCCATTTCATGCAAGCTCATTTTCTTCCCACTGCTGGTGGTGTTAATACATTCACTGCCATCAGTCATGTTTTGTTGTTGTTGTTGTTTTTTTTGCCTCCAAAAGGGCTAGAGACATCTATGAGAATAAATTCTTTCCATCAAAATGCAAAATGATTCTGCAAAAATCGTAAGGACCATTCAAATCTGATATGAACTGAAGATTGATGGGGAAGCGAGTGAAATTACTATTGGAGAGGGAGGGAGGAAAAGCCTGTTCAGTGTCATTCAAAGATTACATTTTTTTCTTCACATGGCATAATGAAGTAAAGAGTGGATAACATCATTTATTTAGTTCGTGAATTTTATTCTGACCTAATGATCCATTTTACAGTTGGCTCGTGTCTTTTTCTCAAGTAGTTATTTGGAATTTATTATTGTCCTCAGAGAAATATATTGGTAAACGGCATGCTGACGATCTGCATTGAGGATTTGTAAGAACTTATTTAATGATGATTGCTTATTTGTGTATTTCTGTTTGTTGTCCTTGCAATCTTAATTATCAGAAATATTTATGTGTTCTGTGATTTTTCTGTACAGGAGTTGTCTCGCAGATTTGCTTTGTCCTTTGGACTGGATCAGATCAAGAACAGAGAAGCTGTGGCAACGATGCATACGTAAGTTAGTGTTAGATGCTGTTGCTTTTTATTTTCAATGAGAAATGAAAGATAAATGTAATTTTGATAACCCATTTAATTGCCAACTTTGTGAGGCAGTGTTACAAAGACTTCAAATTAAATATCCTGTTACTGGCAATGACAAG
The DNA here is from genome assembly GCA_963931925.1 of Onchidella celtica. Classification (NCBI taxonomy): domain Eukaryota; kingdom Metazoa; phylum Mollusca; class Gastropoda; order Systellommatophora; family Onchidiidae; genus Onchidella; species Onchidella celtica. Next base: position 5,260,828 of record OZ007580.1, on the reverse strand, counting down.
ATAATTATATTCTCAAACATTCACATTGTGTCTATTCTGAAAATTTCAGCCTACATAGCTGTAAAGACTTTATCAAATAGTTCCGGTCTGTCCACATTCCCCCCATGGGTTTGACTGTGGTCAAGTCTTAAGCTATTTTCTTACTCCACAGAGAAGGTATCTTGTTCAGCCTGAACCCATTTGAAAACTTGGACAAAGGACCCAGTGCAGCACCCCCGAACCTGGCGTTCTTGGAGGTCCTGTGTGAATTCACCAATAAACTGATGAAACAAGACAAGAAGACAGTGTAAGTCATGTAATGTTTAACGTTTTCATCAAGTCAGACTGACAGTTTATGATATCACATGCCCACTGCCATGACATGATGTGTACCTGGTCCTTGTCAATGGTAACTACATGATATTTAACATGTAACAACACCTGCAAGTACATAGCAGTTTTGTTAGTCCTGTAAGTTATCCGACAATTGTTGGAATTCTGACAATCCGCCGGCGAATCAATTTTCTGACCTGAGATTCCGTCAGACAGCAGCTCCAACAGATTCCGATACCATATAAGACAGTTTTAAAGTCGGAAGCTAGTTTGAGGTGCTAAAATTCCAAATGCAGGAAATGACGACCACATGTGAGGGAGCATGTGCTGAACATCACGAGACAGACGCACTTCCGCTTTTGGTCTTTGAATTGCTTTATTGCTTATCAACCCAACAGTACATTAGGCCTAACATTTCAGACTTTGCAGCGTCAGAATTAGACTAGTCCTTTAGTCATGGCACCAGAGTACGTTTATAGAAACTCTGACCTAAAGAATGCTCGGGCAATACCCCATGACCAGCGAAAAAAGTTCAGACAATTTAGTCAGTGGTCACTTACAAGTCTATTTTACACACATGAATATTGATGACCTTGGCTGATGAATTGTCTGACCATTTAGAAGGGAAGACAGTAATGACTTCATTGATAAACTTTGCATGAATTTTTTAATTTTATAGAAATGTGGAAGTAATACTTTTCTAGATCCTGTCACGTCAGAAGAGTCATTGTTTTCACAATACATAAAGTGTCTTTGGATATTTTGTATTCATTTATTGGAAGGTTAATACACGCCTATTAAAACACTTCTTTCATCAAGAAATTATAATTTTGCAGGTAAATGGGGCTGACACATTACATGCCGAAGCTGAAAATCAGATTGGGGATGTTGGAAAGTACAGTGCCAGTCAAAACTGAAGTATTCTGTAGAAATCTTAATATTACAGGAGGTGCTAAAAGTGTTGGAGTTAGCTAAGTTTGATTCTGTGCTTTTCTGTGTATTGACAGTGTGAATTACCTGGATAAGCAAGTAGAAGGCAAGATTCCTCCGAACAGAGGAGAAGACTGGCAACCATTCTTCACCTACAGAAACAGCCTGATGCAAGGGGAGACAGACTGGAATCCAATCACATTGAAACAGGCAGCTCAGAAACGTTATGCCAAGAGAGGCAGACATGAAAGTAGGTCTCCCCTTCTGATACCTTCTTCATATTTAGCACACGTATAATTCAGTAGTAAACGAGATGCTTCGCTCATGTTGTTTTTAGTAGCCATTTTGTTTTCCACATCGAATTTTGCTGTAGTAACACACTTTTCACTGGTCATATCAAGAGTTGCTGTGGATGATCTGTCCGTGCAGCAGTAGAATAGAAAAACACATGTCAGTGAAACTTTGTTTGGGGCCTGACTAATGAATGGTTGAATCATACGAAAAAGTAAACATTCCAGAAGATCACAGCAGTAGCATACTGAGTCTGTACCGTCACTCTGATCCCAGTGTTTGTTATGGCTAAATTTTATTGCATTGGCCCATTTATCATGTGACAGATAAGCACTGTCTTGCAATGGTCTTCTCAGCAATTTTTAGTACTATTTTGTGTGGTAAAAGGAAAGAGTATAATTGGGATTTTATATGGTGTCTAAAGAGCATATTTTTTGTAGGCATTGCATAAGATAGCTGCCATTTTGTAGATGCTGGTGAAATGAGATAGCATACATTTGTAGTTGTCAACTTGTTTTGTAGCTGCAAGCTCAGTTGATGGAGAGCAGAAATTGTTTACAAGTCTGGTAACTTTCAGGTTGAAATGACATAAAAATTTATATTTTGTCTTGCCTTATCATGAACATTTTTTTTTACATTAAACTACTGAGTTTTAACCCTCGTCCCACATTGAGTGAACTCGTCCATGTAACGCCATGTGCAGGGATAGCCAGTAGCCAGTCAGCCGCTCATTCACATGTTGCCGACAGCCTCGGCAGCCGGGTTTTTTTTTAAACACATGTATCGTGTTTACTTTAGAATGCAGTAACAACGATAATGGTAGATTAATTGTAAGTGACCCCGATGACATTTGGATAAAGTACTTGTGATGAGATGTAATAAGTTGTATTGTTAAACAGAAGGCCCATGGTCAAGAATTTTCTGTTAACAAGTGTGTCTGCGCCTTTTTGTCCCTAAGTCAGGCCATTCAGGTGAACAAATTCTTTAAGCCTGGCACTTAATGTGCTAACTACATGTAGCACGACAGTGCCTCCTCCCCCCTCCACTATTTAAAGGTTCAACTTCCATTACGTTAGTTTTCTTTAGCAAAAGATTTGAATTCCATCTTGTAGAGTACATACATGTACTAAAAAGTGGTTCAACCAACGCAACATAATATCTCTCTATTTACCACATCAAACAAAGATAACGACCAACAACAAAGTCTATCATTTTCTCCCAGTTTTCCCTAATGAAAAAGCTACCGACAGACACCCTTATGCAGCATTCCCTCTTGTACTACATCAGAATTCATTATTACAAACATAGAACGGGATCTCAGATAAGCAGATGCTCCCTTTCTTCACATTTCACATGTAGACAACAACCAGTATCAAAGTCAAGTTTCCCCTAAATTTTCCCCAGTTCGAACTTCAGACCATCAGTATTATTAATAGAATATGATTCATAGGTACGAATAGTTGCATCATAGTAAACGTAATCGGACAATACCATTTTGTTAGACACAGTAGGGTTGACTGGATATAGAAAAACAAGCGAAACTAATGTGAAAAAAAAACCAGTGAAAAACACCATCGGCACTGCAATCGAATTAACAAAATACGGGGAGCAGTGTTGCTATACAATAAAATGGTCTCCGGCAGGACCCAGGTCACAAAATGTGGGGCACAATAGTGGCGCTGGAAATCGAGCTTGTGTATTTCCCTGTTCCAAAAGTTCTAATAGTTCGTCTTCCTGTTCCAGCATCTTCTGATACCAGCTATGAAGCGCAAACACCAGGTCCAATGAGTGTTCAGCCCATGACATCAACTGCCGTCAAACGTGGCCGTCATGTAGAACCAGATGATGACTCTAACATGGGATCCGAGCAGGACTATGAAGATGTGTAAGAATTCTAAACATTTGGACTTAGCTGTCATTTGTTCATCAACTTCCAGTTGTGGGGGAATCTCTTGTTTACTTTTTTTTTTTTTTTTTTACCTTTTCTGTCATTTTTCTCCATTATTTATGTAGTTAAATGTTCATTTGTATGTATTTCTTTCGCATTGATTTCACTTTGCATTCACACTCAATATTGAACTAAGCCTGTCAGCAGACAAAAAAAAATATTGGCGTCCTTCTGAAAGAAAACTTTATATATTTTAGTCAATCCAGCATTTGCGCCAGCACCAAAGATGGATTTTGAAATCCATGATTTGTCGTATTTTACTTTTTCATGGTTGATCATGAAACTGGTGAAAGGAATAGTTGCATTAAATGCAATCATGCAACCTGCTCTTTGTAAAAAGCATTTTAAGCCAGGGAAAGGGAGGGGAAGCCAGATTCATATTAGATAAAGAGGAATGAAAACAGCTGACTTTGGTTACATTTGGTTACAGTATTAGCAGTGTGGAAATAGATGAAGTCAAGGTTCATTTTTGTACAATCACTTTTGTTGAGTGTGAATTCATTAATTTATTATTTTTAAAGTCACAAAGAAACAGAATCTGCTTGGTTTGTTCAGAGTTATTTTTGTGGATAAAGTTTCTGATTTTCAGCTTTCATTACACAGTGATAGTCTTCCTGGAGTACTTGGGCTGTGATAATATCCAGGTATGGAATCCTGTATGCCTGCATGTTTTGCACATGATTAGAAAAAAATAGAATTTTGATGAAGTTCAGAACTTTACAATATTCTGTATTTGATGCCATTGCCAACCCTGGCTCAGCCAGGCCTGGACATGTCTCAGTCTGGCTGAAGTAAACGAGCAAGGCTGAAGCAGATTCTGTTTGTCTTATACGAGCATATTTATTAATAGATGTTTTTCTTTCTTTTTGTTGATTTATCAAGGTTTTCATTGCAGTAGTTGAGGTTTATTTGTTTTGTTGTTTTCTTTGACCATTTTTCTGCTTCATTTACTGATTTTCTTGTGCCAGTTTGATCATTGGTGTGTAAGGTACATTTGTCGTTGTCATGTGTATTTCATTCTCTTCCTTTTTAATGTTTTCATTTTTTTTTTAATGATTTGTACATATGATGTGCGCTCTGCATGACCTTTTATTGGCCTTAGGCCACGAAAGGCCTATCAACACATTGTTCCTGTTGTTGACTGGGGACTTGCTATTGTCTGATCACAGCAGAGAAAGTGAGTGTATTTGTCTGATAATAAAGTTGAAGGGAAAGGCAGCATTGTATACCTGATATATCCCCAAGTGCTATTTCAAAATTACAAAGTATTATTCCTTGGACATTATAATATTAAAGTCCAGTGTTTGTCTTGTGTAATCAGAATGTCATCCAGATGAGACTATGAGAGAGACACTTTGCACCCAAGAGTGCACCCGTTACTGCCACCACTTTGGGCATTGATTCACAATAATGAGAACCTTTGTTATTGAACAGTCAGTTGTGAAAATTTCATTAGTTTGAGATGAAATTGCTTGTGAACAGTTTTACATGTTGGCATGAATAAGAATAAATATCTTAGTTCTGTCAAACTGTGCTGGATGTTAAATTTTTGTTTGTCAGGGCTGGTGGCAGGAATGCTACTGTATTTTCACTTGAGATCCAATATTGTGACCTGGACAAAGTTCTACTCCATTTTCAGAACATTTATTTTGAAATACCACTTGGATACAAATACTTGTACCAAGGGGTTCCATCAGTTTGTAAGAATATGTAAATAATTAAATCTAACATAAATTTTGTAGTGTATTTATAACTCCTGATCCTGCATGTACCGTTGTGGCAAAACTAAGAATGTCAAAATACTGTAAAAATTATGGGTGAAAGTGAATGAGAGTTCATGAAAATACATGTTCCTAGTTCAATGTCTGACATAGGATAGAGACAGAATCATATTTCATTTTCATAAATAGCTCCAGTCATATTGTCCGTGTATATAAAAGATCATTTATTTGTCAATGTTTTCTTTACTGTTCTTTAGCCATTTATACATTTTCTTTCTTTGTAAATTTTATACATCTTCATTGCATTTACACATATATAATTTGTTCAATATTTTATGTATTTTCTTCACTTGTGGGCTATTTTAATGTACTTCCTGTTTGAATTTGTTGGTCAAGCTGAACTCTCAGTGCTGTGTGTTTTGGCCATTCAGTGTTTAATTGTGTGCAGGATGTCAACTTTAGTTAGCAACTAGCTATTTTACCTTTCATCTGTAGCTTTTTTCTTTTTTTAATTGGGGGGGGGGGGGGGGGGGAATTCTTGAAACGAGAAAATATATGTATAAAGGCCTCCTTGGGTGCACGGCTCACTCTTCAGTTGAATTCTATTGAAAATCTAAAAAAATGGCTCTTCTCCTCCGAAAGGTATGGATTGGCACTGGCCTAAAGTATTGAATTTATTTTTAAGCTTAGAAAATAAAAACAGAAATAGAAAGTGGAAATTTGATGGTAGCATAATGTAAGGCAGCACTGAGGGCTTGGATTAATTGTATTCAGTGTTATATTGTTTTGCCGTGTTTTTTTTTTTATTGTTGTTTTGTTTTTTTTCATTTGAAGACATTTTGTACTGTCTTCATGGTGAAGAACATATGGAGCAAATAAATAATGCAGAAAATTTTCAGGTCTACAGTAGTTTGGTTTTCTTTGGTTTTTTTTTTTGGTCCTTTTGTTGGTTTTTGTTTTTTTTAAATATTCATTATTGCATGAAATTTACTTTTCACAGTCAGGTGGAAGAGATTATAACTGTTTTTTGTGCAGATTTCCTTTGCATGGACAAAAGCCAGATGGTAAATATGTTTGCGCTCGCAAATCAAATGGGTCTCGTTTGTAATTTTGGCACTGACAGAAAGTTACCACAAAAAAAAAAAAAGTGTTTTATTCAGCTATATCTGTGAGCCACAGGTATGGATTAATTGAACTGTTTGTCAGTGTTAATTGAATCATAATGCTGATATTTCGGAGATGATAAATGAGAAAAAAACTCATTTCATTTGTAATATTCACCATACTCTGCTTGACAGTGAGTTTTTAAATCGTCCCATATACAGTTTATGGGTGAAGCAGAACTCTATCTACTGATAAAAAGTTATTTAGATCAGACATGACCAGAAGCTAACATTCGAAAAGATCAGACAGTTCTTTCCTAATCTCTGTTGCTGTTGACTAAAGCTAGTGATATAGTTGTTGGCTAAAAATGCATGAAAACCTGCAAGTGGTCACCTTAACTGAGACAACTGTTCACTGCGGCAGGGATAGTCCTGAGACTTAATTTGTTATGTAGCAACAACATATGTAGCATTACATCATCCTTACAGTGCTTGGCCTTATTTACATTTGCTTTTTCATTTTTGTGGGTAGTAATTATGCCATTATATTTTAGAGTTTGATGGCATTTGGAGGGGAAAACCAGCTTTGCTATATATATCCCAATTTCCATGGCATCATGCTGGTTTCCCAGCATGGAGGTCTGGAGGTGGAAGAACATGATTTGCTAGACTGCACTAATGTAAACTTCATGGGATATGAGGTTGCAAAAAAAAACAATAACATTATCATGTATCAGTGCTATACTATAACATTCTGTTATTTCTCAGCCATTCAGTGTTGTGATGCTATGGTTTTTGCTGTTTCCTTCAGATGAATTATACTTAAAAATGATGAAGTTTAGATGTCAGTTGCAAATGCAGTACGTGACATAACACATGTACTGTTATGTGCCAGATGGAAAGTGGAAGTATTGAATGAAGCTAAACCAGCAAACTGGAAATATGCATAGCTACAAATATCAACAAATGATGAGAGAAAATGTCACAAAAACAAATTTTCATTACAAAAAGTTTTCAGCCCTGCGCTCGCAATCACTCTCCACAATAGAACTTAAAATACATGTAGTGTGGTCACATACCGTTTTTCTGAAGTTGTGGCTCTGAGACTCCTATACTCAGATTTCTGTAGACCTGAATGTAGTAAGACTGAAGACAGAGTGACAGAATGATTTCTTGAACTGAATGGTGTTGAAGAGAATATACAGGATGCAGTTTAGGTTTGTTCACCTTTCCCTGGGTGTACAAGCTCATTGGCTAAATTATAGAGTGCGTATATGACAAGGTTCAGGCCAAGATGTCAATGGGAAAACTGATAAGAACCTTGTCACGCCTTTATTTCCCAGCCCACAATGCTTCTCAGCATTGCTTCTGTGGCATCTCAGTCATTAGTTTTCTTCTAGTGCAGAATTGAACAGGTCAACATTGACATGTAGAGACTATAGGGACAAGAAAGAAAAATATATTGTTGGGCCTTTCTATGCTCAGACTCTTCATCTATTATGTCAGATGCTTCAATTAATTCAAAGACATGAAAATGTCAGCTTGACGAGGTGTTCAAATATCCAGGACACCACCAGCCATGTTTGGCAGAGTTGCCAGTATTAAAACAGGTTTATTGTCTATGCAGTTCCACATGTATACATGTGCATTATTCATCAAATCCACACACATGTAAGATGTCTGCGTGACAATTGTGTATTTTACTGTTGGTTTTGAAGAAAAATGGATAATTGTTAATTTGACTATTTTTCTAAAAACTTGCATGTCTTGACCAGCATCCACTTCCCAACAAGGACATTTCCATGTTTCTTGTCAGTGTGCATTGAATGCCTGTCACTCTTGAGATCTCTGGCTGGTAAGACACAAATCTGTTCAACCTGAACATAAGGCAATTTCAAACATGAACACTGCCATCTTCCCTTGTAGTTTTGGCATGTGGCCAGAAACCATACAGTGATAAGACAGTGAAAGGTTTTTGCTGTGCTTTTCCCTACATTCGTAATATGGAAAACCAGTAATTAAAAGACCAGGTGCAGGTCACTTGGCTGCCAATGTTTGTTGGAAAGCGAGCAAGAATGCTACATGTATAAGGTTTTCGATGGGTTAACATCTGATATATGGAAGAATTGCATGATCTATTTAAACTTTGTTAGAAGGAATAATATCTGAAATATATAATTAATATTCCCAGCATTCTTGTTTAACCCCATTGTCTCTTTCCATCAACACCCAGCACTACCTGTCCCCATCAGCCCACTTTCTCAAAAGTTGCAGCAGCTGATACCATTTGTGACATCCTGTCTTTGTATTTTTGCACAGTTATCTGTCATATGACTGAGTGATTTTGATTTTTAAAAAAAAAAAAATGTTAATACAGTGAGCTGATCTTTGATAAGTGATCCTCTCGTGGGTGAAGGGGGAAAGGGTAGGAGAAGGTTGTTAATGTTGCTGGTAAAAGCATATTATACATGATGTAGATTGTAGGTTTGGCTGCTCCAGTTTGCTGACATTTTACTAGCAAATCCAACTTGGCATGTTTGCTGACCAAGGTTTGTCTCCATTATGCCTTCTCTTCTTAACCCATGCCTCCTTGCAGCCCCAGAGGTTCCCATGGCAACTGGGCAAACAAACAACAGCAACAACAACAGCTTCAGCAAGAGCATCACCTGCGGCGGTCAGATCGCCACAGGCACGCACCACCTTCCACGTAAGTTTTACTTCTTCAGCACTAGAAATCTGTAACCATAAGATTGAGATACACTCCCTGGTGTAAAATTGCAAAAAGAGGGGGGTTTTGTGTATTCTGCATCATATTTTTTTAGACTCGCAGCTACAAGTCATAATTATTGTTGTGTAGCAAAATTCCAGACGAGGAGACCTGTTTAAAGGCAAAACTGAAACATTTATTAAAAATTTTTAGACTGCCCGATGTCACTTTTTGTTAGGTTCAATTTTGTATCTGAACATACAACACTGATTCATCACCTGAAGTCAATAGTAATACTGTACCCATAATATGGCTTTATCATTAGGTAAATGCTTGTTTACTGGGTGACATGAATGGTTTTTACTGATCAGAATTTAAAAGATATAACTTCAATAATCATTTGACCTCTTAAAAGCTTAACTGCCACTGCCATTGTTTTGAGAAATGAGTTGGTTGTTTTCAGTTAATGTGTCTTTTGAAACCTGAGATAAAATGGATTGTTATTGATGGAAATCTCTGTTTGTTCCTTCATTATGTTCACTGAAAATCCAAGTACCTCAGAATTGTATTAACTCATTAGCCCCAGATTGGTAAAATACAGTAACACTTTCATTTCAATGGTTTGGCACCTGATATATCATCAGTGCTTTACAATGGTGAATAATGGCATATAATATGTCAAAAGGCAACTGATGATTCATTGCATTCGTGAGCATAAGGGCTATCAGATAATATAGAAAAAAGAAATGCGTTAGTAGGAAAATTTAATAATCCAATAGAAACACAATGGCAGAAGTAACCAAATGACAGGAAAAGAAACAGTTTTTTCTTACTATCTCAAAAGTGTCAGATATGACTCATGCCATTAGCGTAGAGCAGTGACAATATGGAAGTAGTACTTGATGTTATGTTTTGGGTTCATTTATTGTGACAGCTTTCCAAACTGTCTGCATGCTTCAGTCTGACATCTCCATCTTCCACACATGCTTTTCTGTTTGGATTTGCTTCCATAGCCAGTGGAGGTTTGAAATGAGTTTTCCTTCTCCTATAAGTAATTGTCCAGGCAGACAATCTGGAAGTCTTGTGAGTGCCGATATTTTTAGCCGTTTGCTCCACAGACCACACCTGAGTGAAGCTAGTGACAATAGCATCAGTGAGTTCGAGAGCCCAGCTTCTGTCCCACAGTCTCACCATCATCACCATCAGCAGCAGCAACATCACCATCAGCAACAACAGCAACAGTACTACTACCAACAGCAGCAGCAGCAACAACACCACCATCAGTCTCCACATCAGAGGGCCATGACCCCTCAGCAAATGATGAGCTCTCCTATGACCTCCGGGGTGAGTCAAGTCAACATTTACAATTTTAACCCTTAGAAGACAAACAGGCCAATGATCGGCCCAATTAGTTTTTAGTGAAAAAGACAAATGGGTTGGTTATCCACCCATTTAGAAAGCAGTTGGTTAGTTGTGTCATGGCCTTGTAGTCAGTCAGATTGCTTACTTCATAAAATTTATGTGCACATATCAATGGCGGGTCTTCCTGCTTTTGTAAACACATTATTGATTTTAATCCTGTGAACTCCCATCTTTCTAGATGGGTAACATTCAAAATACCCCACGTGTCTCCATAGGGTTAAACTATCATCATATGGGGTCTTTTGCAAACGATCCTTTTCAAGTGTTAATCAAAGACTAACAAAGACTTTGTTTGCACAAAAAGGTATACTAAATACAAAAATGATTGAAATTATGGTACAAAAAGTTTGCATGCCACTGAAACACAATTTTTGCAACATTCATTTTTTCATTTCCATTGAGATAACATATTCAGATTCCATTGAACTGGTCATCTATTTCAAGACGAGAACACTATGAGAACAATGTTCTAGTAAATCGAGTTAAATCCTATATATAGTATGACCAGTCCCCTTTGAGAATGACTTAGCATTGTTCAACCATTTCATATTGAGGATTAAGAAGATAAATAAATACATTTAATTGTGTCCTCAGGGAGTGTCGCGATGTGGGTTACATGGGGATATTTCAACTGACACTCTTTCGAGGTCCGCTCCCACAATCGACGAACACACAAAAATAAATACTTGCACTCTAAAAACTAAATAAATCAATTGCTTTCAATTTTAGCAGAACTGTAGGGCAGTTTAATTACAGGAATTAATGTAACAAATATAATTATAAATATAAATATCAATTCAAAGGCAACTGAATCTAACTAATGGAACTACAGCTTTTATAAAGACTAACGAATTCAATCTAACTACTTGCAGGTCATATGAGTTATATGGCAAATAGAATCCGCGCACGTGGCGACGGATCTAACAGTTTAAATTCTATTAATTCAATGAGACATGTTAGGATATGGACATTTCCTCTAGACACGTCATGGAGAATGCTTGTACAACCATGCGTTGTCTGGCGGTAGCTCTGAAACTGTCTTCAAAAGTAAGTAGAACGGTTCACTTTCATCATTACAAATTAGTATGGACTCTCACCATGCGGCTCTCACTGGGAGTGAGAGCGCTGGATGTAAACGCTGTGGGTTTATATCAAACCAAGTAGCTTAGGCTCTGGAGCTTTAAATCAGGCCCCTCACAATGGACTGCTCAACTGCGTCTCTATGTCTCTCATCTGGCTGAGGACTATCGCCGTCCACCTCGTAACTGGATTTTCTACATGTGGCCCAGAACTAAGTTCTGTATGGCCTTAAATACTGGACTGCATCTGCAGCTTACCGTCTAATTCCTGGATTGTGATTGGTGCAACCACTTCTAGCTCAGCTGCCGAACTGAGTTATTTTAAGTAACAGCCCTACGCAACGACCTTGGGTCGACATCAAAGGTCGAATTACTTCAATACAATATAATATAAATTTTATAGCAATAAATTCTTAACATGTTCAAAACCCCGAGCTTTTACTCTGGATCACGGTATTTTCTGTACGTCAACAGACGCCTCAATAACATTTAATTCCTACTCACCCCTTCCCTCTTTACTAAACCTAGTTCAAAACACGAGATACAACAAGTGCTCAGTCATGCACACCTACGCTGTCCGTCTATCCTTCCCCACATCTTCTGACTATCTATTATAAAAAAAACTGTTCAAAACAACTTGTTTACGAGACCAAGTTATGCTGGCTCGCACAATAATTACGTTTGTAAAAATTACTCACTGCTCTCTCACAAAAATTTAGTCAGTGGAAACATTTATGAATTAAATCTGTTCTTGACACATCCCCCACCCCAGTGAAAACTTAGGGTTTGAACGACATAACTGTCTACTAACGTTGCTATGTAATAGTACTTTGGAAAGGGCTATATAGTAAAAAATATATCGTTACTGAAAGTCAAAAAAAAATAATTCTAAGAACGTGCATTATCGATGGACAATAGCATATGTATATTTATATGCGACGTTCTGTGATAATATATAATTATTGTAGCACTTAAGAATTAAAGTGATAAACTTCTCTCACCCAGACATACTGTAAAGACTGAAATATTGAGCAACTAGCTCATCGCTTCACTGAGCGTAATTAATACATTCATAGAACATGAACGAACAATAGTTAATTAAAGTAATGGTATCCTGGCAGCAGTAGGTCTGGTCGCTCGGTTTGCCATTTCCTCATCTCATTGACCCGCAGACAAAGGCGTCAAGGTTGTCTGAAACTCAGGTCATGGTCAGGATGGACGCTAGTGGAAAAAGGAATCACATGGAAATTTTGAGAAAGAATGTCCATAATTGGTAGGACAATAGAATGTGAAACCATCCACGGTCTCCGAAAAAGGTGAAAAATGCTCAACCTCAATGTTCAACAGACTATTTTAGAATACTAAATCAAACGGGACAATACATCAGCTTGTAAATTATCCTCCCCAGGTATAGCCCGAATAGTAAATTTGTATTCCTGGAGCGCAAGGCTCCATCTGGTTAGTCGAGCATTCTTGGCTCTGTTCGACTTAAGAAACAGTAATGGTCGATGATCCGTTTCAATTATAAATTCGGACATTAATAAGTATCGAGAAAATGCATCTACCGCGTAAACAATTGCGAGGCACTCTCGTTCGACAATCGCATAGCGCGTCTCTCGATCAAGTAATTTCCGGCTTGCATATAAGCACGGTCGCAAGAAACCGTCACGCTGTTGGAGTAACACGGCGCCTATTCCTTTATCTGATGCATCCGTTCGGACGACGAATGTCTGGCGTATATCGGGTAAAACAAGCAGAGGGAAAGTAGAAAATAAATTCTGAATAGTCTGAAGGGCATCAGCGCACTGAGGCGTCCAGACGACTCTATTTGGAAGATTCTTCCTCGTTAGATCAGATAACGGGGCTGAGAGAGAGGAAAAGTTTGGTATAAATTTCCTGTAATAATTCAAAAGTCCCAACAAGCTGCGGACTTGCTTTTTAGTTTTAGGAGGTTGCAGTTTCAAAATACTGGAGATCTTGCGATCGTCTGGAGTCTGAACCCCGTGGGTTATGGTATGACCCAAAAAGTTTATATGCTGATATCCCAGGAACACTTTACTGGGTCGCGCGGTAAGGCCAGCTCGGCGAAGAGCGGCAAAAACTTCACGAAGGGCCATTAAGTGGCCAGCCCAATCAGCCTGAAAAATACATATATCATCGAAATATGATAGAACGCAGCGCAATTCATTTAGTAAGATGTTCATCATGCGCGCGAACGTGGCTGGTGCAGTAACCAGTCCAAAAGGCATATATTTCCATTGCATTAAACCCAAAGGGGTTTGAAAAGCTGTATATTGTCTACTTCCTTCTTCGAGAGGAATCTGCCAATATCCTTTGGATAAGTCTATTTTCGAGAAGATACTTGCATTGGATAACCGCGCGAATAAGTCTTCCTGATTGGGAATGGGTTCCGCATCATAGATGGTTATAGCATTGAGCTTTCTATAGTCAATACAAAAACGCACGGTATCGTCTTTCTTCTTGACCAAGACAATCGGCGAGCAATACGGACTTGTTGATCGCTCTATGACGCCTAGCCGTAGCATGGCACGTACTTCTGTAATTATCGTTTCGTGAGCGTGCAGCGGGCGCGGGTACGGTTTAACAAACACTGGTACGTCTGTCTGAAGTCGTATTACATGTTGGACTAAAGACGTACAACCCGGCAAATCCGTGAACACCGTGGCAAATTCTTGGAGCAGGTGTGTAAGATCCTGTTTCTGCGACGGCGCAAGCTCATCATTGATATTAACATCGTTTATACTCTCGGTGGCCTGTAATATGGGCAACGATTTGTCGATACTCAAAGGGTCCTCGTCGTCGACAGTAACTAAAGCCGCGTTGGCCCTTGGGACGACATGAACGGAGTTGTTACGACGATCATCGCTAGGCAGGTACTTTTTCAGCATATTAATATGAAATATTTTCCTCTGCCCACGAATATCTATCAAATAATTCACTCTGGAGAGTCTCTTAAGGACTCTGTATGGTCCCTTCCAAGTTAGAAGGAGTTTGTTTTGCGTTTGCGGCAAAAGAACAAGTGTCAGATCTCCGACGGACAAGGCGCGCATTTGGGCGCCCTGATCGCGATAAAATTTTGAAGAACTCGCTCTAGCGCATGCAAATTGCAGAGCGGTTTTGCATGCATTAATAATTCGTTGTCGGAGATCGACAACATATTGATACGCGCATCGCGTATCATAATCGTCGGTTTCAGAACCGGCGAACAATTGACTAAGTATGGCCATCGGGCCACGTGGTTTACGTCCGTATAATAACTCAAATGGGGAGAAACCCGTGGATGCGTTCGGGAGTTCCCTATAGGCGAAGAGAATAGCGGGGAGCTGACGGTCCCAGTCTCCAGGTTTGTCGGCGGATACGCGTGCTAGCATAGACTTCATGCTCGCATTCCACCGCTCGCAACAACCATTTGACTGCGGATGATAGGGGGACGTTAATTTCTGTTTAATTCCCGCTAATTCTAGTACCTTTTTGTATAGATCAGAGGTGAATTGTGGTCCTCTGTCTGAAAGAATCTCGGTCGGAAATCCGACTCGCGAGAAAATAGTAACAAGCGCCTCAGCGACATGGTCAGCCGTAATGTCTCTCAAAGGAATAGCCTCAGGCCAGCGCGTCGCGTAGTCGATTACCGAAAGGATGAATCGATGGCCTCTGTCTGATTTACTAAGAGGACCTACTATGTCAACTGCGACACGCTCGAATGGTGTTGAGACTGGAGGCATCTCCTGAAGGGGTGCGCGTGATGCTTTACCTTTAGGTGTACGTTTTTGACATACATCGCAGCGCGCCACAAAACGGTTCACGTCCGCGTATACACCAGGCCAGAAAAAATAAGCCAATATCCGTGATTTGGTTCTGGCTGAACCTTGATGGCCTGAAAATGATGTATCATGCGCGAGACGCAGAATGTCGCGACGGAACGACTTAGGCACCACGAGCTGTTCAATGGTCTCACGTTTATTTCGGAAATTTCTGTATAATAATTCATTTTTAATGATAAACGGAGAGGCATTTCGGTTCTGAGGCTGAACTTTCGCAAACAGCGGTTTTAGTGATGGATCGCTTTGTTGTTCCTTATAGAAAACTGTAGGCGTGACATTAAAATCAAACGCAGGGGTTTGTAAAGTACCATCCGGTGGACGTTTTGACTGTTGTCGTGTGGTGACACACGCAACGTTTTCGTTCCAAACTTTTAACTGGCCGTCAGGTGTATCATTAACCTGTGGTAAATTACCAATAATTAGATCGGCGACCGGATTTGGTAATACACATGCCGTTACGACACCTGTAATGAATGGCGTGTCGATGTATATCTCCGCGAGACGGAATCGCTCGACGGAGCCCCCAAAAGTACTGCAGGTTGCCTGTTGTTCAATCAGCTGGGTCGGTCTGACCAGTGATTCCCTAACACCGATAGTGGTGCAACCTGAATCGCGTAAGACAGACGCGGGTATGGCGTTAACATGACCCTCATATAAGGTCAATGACCCGTGTTGATGGAGGGCCGACATAACCGGAACGGTGCCCCTCATGGGCGACGTAATTTCAACGGTACGGCTACTCTGTGCAGCCGGAACAATGACGGTGCAAGCATTTGCAGCTTCAAACTGAACCCTACAATATTTTGACGTATGACCTGGTTTATTGCACCGATAGCACCTAATGCTGTTATATATATTACGTCTGGGTTGCATTGGAGGTGCATTATATGGATTATTATAATATGCCCAAGGAGGTGGACATGGTGGGCTCTGATAATGGTAGCCCTCGTTAACGTCACGACGGGGTGGACCTGAATAGCGAATAAAATGTCCCCGAGTGGGAGGTCCAGTACGGCTTGGAAAACCGCGAGCTTTATTGGGCGGCGGTTCGGAATATGCACGCGGAGGCGGCGTCTGGCGATGAACTGGTCGAGAATTTCTTGTACCCATTGGCGCAGTTCCACCGACTCCGGCATAAAACGGTTCGCTAGTTTTGGCTTTAGCCAGCGAACGATTAGGGTGTGCGGACGCGTACTGTTCCACTAAGGACGTGATTTCCGCTAACGTCTTAGGTGCCCACTCTTTAATGTGGGAGACTAGTTCTGAATGGCACGCGTTAAATATTTGGTCCTTCAGAACGAGCTCATAAAGCCCTTTAAAATTACCGTCAGCGACACCAGCCAGCTGAATCCAGCGGCCTAAGTAGTGCTTTAGGCGGTCGACGTACGCTGAAAAATTTTCGGACGGGTCTGGCTTACAAGTCCGGAATCTTTGGTGAAAACCGTCCTCGGTGTGTTGAAAACGCTTTAAAAGAGCCTTTTTAAGGATGTCGTAATTTCTAGAATCCTCGATGTTGAGGCCATGGAATACTTCAAGTGCACGTCCCGTTAATAAATTTGCAAGGCACGAAGTCCATTCAGTTCTTTGCCATCCAGCGGCTACCGCGTGCAGCTCAAAACGATGAATATAAGAATCGATCTGGTCGACCTTATCATTATAGGTTGGAAGCTTTGGTTTTGCTTTAACATTATTCGTTGGAACACTTGGAACTGCGGTCGGTTGGTTTCCTTGCAGCTCTAATTTCTTTAGGGCAATTTCGTGCTCTCGATGAGCCGCTTTGTCGGCTCTTTCTTCTATTTCTCTCTGTCGTTCTCTTTCTTCTTTTTCTTTTTCTCGTTCGCGTTCCGCGGCCTTCTCGGCTCTTTCTTCTATTTCTCTTTGTCGTTCTCTTTCTTCTTTTTCTTTTTCTCGTTCGCGTTCCGCGGCCTTCTCGGCTCTATCTGCGGCACGCTCTTCTCTAGCTAGGTCTTCTTTTAGTCTACTCTCGCACCAAGAAGCCAGCTGGTCCTCGGGTATGCCTAACAGCTTCGCTGAATTTATATAGGAAGTGTAATCGGCCATTATGATTAGTTACACTCACAATAGGTCTCTACAGGAGATCTATTAATGTTAATGGACAGGTATCCGGATAAATTCACGCAATAGCCCGTCTGACAGTGTACTATATTATCACTGTAGTATTTACGTTAATCCGATACGCGATAAAAAAAATATTTACTTGTTTAACTCCGCGATTATTTATCCCTGAGGCGATTTGCACTCGTCGGGTCGACGTCCCTAGTAGACGACAAAATACAAACAATGTTTCTTCTTCAATGAAATCGCAGTGTCCTTACTGTTATCACTGCCGATGTAATATATAAATACACGTGAATCAACGAATATTAGATCGTTGATTAATATTTTTAGCTATTTTTCTATAGCTCTTGTATAATTGCAATTGCAAGGTAATTTTATTACCGGTAGTTCTCTTTAAAGAACAATAACTTCAGTAATTATATACTGGATATTCAAGGCAGGTGCACAACTGCACTTGAATGGGGAATCAATATTCCCAATATATAAATATATACTCTGGCGTATCAGCCTTATACGTCACAATAACCAGATAAACTCAATCAATGCGTCAATGTAGACACATGACTCACACAGGCATTATATTAAACAAAGGAATGTACCAACACCATAATGATAAAGGTCTAATGAAAAAAAAAATACACCAAACACGACGCTAGACAAACAAGAAAAGACGAACGATAACAGACCCTACAAATTCTGAATATAATTACAGATAGGTGAGAAAAGGACAAGAGAGACGTCTTCCTAAAACAACGAGGAAGATGGAACGCTACAATCTAAACAAAGTGTACAGATCCCTATCAAAGTCCGTTCTCGCGAATGCGACTTCCCACAGTTTCAATAACCACTGGTGTTGCGAGACCGCACAATCTGTCGTCGAGACGGCAGAGTCTGCGACCAAGCCACCACTTTGGCAGGGGGGACCCGCAAACGTAAGAACGCCCTCGCCACCGCCCGTGAGTTCCTAAACACAGAGAAAAAGTATAAAAAACCTGTAAAACACGAGGAGGAACACTCAACTCCCCAGACGCAGACAAAATTTTAGGATGGAATCACTTAACTCAAGGAACTGGTGGAGATTCCTTTAGCCTTTGCGTACACCACAGTCAGTCTTTTTTTTGTCTTTCACCGTTCAGTTATGTTGACGTCTCCTTGGCCTCGATCCTCGGGTCAATGGGAGAGCCGGAAATATGTGGAACAAATAATGAAGAAAGCAGTATACAAACTAAATAATAAATAATTTTAACTAGCTCAACGTGCGAGACCACGTGAGCACTGAAACTGAAAAGAAACAAAAGTTAATCAAAGAGAAGAACGATATACTCTAATCTAAATAAACTATAAACTAAACAATGGTGTGTAGTGTCCCCTCCAGTGTCGCGATGTGGGTTACATGGGGATATTTCAACTGACACTCTTTCGAGGTCCGCTCCCACAATCGACGAACACACAAAAATAAATACTTGCACTCTAAAAACTAAATAAATCAATTGCTTTCAATTTTAGCAGAACTGTAGGGCAGTTTAATTACAGGAATTAATGTAACAAATATAATTATAAATATAAATATCAATTCAAAGGCAACTGAATCTAACTAATGGAACTACAGCTTTTATAAAGACTAACGAATTCAATCTAACTACTTGCAGGTCATATGAGTTATATGGCAAATAGAATCCGCGCACGTGGCGACGGATCTAACAGTTTAAATTCTATTAATTCAATGAGACATGTTAGGATATGGACATTTCCTCTAGACACGTCATGGAGAATGCTTGTACAACCATGCGTTGTCTGGCGGTAGCTCTGAAACTGTCTTCAAAAGTAAGTAGAACGGTTCACTTTCATCATTACAAATTAGTATGGACTCTCACCATGCGGCTCTCACTGGGAGTGAGAGCGCTGGATGTAAACGCTGTGGGTTTATATCAAACCAAGTAGCTTAGGCTCTGGAGCTTTAAATCAGGCCCCTCACAATGGACTGCTCAACTGCGTCTCTATGTCTCTCATCTGGCTGAGGACTATCGCCGTCCACCTCGTAACTGGATTTTCTACATGTGGCCCAGAACTAAGTTCTGTATGGCCTTAAATACTGGACTGCATCTGCAGCTTACCGTCTAATTCCTGGATTGTGATTGGTGCAACCACTTCTAGCTCAGCTGCCGAACTGAGTTATTTTAAGTAACAGCCCTACGCAACGACCTTGGGTCGACATCAAAGGTCGAATTACTTCAATACAATATAATATAAATTTTATAGCAATAAATTCTTAACATGTTCAAAACCCCGAGCTTTTACTCTGGATCACGGTATTTTCTGTACGTCAACAGACGCCTCAATAACATTTAATTCCTACTCACCCCTTCCCTCTTTACTAAACCTAGTTCAAAACACGAGATACAACAAGTGCTCAGTCATGCACACCTACGCTGTCCGTCTATCCTTCCCCACATCTTCTGTCTATCTATTATAAAAAAAACTGTTCAAAACAACTTGTTTACGAGACCAAGTTATGCTGGCTCGCACAATAATTACGTTTGTAAAAATTACTCACTGCTCTCTCACAAAAATTTAGTCAGTGGAAACATTTATGAATTAAATCTGTTCTTGACAGGGAGGAACCCCCCACACACCCATGACACCTCAGGGTCAAGGTCACTATTATCAGCAACAGGGCGGGTTGTTTGAAGATGATTCCTCCCAGTATATCGAGGAAGCTTCGGTGAGTTCCACTTTTATACATGTAGTGCCGTCCTGCAGTCACAGTTATTAGACCATCATTGTGTTGTTTTTTTTTTCTTTGGACAAAACACAATTGAATGGCACAGTTGTAGCTCACTATTGTCACTGTCTTTCTGCCTGGTAGCTAATGATCGCAGATACATCCAGTGGCTACCATCAACTCATTATGGAAACTAAATATTGGTGATTTGAGCCCTGATATTGCAAGTTGCTCTGTTTGGTTGGAGTCTAGTA
Organism: Onchidella celtica; assembly: GCA_963931925.1. Taxonomy (NCBI): domain Eukaryota; kingdom Metazoa; phylum Mollusca; class Gastropoda; order Systellommatophora; family Onchidiidae; genus Onchidella; species Onchidella celtica. Next base: position 5,240,418 of record OZ007580.1, on the reverse strand, counting down.
TTGAACTGATAATGTATGGTAGTGCTTGAAGTGAAGTAATGTTAAAACTGGGACCAGAGGTTTGAAACATAACGTCAGTGGGCTGTTGGAACCTTGTTAAACTGAGCTTTGAGGCTGTTGTTACAGGACCACAGAGCTTTACATAGAAAGTTAAAGCCGAGCAGTGAAAACAGCTCAGTAAAAGCCCATTTCGCATATCGACTATTTTTGATGTAAGGACTGATGCATCACCATGGTGATTGTAGCATAGATTTTGATTCTTTAGCTGAATTGCACTGCCAGCACTTGAGGCGTCGAGAACCAACCAGCAGCGAGCTAAAATTAGTTCACTACAGTAAACATTGGTATGTACACGCACATGGGAGATGTTCGGTCAGTTCTTTCACTTCCTTTCCCTTGTTTACACGGATGATAGGGAATCTGACCAGCTTGGATTCATCCTTTCCACCCCTGTCATACGAGTCAACTGCAATGCAACCAGCAGGCATTTTAATCGCTCAGACATATCTCAAAGTTACCCTCATCTTGGGTGTCGGAAGAACAAAACAAAAACACTCTGTGATGTCATTCGCAATGGGCCTATATGGCTTTGTAATTTGACTACAGTCCCATAACAACAAGCTCAAAGACCAGTTTTAACAAGGTCCAACAGCAGGCCGATGATATAATGGACCCCAGTTTATGGAGAATCAGGATAACCAAACCGTAAGTTCACACAAACATAGCAGTACTTTTACCCATAAGTTTCTTAAACTGCACTCAATTTTCAACAGAAAAAAACATTTCTTTACATTGTCACAGGCTGTATTAGGTGTTCTTTACTTGTAAAGCATTTCACTGTTCTACTTTTGTTGATAGTAAATATGTAAGGTTGTAGGTTTCTGTTTGTTATTTTGAGATGTCATGCTGGTGTGTGTGAGACTTGATAAGTGGTCAAAAATGCAAGGATAGATTTGGATCTCCATGAAAGGATACTTCGGCGTTGGAGTTATCGAAAGTGAAAAATGTGACATGGTAGTTCTACACTTATTGTATGACATCCTTCTGTTGTGTCAGCATAGTTACTTCCTTCTATTGTATGAAATTGTCTGGTCTCTGCTCTTCAACCATAGTGTCACATCTTAATTTCTGCGACATCTTCATTTGTCATCTTGTTCTTTTACAATTTTGCCCTTTTATCACTGGTAGCGTCAGCATCGCCATGGCCAACAACAGCAACAGCAGCAGCAGCAGATGGTTCACACACCTTATGTGAGTCTCCTGTTCAGTGGTAGATGTTGTGATAATGTAGGCAGGAGTGCCCAGTGCTGAAGTTGAGTTGCCTTTATCTTGTCCGGGCTTGCACATCATACAAAATCTTTCATTGGTGTTTCTTACTTTTATATTTATGTGTATTTGCAAAGTCAGTTGATGGCAAATAAAAATCTTCTATGTCAGTGACCAGAAAACTATAAATTTCCATAGAAGAAAGAAAAACAAAGAAGCATTTGTATACGGTGATTGATATAGTTATCATTGAAAGGAAATGCTATTGCAAACTATACTGGCCTGGATTGCTTTGCTGTCTTCATGCAGCTTCACACAAAGTCCTTAATCAAAATATCAGGTGCAGAGTTAGGATTGGCTTAAACGAGAATGGTAGGAAGATGGTAGTGGAGACAGGCTGGGCTGAGTAGTGAGGTGGTTGATGTTCTTGCTGTGTGGATATTGTATTGTCCCGGTGGATTTTTCTCCAACTGTGTGGTGTATCTCTTGTGTTAGGAATTTCAAGTATCAAGTTCAAATCAGTGTATGTTGACCCAAAGGAAAATACCTATAAAAGTGTCTTAAAGATTTTTTTTATTAAAATGGTGAGCAAGTTTTTATTGAGGTGTGGGAGCAAATTAGGAAATTTCTGTCAGTATCTCCAAAGAAGATACAGAAAATGTGTTGCTGTCGTGGAGATAGAGGGGTGGAATTCGATTCTGTTGTCTGGTTGATGTTGTCACAATTTGGTTGGACAGTTGTATGCCCTTATATCTCTGTATCCTTCACATGTCTGTTTGCAAATACCTTCAGTGGTTGATATTGTCACAATTTGGTTAGAAAGTTGTCTGCCCCTGTATCTCTATTACCTTTCACATTCCTATTTGCAGAAACCTTCAGTGGTTGATGTTGTCACAATTGGTTTGAGGGTGGTCTGCCCTTCAGATTCCTATCTAGATCTCCATATCTATATAAAAAAACAGCAAGGAAAAAAAATTCACTGCTGCGAGGAAGAAATGCCCAGACCTGAAAAAATTACATGTGAAATATAGTTCTTTTTGCTACTATGTCTATTCCTTTGACATGAAAGCGAAGTATCGTAATTTTGTAATAAATGAAAATAGGCCTAAAAGTATCGAATAATACTTTCTCCTCAACAATGATGGCCTCCCTCCTGCCTTTGTTTTGTTTCGACTTTAAACTTCCGGTTGCGTTTCAAAGTTAGAAGGCATGAGTTTCTGTGCTGTCTGCCTTATTCACGGGCCACGCGGGTGTTACTGTGCCAGTTGTGAGTTGTTTTCTACCTAGATCTACATAATCTGTGTGCCGATTGTGCGTGTTGTTTTCTAGATAAAGATATTTCTCCCGGGCAGGACCGGGTAACTCAGCTAGTCCTTCAAATTTCTACAGTGGTTGTTGTCACAATTTGGTTGTGGGAGTGACCAGCCATTGTATCTCTATATCTTTCACATTTCAGTTTGCAGATACCTACTGTGGTTAATGTTGTCACAATTTGGTTGTGGGAGTGGTCTGCCCTTGTGTCTCTATATACTTTCACATTTCAGTTTTCAGACACATTCTGTGGTCAATGTTGTCAGTTTGGTTGTGGGGGTGGTCTGCCCTTGTACCTCTATGTCTTTCGCATTTCAATTTTCAGATATCACCAGTGATTGATATTATCACAGTGTAAATGATATTTTGGGCTGGCGTTTTTAAAATAATAAAACCTACCATCAGAACTTGGCTTGCTTTGTGTCCATCATGTATTTCCGGCTATGGCAGACTTTAATCATTCCAGTCAGACATCTGGTGTTGTGACACAATTGACACATCCAGCTCAGGTCTCCAAAAGTAGAAAGCAAGGATCTACATTGTTACTCTAGGTTATGTGGCTGTAATAGTCACCGTCTGTATGGAGCCTCATTGTCTGCCATGTACAGATATTGGTTTCTTTCATTTGAAGTTCACACAACTTTCACATTTTATTTTTATTTCATCTTTTATGGGAAAGTTGCAATGTGTAGAGATAGTGTCGCGACAGTTGAGATAAATTGTAGCATGGCAGACAATAGTCTAAGGAGTGAAAATTCAGGTTTGCCTTGGTTAGGCGTCCCATCAGGAAATCTAAATACAGTTTAGATATGCTGTTAAAATATTGTCATTCATGCTATGTGTGCATTCCTTGTAAAGTACTAATTTTCACTTCTTTTGTGAACTCATGTTTCGTTCTCCAAGGAGCTTCAATTCTTCCTTTTGTATTATTTTTAATTTTGCACCCAAAGTTCATCCTTTTCATTGTGCAAACAAGTCAAATTTTCCTGGACTGTCGAAGTCCATTTGACACAAAAATTTGCGACATTTGAAGTATCAACATTGGTAATTTGTGACTGTGTTCTTTTTTTTTTTTTTTTGTTTCACTTGACGTCACCTAACTTCCACTCCACTAAAATGCTATATTTTATTCTGTCATTTCATAATTATGTCCACATTTTGAACACTCATACTGTGGCACCATCTAGGAGTGTCAGTTGTACCTATGCCCATGATACAAAGCAGCATCATAATTTGGGTGTCGTCATTGAAACAAACCAATGAATTTATCATCACTGCTGTACACTAATGACATAAGTCATTTTTCACACTTTTGAGATACATGTATTAATAAAGAACTGTTTCTTTTCATACCATTTGGTGACTTATGCCATTATATTGGATTGGTACATTTTTCCTACTGGCGATTTCTTTTAATATTATCTGATAGCCCTCCTGCTCAGGAATGCAGTGAACCGTTAGTTGCATTTTGGCTTAAGTCTGACATAATGTCATTATCATAGAGCAGTGACGTTATAATATAGTTTGTTATACATGTATTGGTTAGCCAGGATTAGAGGCCAGAGAGAAAGATACATACAAAGATTGTGTAGCTAATGTTTGAGTGTCATTCCAAATTTGCCTGTGATAATTCACTAATGCAAAATTCCAGCTCTGTTGTCTTGAGTTCAGTTGGTGGCATTAATTTCTGTCAACATTTTTAGCTTCATGACCATACGTAATAGGTCCTTTTGTATAGATCCTGTGTTGTCCTTGTGGCATCTGTTCTCTGGTATTTATTGATTTACCATGCACTGGCAATGAAAGGGTCATTATGAAATAGAATTCTTTTTTTTTTATGATCTCATAGTAAACAGTACAAAAAGTAAAAGGTTCAAAGAAACACAGTGACCACGGCTAGTTATTAAACTTTCTGTTAGAATTACAAACATTACAGATTATTCCGGTGCTGACATTTTTGATGACAAAGGAAACTATTTTTTCTTATTTTTCCAAAGACAAATCTAGATCATTCAGAAACTTGTGTTCTGACAGTGTACTGTGACCTGTAATTGAGTCACTTGATATGGTTGTTTCCTCCATGATCTGATCAGAGCTAGTCTACTTTTGTCATAGTAAAGATGGAGAATGTTTAATGGTGTTCTTACATCCTTATTAGACATAAATACGGCCATTATACCCATACATTGAGGATATCATGTTCTATGTTTGCTGTAATTTAGTAGAAACTAAATATTGATGGAGTTCCTGCCTTCCTGAAATGCTGTGTCCTGTATTACTCCACATACCATATCATATGTGAAATGTTTAATTCCACAGCATCATATGCAAAAACGTCAAGTCAGGCCTGTATTATGTGGACAATCCAACATTAGGGCAGCATTGTTGACACAAAAGAAAAAATGTGCCTGAACCTGCGGGCTCACAAAGAAATGAAGGGTGAATTGCAGGAACCAGACAATGAATTTTAGATCATAAAAGAAATCACCGGTGGTGGCTAGTAAAAACAAAGGATTATTTGAACAAAGGCATAGCAATGAGACTGAGACAGGTCCAAGCTGGGGTAGGCGTCAGACTGGTGACATGCCACCCATAAATTTTGCTTCACACTGACACAGTTGGCATTCCCACATGGTGTGAGCAGGCACTGTGTTAGAGTGAAGCAGAATTTATGGGGGGTGAGCCACTGGTATGGTGCCTACACCAGCCTTGATCTGTTTCACCCCTTAGTAAGGTGATGTGGACCTGAAAAATGGGATGTTTTTGGTCAGATTGGATGAACATGTCAAAGAGTTCTGTTGTTTTCTGTTTTTTCCACAGTCTGACATGGGAAGTCATCAAGGTTACTGAAACTACATGACCAGCCAAGGCTGTGCTGTGTGACTGTGACTAGTGTGAGCCACCTGTGCAACTGGAAGTCACTGTATCACTTGGGCTACCAGATCCTTGCAACTTACAGAAACGTTTTCCCTTTGTTCTGTTGATATTGTGTTTTCTGAGTTTAAAGTTTTTATTTGTATTGCATTTTTAGGTGTTTCAACCTGTGAAGAGTAAATAGGTTTGGACTAAAATGTGATTCTTTAATAGAGCTGTATAATCTCAAGATTTGACTGAAAGAACATTCCATGGCCATAGACATTTTACAGTCCTAATTTTTTCAGCCATGTTAAGTTCAGAGGTTGTCCTGAATTTCTTCAGTGTATTCAGATCATGTTACAAAAGTTTTTTTGTTTTTTTTCCCTTCTTTGATGTTGTGTTAGTGTTATTACAATACATATATTTCTGTTTTCATTCTGTTTGGTATGGAATGTCATGACAGGAGCGTTATATAGTTGGAGGCACAGAAACCTATATTTGTGTAATGGGTGGCTGCTTTCAAAAAGGATGGAAAGCAAAAGAGCTGAACAGTCTTTGCCTTTACCAGTCAAGCCAAACTTTAAAAACAAACAGCTTCATTTAGCTGTGAAAAATAATTTGTTTGAAGAGAGCACCTGACACTGTTAATTGAATGAAAGAGTTGAAATCTATGGGATATAAATGTGTACATTGTCACAAATCCCAGACTGGGAGATGTAATAGTTTATGACAGGACAACAATCACGAACAAACAAGTTTAACACTTAACAGAACAATCCATCAGACTCACACATTTATTAAACATAATTATACAGATAATAGCGCAATTACATACATTATATTATTGAAATTAACTGCCGTACAACGGCCTTATTCTCACATGCACTCTTCCTCGGATCCACAACCCGGTAGTTACTTCCTAAAGGCACTTCGGCCTCAGCCTCTCCCCTCAGGGTCTTAATAGCACATTAATAATTCACTGGCACCGCAGTCCCTCAATATCACCTTCCTATTGTCATACACCTTAGCATTCCACTCGCACCTCAGCAGGGCAATAACACATTATCATTTCAATAGCCCATCAACATGGCAATAGTACATTATCACATTCACGCTCATATCTACGTCCCTGTCCGTGGCCTGACTGCCACGACTTTATGTGCCTCTACTGTCCTGCACCGACAGCCTCCCTCTTGGCCTATGTGTGGCCCCCGGCCCTATGCTGGCCTATCACTTGTGCTCATCGAGGTGGCTCTTCGGCCCGTCCCCGACACCTACAAGAATAACATTACATTGGTATAATACCCTACCATTTCTATTCACTCCACCTCTCCTTACAACCCATGAAGCGTACACACAATAGTTCACCTTTCACTCACCAAACATCTTACGGTAACACACCTCCATCGGAGTACACACTACTCACTCGCGCTACAAATCCATGAACTCACTTTCATCTATCGCTCATGGCGCACATTGCTATATCCAATATCAAGGACTTCCACATTCCTCACCTATACTTATTTACATCATGGTAATAGACGAATATAATATAATACATCAATCATAATTATCAATCGACGTTCTACCTACCAGTCATCACTGGAAAAACACTCATCCGTCTTCCGACTGCTCCCCTTATGTTCGCCCGCTGGGCTCTTATTAGCGTCCGTTCAGTAGGACCTTCTAACTTGCAGTGATAGTAATACAGCGCTTTCGCCTCATTCAGACCCCCCCACCACTCACAACATGCACGCTTAACTTACTTGTCTACGTGCGTTAATTTTACTCTCCTCCTTTCCCCCCCGTTAACTATCGCTCACTCCACTCGTGACATACATCACAATGTTTTATATTGTGAGATCAAATAGGGATATGTCAGTGGACGCAAGCTGGAAGCAGGGAATTTTGCAGATGGCAACATTTAAATTAATATAGCTGGTCTGGTAAGAAGTAAGGAGGTCAGTAGGGTCACTATTCATTTGTTCGAAAACTTAAAGAAAAGTATAGAAAATGTGTCTGAGATGAATTTGCAAGTACAGGAAAGTGTATTCTAGTTCTTGACATTGTGTGGAGAGAAAACAATATACAGTCGAATCCGCCAGAAGTCAACTCGCTTAAAGTAAATTCTCGCTTAAAGTCAACCTCTTTCGGCGGTCCCATATTTTTCCCTCTTTATTCTATTGATTTTTTTTCTGATAATGTCAACGGCTTCAGTGGTGTTTTCGCTTAAAGTGAACGCCATGAGACCGACTGACAGCCATGAATTGTGACGGCAGGCAAAAAAATCAGAGAGAGACTCTTTAAGGCACAGCATATAGCCCTTCCATTTCACAGTATTCGCTGGCTGTTTCACGCTGCGGGGGGGGGGGGGCTTAGCACTTACTCACTTAGCAGTAGGCCTACACACACAAGTCATACGCTTGGCTCTGTCTCGCGTTGGTAGGAAAACAAAGTCGCACACGCACAGCAGTCCCACACTAAGGTTGGAAGACATAAGGGACATAACCTAAATAAGATTTGATATACCACAGGTTGTCTCCCCAGAAATTGGTTAATGTCAACCTTGCTTGAAGTCAGCCATTTTTTTTTTTGGTCCCGAGGTGTTGACTTTAAGCGTATTCGACTGTACATGCTGAACTTAGGGAAGGTTACTGCACTTCTGATTGTCAGCTGCTGCCCCATCTGTTACTCCCTATTCTGCAAGTGGGAGGTTTTGGAAATTTGTACCACCACGTACGGATGTACTACTACTAGACTGGTGGACATATAATTATGCAGTGTATTCTTTAGTGTCTACAGCTTTCTTCACATCCAATCAAGGTTCGAGAGTGTAAATATTTAAACTCTGACCTTTTTGATTTCCAGTATCTTCACATTGTCCTTAGAGAAATTATTTTTGTAAGAAGCTTTTGGTGAACTTTCATAAAGGAACATACATGTACACTGTATATTCATTTTATTCTATATTGTTCCAAATCTATTTTATACTATCATAATTCAAATGTGTTTGTGAATCTTTTAATTTATAGCATAGATGTATTTTTTAAATGGTTTCATTGTGAATATGAGCTTTGATGGGACTTTCCTCATTTGCTTTGGGTAATAAACATTTAAGTTTAGAAAGATCATCACTGACTTCATTTTCTGTTGTTTGTTTGTGGCCCATTGTATTAGTCAGTGTCATTCAGTGGACTGTTTTTAATGTATATAGTGCAGGAATTTAGCTTTGGGGCTATACTTTTGATTCAAAAGAATTTAGTAATACATAATAGTGGCGTCTTGACATGCTCAGTTTTCTTGGACCAATGGTACCAGATAAATGGAAAGATATTTACTTCAGCGGATGTATGCAAGATGCTGATGTACATACAATATGATTATGTGTCTGAGTGAGTGAGAGCCTGGTGGGTCTGTTATTGTTTGATTGTTGTTGTTGTTGTTTTTTTTAATTGATTAGAGTGCGGTATTTATAGCTTCCGTTCTTAAATACTTGGTCAGTTGGGTTTCCTGAGCGTGCAGGAATAAACTGAACTTGTGAAGCTTGTCAGAAGCGGGAGAGATCTGTGGTCCTCTGTGTCCAGCAGTTCTCAACAAATTTATCGAGTTAGCTGGAGGGTTTGTTTGGGTCAGTGTGTCTCAACCTTTTTCACCCCGTGCCCCACTTGAATTTAAAAAAAAAAGAAAAAAAGTGCGCACCACCATGATCGGACAAAGTATATAATATAGCCTATAACATATATTACTAGCTGATTTCCCGGTCCTGCCCGGGATAAATCGATTTATTAGTTTCAGTTCTGGGCGATTATTATGGACCTGCTTCATATTGCCTGTTCTTTTAGCTTTATTTTATTGTTATTTGTTTGTTTGTTTTTAGATACGTTTTACTGCTCCCCCTTTGCGCGTTGACGTCCTGCGCGTCCCGCCAGTATCCGTCAAATGGCTTTGATTTGCGCACGGGTTTTTTTAGTTTGTTTGTTATGTTAGTGAACACATTGCATGAAGTGATATTGAAAACACAAACCTGTACTTTTGGCCCTGCAGCGTCATTCTCCCAATTCCAGACCCTTTCTTTTTCCTAATCTAGGCACATTGAGAACACACACAGTTTCATACTCGATAGTCTTAGAACTCAATCTCATCATTCAAACCAGCCATAACCGGAAGTTGTTTTGTGAGTGTGATACAGTCTATACCGGAACCAATCTTAGTTACATTAATTTGCTGAAAAAATAGACCGAACGCCAATGTGTCGCAACCTAGCAACTAATACAAACGTTCTGCGAGTTAATTATTTTTATATTTTCTGTGCCGGGGACACGACGACAGTCTATACTAAGCGTTGTATAAAATCTGAGGGCCACCGAATCAGCATTAACAGAGGAGTAGCGAAAGGCGCGCTGCAATTGTTGTAAGGTTTCACTTTTATTAATATAGATAGTACACAAAAAGATTTTAATAATAATATATTCAGTGTGTATACATTCGAAAGAAGTTTTAAATAAAACTTTATTTCTAAGATTTATTCACTTATTTACTCGTGCATCTGTCAAGGTCCATGTTTTAATCCGAAATAAACAAGGAAACCACCAACACGACATATATGTAAACAGTTTATCTATACCGTTAAGTTAAAATACACTATGAAACATGCCAACCGCTCATTCTGAGGTCCCACGCCCCACCTTGAGAAGCACTGGTTTAGGTAGGTACACAGTTCTGCACGTTTCGTTACGTCATGATGGCACATCAACAAGTCTGCAACCTGGAACAAAGAATTTCTTGCGTTCATGACAATGTCTGATAGGAAAGGTTGCTGAAAAAAATATGAATCCGTTTAGAAGTAGAGCGAAGAAACTCAAAAGACAAAAGATTATGATAACCGGAAATGGAACCTGAGGAGACCCGTCTCTTCTATCACACTACGGACAATTAATATGGCAGAAAGAAAAGGCTATATATATAGCAAAGCCTATGAATGAGTATGATGACGGTCGTGCTGCTGTGCTCCGAAAATCCAAGCCTGGACCCACAGCTAACCACTGGTATTGGTTTGCATTCTACAATTGTTTTTATTTGTTCAATATTTTTATTGGTTCAGTTTTCCACCAGTTTATTGTTTGTTTGTTTTTTCCTTGATAAAGGTAAATTTACCGGAAGCTTGGTTTGTCTTCCCTTTTCCGTTGCATTTTATTGTATTGTTTCTGTATATGCCCAATTTTTTGGCTACATAGGGCCTACATGTACAGGTACTTTGTCTAAGCCATAAAAGTGCATTTTGTCTTTCTTTCAAGCCTCGCTGCGAGCCCACGTATTTTTGTAGTATTTCGTCATTCTTCAATTACAACATTTCTTTCTTTGTCCAGAGAAGCAGGACTTTGCCTGAACACGGGCATAAAAGTTATAACGGAAATTAGTGTTTGAGTAGAGATGAATGCTTAGATCTACAAGAACGTTCCAGTCCTGACAGTCTCCACGCAGACTTTACCGAGCCGGTTGTACAAGAGTTGATCAGCTGATAGAACACCTCCCGCCTGCCAACTTGTGATTGATTACAGATCGATTTTGCCAGCTATCGTTGATCGCCCGAGCTGCATATACATGTATAATAAATTGAAAGCTGAATGGTCTCAGTGAAGATGCAATCGTTAAAATGAAACATACATGAAGGTAAGAAGTCTGTTATTATCTCAAAAGAGACGTTTGGACTGAGACTCCGGACCAAGCTGCGGCAAAGATGCTTTGCTAGATACAGGTACAATGTAAATCTTTGTCGCCGATCAGGGTAAGCAGCACAAGGACGAAAGAATGATATTCTAAAATCATTTCCCCCATAGCTCAAAGAGATAATTGAGGTGTTACGCATTTTATTAAAACTGACAAAGCATAAAATGCTATGACATTATTAGCTCGACAGATGATGCCACTTGATTCTTTAATTATTGTTATTTTGTGCTTTGCCTTTACGCGCATTTGTCATTCATATATGCATTTACAGTAGTCAGTGGTTTTTTTTTTTTTTTTGGAAAGGGGCGGATCAGCTGTGCGGGAAAGTTCTGTGTGCAAATCAAACCTTTGGTTTTTCCTCTCATGTCAGAGAGACCTGGTCGTAGGTTGTGGCACGAACTACAGGTGTAAGATGATTGTCAAAACGAACCTCTTGCATAATGACACAATCAACAATGGTGCTGAGCCTTAACACATAGTGTGTAATTTAAATTCTTAATAACTTCTCAATCTCTCTCTCTCTTTTTCTCTTTCTCTCTCTCTCTCTCTCTAGAGCAAAAGTGCTCGCCTATCAATACTATCATGACGGCGAAGGTACTGGGCTCGGTTCCCGATCGGTGCAGGCATGTCGGAAATTTGGGGGAATTTCCTGTCCCTGATCCTATGCTAGGTAGGATCGAGCGCCTAGTCCTCTCGGATATGGGCGAAAAACTCGGATGACCCGTGTGCATGTTAAAGAGATCTTGGCAGTAGGAAGTCGATAAGAGTAGGCGTAACAAGGCCAGTTGCCCGGGCAAAATTAAAGAAACTAATCCCCACCCCCCCCCCTCCCAACTCCCAACATAGGATCAAATAAGTAGGGACCAATACAAAATGCAACAATAATAATATAAAAATGAAAAAAGAAAAAGAGAGGTGCAAATGCCAAAGGCAGAGATCCTCCGAAGACATTGACCTGAAACACATTCAGGTGGGAAATTAGAAACCCTTTCTCAGTTTTTCCTCCAGGCCATTTCCTAAGCCTCACGTCACAATTATACTGGCGAAAAAGTTAAAGACATGACAGCAAAGAAATAAAACTCCTTGATGACACCCCCCCCCCCGCCCTCCTTTCCAATACATTTCCCTTGATGCCCCATGTACGTTTTTAATTTGCTTAATGATTAATCCAGAGCTGAATTTGACCTGCTGTCCCGGCCACCACGAAAATTCAGCATGCGAATCTTCATTTGCAAAACATGAGGAGAACCTTGACTTTCTGTAGCGGATTAAATATATGCTGTATCGCGACCTTAGTTCTGGTTTGTTCTCATTTTCAAAAAAAAAAAAATAAAGAAATTGGAGATCTTTCAGTATGTAGAAGGGGCAGAACTATAATAATAATAATAATATATTGCATTTATATAGCGCCCAACCCCGTCGATGACAAGCTCTGGGCGCTTTAACAAACTCTTACACACACACACGCATACACAAAAGAAATTCAAAAATATTTACCATTGTTGCTGCCGAAAAACACCCAGCCTAGTTTGTCTGAAAGAAATGGGTCTTCAGATGGCATTTGAAAGAACCAATGTCATTAATTTCCCTGGTTGTCTTTGGAAGAGTGTTCCAGATGGTAGGGCCAAGAAATGAAAAGGACTTTTCTCCTACAGTGGACAGATTCATTTTAGGTACTTTCAATTTTGTAGTGTCAGATGATGATCTTAATTGACGAGATGGAACATAGTAATCAGTTAAATCAACTAGGTACGATGGAGCAGTATTATTGACACATTTGTGACAAATGGATGACAATTTGTACATTATTCTTTTCTCAACTGGCAGCCAGTGCAAACTCTGCAGAAGTGGCAGTGCTGAATCTCTTTTCTTTTTCTTCAAAACAAGTCTCGCTGCATTGTTTTGAGCAATTTGGAGTTTTCTAATATTTTTTTGTGAAATTCCAGCCAAAAGGGAGTTGCAATAGTCAAGCTTTGAAAGTACAAAAGAATTTACTAAAACAGCCGCAGTTTCAGTTGAAATAAGATGTCTGATTTTACCGATTTTCCAGATTTCCATGTATAGAATGCGAATGAGGTGACTAACCTGAGATGACATAGAAAGATTCGAATCAATGTAAACCCCTAGGTTTTTTACTTTTTTTGAAATTTCTATTGAATTAGTGCCAATTATCATCTCAGTTCTGTCCACTTCTTGCAGAACCCGCTCACGGCCTAATAAAATAACCTCAGTTTTATCCTCATTTAGAGCCAGTTTGTTTTGGTTCATCCAGCTTTTAATTTCTGTTATACAGTTTCCAGCCTGCTGCAGAAGGCTGTCAACATCGCATGGCAAGGCAGAACTGTAGAGCTGGGTATCATCAGCATAGAAATGATATTGTAAATTAAATTTCTTTATTTCATGTACAAGTGGAATAGTATAGATAGTAAACAAAATAGGACCAAGCACTGAGCCTTGTGGTACGCCATACTGAAGCGCATAGGAAAAAGATCTTATTTTGTTGGTTACAACAAATTGGTGGCGATTTGACAGATAAGATTCGACCCATTTAAGGGCGACCCCTCTGATTCCAAACGATGTTTCTAGCCTTCTGAGCAGGATTTCGTGGTCGATGGTGTCGAACGCTGCTGATAGATCCAACAAATTTAGCAGAGTAATATTTCCAGAATCTGCCTTTACTAATATGTCATTCATGATTCTTAATAGTGCAGTTTCAGTACTGTGGTTACTTCTGTAAGCAGATTGAAATGGTTCCAACAGGTCATTATTTCTCAAATGACACATTAGTTGTTGTAATATCACCTTTTCAAGGATTTTTGAAAGAAAAGGAAGGTTTGAGACGGGTCTATAATTTTGCAACATGTTTTGATCAAGAGTCGTTTTTTTCAAAAGTGGTGTTACCCAGGCTGTTTTAAAATAATCAGGGACAGACCCACTTAAAATAGAGTTGTTTATTATTTTTGTAATAGATGGAACTAATGCACACTTTGACATTCATTTGAAATGCACTATGGCACGGAGCTATCAAACTGTTCCAGTATTCCACGTTTCCTATTCCAACTCCTTTGTCGTGGTACTAAAGCCACAGACATTTAACGTCAAATTTCTCAGTTGTGCAAAAAATAGAATTGGAGCAAACAAGAATTCAGATCGCAGTATTTTGAAGCTTTTATTGCAGTTTGCCTTCTTCGTGTTTGATATCCGATGATCATTTTCATCCATCTTACATGAACAGGGTAGCTACAACAATTGTTGTCAACATTTCTCGTTTCCAGTCACCATAATAATTATTACAGTACATTATTTAATACATTTTCCTTGCTGGTTCGTGATTGTTCAGTTCCCATTGGTCCGGACCAGCAGAGCTACCCTGCCATGCTTGGGCTCATTATTATTCAAACTGACAGCTTTTCATTGGAATGCTCCGGGGAAATTTGAATGTGTCATTGTTATTTGTTCGAGTTTGTCACTGCAGCGTGTCGATGTGGCTTCCTGATAATGACGTTACGACTTTAGGCTTGGCCAACTGATGACAAATTTTGAATTGAGTGTTTTGTTTGTAGAGATCCGCGCTTAGTTTTTTTTTTTGTTCAAAAGCGCGTGCGTATGTGCCTCTGTGTGTGTGTGTGTGTACGTGAGAAAAAGAGAGATAGAGGGTGGTTTGTTTGCTTCAAAAACGTGGTCACTGAAAAGAACATGTGGGGACTGTAATAATGATCTGAAGTAACGGTACGGTTTTGTATAACTTCCTGTAGTTTTGCAAAAAGATTAAAAATATGCATTAATATTGAGTGCCACAAGATTAATCTTTTTTAAGTTTTTGTTTGTTTGTTTGTTTCTCAAGAGCCTCAGCATAAGTAAGATTGTCAACAATCGAGAATAGGGTGTTGCTTTAGATGAATACTGCTGCAAATTCACGTTAAATTTAAACAAGGTTTGAGGTTTCTAAAGTCTAGTGCAACTAGGTTGAGCTGCCAATAATGAATTCCCATCTCGGACTTGCCATGGAATGAAATAGTGTATTATTATTATGTAAGCCCCCCCCCCCTTTCTCTCTCTTGCTCTTTCTGTCTCCTCGTCTCTTATCCCTCCCGCCCCCTTCAAATCTGACTCTCTTTCTCTCTCTCTCACCCTCACCAGAAACAAACCTCCATCATTTGGCGGCATCACTGCTAATGCTATAAACTACAGTGTATGAACCATAAATAACCTAAATCGTATGCCAAAAGATTTGAAGCAAATGTACTCAACATAGGTTTATTGACTGCATTACTGAGCTCCAAACAACGACAAAAACCCAACTACATGTATTACTAAGCGGGCTGGAGGGCAGCTAGGGGCCAGACTATTCTTTGACCACGCAATTTTATCTTGACACACGAAGTAAACAAGTATATATATTAAAATATATATTATGTAAAAAAAAAAAAAATCTGGTTTGTTGTGGCTTCTTTTGGGCTGGTAATAGCTCTATTAACATAACATCTACGGTGCAAAAGACGTGATGTAGCCTACTTATAAGCTAGGAAGATATGTTTGACGTTTGCACTGTTTTCAGCATGTATAAATTGTATGTTTGTGCACACGTGGACTGTGTGTGGGTATCTGTGTCATCCTTGAGTCCCTGAGGATGAAGACTGATTGTCACTGAATAGCCATCGGGCCTGGTTTAATAAGTGTAGACCTAGTTAGTGTGTTAAAACTAAAGCGTTCTGTTCAGGCTTTACAAAACCGGGCCATAAAAGTTTTTGTGTGTGGGGGTGGGGGGGGGGTCAAAGGGTCAGTATAACCTTTTGGCGATAGACAAAAGCTAGTGAAATGACACAGCAGCCATGATGGTACATGTACGTGCAATTCATACTCGTATTAAGTACACTGTTGTGGTTTCCGATCGTAATATAAGTTATGTACATCATCAGTTTGCCCTGTCTGGAACAGACATTGGCGATCATGGCTCTCCACTCGGATCTGTCATCAGCCAACTTCAAGAAGGAGATGTTGTTGTGACGTTTATTTGTTGTCCATGAATTTAGACTTTCAGTGAAAGTTTTTCTCTATCTACCACTGCTTTTCCTGCCTTTGATCTTCCCTGTGACTGCTAGATGTTGGAGGCTCCTGAGGCGACAGAATGATGTGCTCCAGAAATTTCAGTTCCCTCTGTCTTATTCAAGACTGACTCATTTGATTTTTTCTCCATCCACGATACTCTCAATATTCTTCTAATAAACCACATTTCTGCTGCTTATACTTATAGTTTCCTCTGTATTTCTTTGTTCATTGTCCAGCATTCACATCCGTATAAAAGCAATGACGACACATAATATGTTTTCAAGACTCTGATTTTAGTGGTCGTTGATATATTTCTGTTCATTAATAAATATATAGTACATGTAAATACACTGGTGTGGTATCCGAATCCATCATACGCCTATGTGTGATATGTGCAAAATACGTTGTTGTTGTTGATGGTGGTGGTGCTTGCTTGTATTTAGATTTTCTTGCTCACTGAACATCCTAGAGAGTGTGAATGTGTGTAAGGGGGGAGGAGGGAAGGCGGGGGACAAGGAACTAATAACAACTGGAAAAGAACCGGGTAGACATGAGGGCAAAGAGCTGCGGTCGATATGGTGATTTAAATTATTTAATATTTTGTAACAATCAATTTATTTTATGTCACTTGATAAGCAGCCGCTTGAAGGTTTTGTACCGTAACCATAAAATGTTATCCAGTTGACATCAGTTCAAACCCAATGTATAGCATGCAATTATTTCACCATATAATAATTATGTGCCATAAACATTCATTATAGAAGCCCTCCAGATCTGTTTCACTTGTTCCAACGCAGGCTATGTTTCTGTGTCCATAAAAACATGTCCATTTTCCTGTGAGAATGGGGCATTATAGCATGCAGACAAAGATAAAATCAATATCGAGAGCCCATTAAGTAATGCTGCAGTCAGGGTGCCAATGGCGACAGTCACAAAGGGCTCCCTGGGTTTGACATGGACTGTTATGATTATGTGTACCGTGAACAAAAGTTTTTGTTGGCACCAATACGGCCCAGTGAGTCCATAATACCTGGCAGGCTGATCAACAGCCATAACATCAATTTTTAAACCACCCACGCTCGAACAATGGAACTGTCTTCTGTTCCTGCGGTCCGGTGTGACGACTATGTACAGTATACACAATATCAGCGAGAGTTCTTAGCCATATAATTTAAGATCTAGGCTACTTTATTAAGAACTTAAAAACTGGGGTAAACCGTCACGCACGATTTTGTTCGAGTTCTGATTGTAATATTTACAAACAGGTTTCGGGCAGGACAAATCTATCTATCTATCTATCTATCTATCTATCTATCTATCTATCTATCTATCTATCTATCTATCTATCTATCTATCTATCTATCTATCTATCTATCTATCTATCTATCCAAACACCAACCCACCCATCCATCCATCAATCCACCCACCCACCCATCCATCCATCCACCCACCCATCCATCCATCCATCCACCCACCCACCCATCCATCCATCCATCCACCCACCCATCCATCCGTCCACCCATCCATCGCAGCGTATAAGGATAATTACCTTAATGAAAATGAATCCCAGTTCCTAATCTGTTTGTGACAATGATACCCGGTCCCTAAACTGTTTGTGACAATACACGTAAATCTCGGTTGTCAGAGTGTTTGTAACGTGATTCCCAGACTATTTGTGGCAATGGATCCCAGTTTCCAAACTGCTTGTGAAAAGGAATCCCAGTCTTCAAACTTTTTTTTTTTTTTTGTGACAGTGAATCCCCATTTCCAAACTCACAATAAATCTCAGTTCCGAGACTCTCTGATGGTGGATCTCGGTTTTCAAACTGTTTGTGACAATGAATCCCGGTTGGCAAACTATTTGTGATAACGAATCCCGAATCCCAGTGAATTACAGTGTAACTGTGAAGTACGGTTCTCACACTTTGTGACATTAAATCCCGGTTTCCACGCCGTTTGTGACAATAAATCGCGTTTTACCAACTGTTTGTTACAACGAGCCCCGATCCCGGAACTGTTCATAACAATGAACCCCGATCCCGAAAATTGTTCATGATAATAAATCCCGATTATTGTACCCAATTCCACAACTACCTACAGATTACAGTGAGATCAGAGGCCATGAAACTAAGCTGCATTAGCATTGTACAACAACAGTTTCAAGATCTGTTTTCTGTAGTTTCTGCGTGTTGCACAAACTCGGCTCACGCCAAGGGAGCACGCCGGCGGATGGCCAGTGTTGGAGTCTGGGGACGGCTGGAGGAGGGAATGGGAGATGCTTTGAGATGCAGTAACACATTATTTTTATTCGCTAATGAAGTCCGAGGTTGTCGGCATATTGATTATGCAATGACTGATTGATTTTATATGCAGCTTCATGCTGAGATCTTTTTGATATCTTTTCTTTCATATAGGGTACATGTATATTATACACAATACCACCCCAGCTTTTTTTCCCCTCCATTATATTCGTGTGTATGCGCGCGCCTGTGTGTGTTGTTCTTCTTAATGTTAAAGAAAAACCTACCAATCTCTTTGTTCTTTGATTTACTGTGTGAATGACATAGTGTGACCCATTGCTGTAAGAAAATGTAACCACTGCAAACACCTTTCTTTTCTTTCTGTCGGTCTATCGATCTGTGCAAGATGGAATGATATGGTGCCTCGGACGGAGCAGTATGTACATGTATTTAGTATGATGTCCTGACATCATACTAGATTTTCGTCACTGTTCAGTGAGACGTGTCTTTCCTTCCTACACTCAAGTGGGCACAGTTCGTTCCTCAAGCTAGTGTAGCAGAGTTAGGGTTTGTGTGCACTCTACACTTCTACTACCTAGGATAAGCGCACACTTGTGATTTTGTTGTGTGGCTGTCGCGTCGCAGACACGCCTCATTTTTTAAAAATCTAGGCGAATTAATGGACATACCTGCGCGCGCACACACACACACACATTCACACAAACACACACAAAATATGCGAGACACGAGCTACTTACAGAGTCAACGGGATAATTAAATTAAGACACTAGATAACAGTCGTACGTGCGCAACTGCCCCCTACAGACTCAACAACACGTTGTACACTGGTAAAAGACACTCCGCACGCTGTGTGTATTGTCTAGCAACAACAATTTGTTGAACGGAGACCGAAAGCTCAGCTGACGCACATTTGAGAGTAAAAATTGCTGTGGGACGGTCGGGAAGGTACCGTAGTCTGAACTGACGGAGTTTGGATATAATGCGCGGGGGCTCGTACTCAGAACTAAGTACCCAGCCAGCACCCCTACGTCACTCCGACGTAAATTTGTATGGAATTACTGCAGGGTTGGTAGAATTACCATAGGGGCGGGTTCCCTCCATCGAACCAAGGTCTGACCCATATCATCATATTTAGCGGATCCACGAAGGAACGGAGTCACGAGCAATCTTGACGTTAATCCTACCTTTCGGATTTCCTTAGACTTGCTGGCTGGGTAAATTTATATGTTCAGAAAAGTAAAACCAGCGACAAGTAACATTTGACATTTCTTTTGATTTTGTTTTACATGTATTTTGAAGTTATACGATTTTATTAAACCCTGCTGGCTGCTGGTTGTTTAATGCCACTTTCGGATGGAGAAAAAACAGCAACACCCTTGACTGAGGAAACTGCTATCCTGATCGAATGGTCATTCCTTCCAGTCCCCAAGTGTAGTTCTGGCCGGGTACATGAAACGGGCACTGACACCAGTTGTTTTATTGAAATGAATCGGATTATTAAAATATTATCGGGAATTTTCCCATACACAGTTTCATAATTATTGCCCTGCCGTACTGTAGCCATTACAAAAGATAAGCACGTGCTGGTGATCAAGGCGGGAGAGGGGATGGCACCGCAGACACCCCCCCCCCCCACACACACAGAGTTTTTATGCCTTTAACCCTTTCACTGTCTCACTCGCCTTACTTTAAATCAGTGGTTCTCAAGATGGTTAGTATTTGTATATTTGTATACTTCTTAAATCCCATTTGGGAAATTTGCCTTAGTGTCATTGCAGTCCAGTTGCAGCTGGAGCAGACAGGTCTCCCAGGGGGGCGATTTTGATCTCCAGTGGGCGAAAACGAAGGAAAGGGGAAGAAAACGATAAAGAGCAGCGATAGATGGGCGGGGGAGCGGGCGCGAAAACATGAATGAGTGACGATCTGGGGGCAAATACAGGGCGGTAACTGATTTGTTCAACAGCAGGCGCAGATGAGTTTTATGATAAAGAAAAGGCCTATTTTTTGTAGTGCTTTTGATAAATAAAACTTTCTGTTTTGTGATGAATAATCAACACGTCTATTGTCATTGATAAGGCTTTGAAAAACTTAACATCATTCATAGTTTGCGCGTAGTTTATCTTCTTGTGAAATGTATCTTCTGGATTTGAGAAGGGACGGGGACCGGGGGTCGGGGGGATGAAAGCAAATTTGGCGCCTAAGGGGGGTGATTGCCAGATAAAGGTGGAGAACCTTTGTTTAGGTACATGTATTTTCTAACTGTCATTATCTGCCATTACTTTTCAGCTGTACTGTTGCTGAATTGTGTCTTGGCTATCAACTGGCTTTACACTAGCCCTGTAGATACAATATCTTTATTTCCTTTCAAATGATATGATATAAATCACATTATTAGGCATTATACCAAAGCAGAAATACAGTATTAGATAACACTTGAGCTATGTTCTTAGGACAAGACTGATAGATGTAATGTCCTAGGACTTACACCATTTGCAGTAGACTGGCATGCCAAATGGACAATAACACTATTAACAGTGAGTGTTTTGCACTGTTTACAAAGAAATGTCGAAATAGATAGATAGATAGAGACAAGCAGACAGACAGAAAGGCAGGCAGGCAGGCAGGCAAGCAGACTTACAGATAGATAGGCAGACAGATAGAATCCATGTCACCCAATCCCCGCCCCTTGTGTACCTGTGACTTGTCCTGACAGAACCAGCCCTACCACTGCCAACTACGGTTTACCAGAATATGAAAGGGATTTTGAGAGAGTTAAAAAGGAATACAAGAGCGTGACGGCGAGTAGAGAGAAAGGGGGGCGGAAGTAGAGGATAAAGAACAATCACTGGTGCCATACAAACTTTCATCAATAACTTATCCGGCTATGATGATGTCGACACCGGAGTTGGCGGGCATCGATTCGGATATACAGTACTATTATCTTCACTGGCATCGATCTTGTTCATTTGATGTGCAGTGCTTTATCTCAGTTTGGCATCCAGAATTTTTCTGACAAACGCTGGTGTCCTTATCGTTTTCGTTATCGTTGCTGGTGGAGAGGTTGTTGCTGATGTCGTTATTGTTGATACAGCACTAAGATAAGAATCACTTTATTGTCCCATGAAAGGAAATTCATTTTCAAAGAGCTTTCAAGAGCACAAACATACATCTTAAGTACAAAATTACATTAAGATGTCATTAAAACTCAACATTAGACATGGTATGAAGAAACGTGGTATGGAACCTTAATTAATAACACACAGCACAGATCTAGCTAGAATAGAGGACGCGGTGGTCTAGGGGCAAGGTGCTCGCTTCTCATGCCGAAGATACCGAGTTTGAATCCCGTTCGGTGCAGGCATGTTGGAATTTTGGGATTTTTCTCATATTTTCCTGTCCCTGATCCTATGGTAGGTAGGATCGAGCACCTAGTCTTCTCGGAAAAATAAGGACGAAAAATTCGGAGGGCCCGCGTGTACGTTGCGCACGTTAAAGATACACTGTACTTGGCAGTTGGAAAACGAGAAGAGCAGGCCCAACAGGCTGCCTCCCAGGCAAAATTCTTTTTAAAAAAGTATCCCTACCACAACAAGAAAAGTGAGGTGTAAATGCCAAGGGCAGCGAACCTCCTTAAATAAAGACCTAAACACACATCGAATGAGAATGCGCTGTGAAGCAAACTGCCGGTGGTAAGACTTTAAGAGCGTCTTTCTAGTATCCCAGCAAGCATTCTTACGTCTAGACTTGCATAGAATTTCCCTATGATTGGTAGGATTACCTTAGGGGTTGATCCCCTACATCAGACTGACGTTGTCACGATGTCGTAACCAGCAGATATGGTATGATTCCTATGTGCACACTTGACGCCAGTCCTACGGGACAGATTTCCGTGGGGTTGCTTGTTGGTCGCGTTGGGATCTTCCTTTGTTTGATGGTTGTATATTACGGTAATTTGATGTAATTTGAGCCCACTTCGAATTAGTTTCGGAAAAAAATAAATAAGGTAATTTTGCAAGGTTTTGTCCTTTTCTGGTGACTTTACAGTACACGAAACAAGGCCATCTCTTGTCTGACATGTCATGTTAACCAGACGTTTGTGACATGTCTAACTTTAGGGAAAGGGTGGGGAAGAAGGGGAGGGACATTTGCCCTACATCATGTCAGTGTGTTCTGTCTCTAAGGCAAACAAATCACGTATGTATGTTTTTCATTCAGTTTTCGACAGAGTTTGGCCAGCTGATCATGTACCAACATGTTATTGTTAGATTCTTTATGTTATAACAAATTATCTCGATGTCTGTGTGTGAGAGAGAAGAGAGAGAGAAGAGAAGGGAGAGGGGGAAGGGAGGGAGAGTAGAGAAGAAGGTGAAGAAGGAGAGACAGACAGACAGACAGGAGGAGGTTGTTTCATGTTTTGCCTAATCATTGTGTCCCCTCCTACTGTCCACCTGGCTATCCGATCTACACGAGCATCGATACCCACAGCCACAGTTTGCTTTCCAGGTTTATCCATCAAGTCCCGGGGTCTATTATGCCCCACGCGCACTAAACGTCAGATCTAGGACTGCCTTGAGGGCGCTCACTACTCATACGTGAACGAGAGCGCCCACCCAGAAACCATACAGGCTGCCCCTCGCCGGGAGAGATTATTGTACACAAAAACATGAGAAATGTTACAAGTGTGTCTGTGGCGCTGATTCATTCAGGTTTGGATATATCGAAATTTCACCAAAGAAGACCTAGACAGAAAAATGACCGGTAGACACAATAGAAACTGAACAAATCGATCTTGAAGTTTGCAAGTCTCCAAATGCATTGTTAATTGAGATACAGAAAAGCAACCTGTTTCAACAGAGGGAGCCTTTACTTACGCAGAAAAAACTGGGCTTAAGGGCAAAATTTTGCCATTGTTACAATGTTTTTAAAATAACAAAACATCTTTAAAATTGGACCAATGTTCGTTCCTTTATCTGGGTCTTGAAATGGAGCCAAAACAAACCAAAATAAATATTAACAATAGAGTCAGAAAATGGCCTAAGTTTTTTTTTGTTTTTTTTGCCTGCGTCAGGAAATATTCTTGAATGACATCGCGGGTCCAGCGTGTTTCGCCCTTTAAGTGACAGTTTTAATAATGAAATCGCGACCTTAGTTCTTGTTTGTTCCAACTCGACTTCCTTCACTCGTGAGAAATTCGACGTTAATTAAACGTTGGCGGCTTCAGTGTTATCATAAGGAATTAGAATAAATCAGAACCGTGAAACAGCTTGATAACACTGTGCCATAGTGCATTTTAAATAAGTATCCAAATGCGCATTTGTTATACCTCTTCTACATATTAAAAGATATCCAGTTTTTGTTTTTTTTTCAGAAAATGGGAGATAGAACAAACAATAACTGAAGTCTGGAAGGAGTGAAATTGTACCAAATCAGTACCGATATTAACAGAAGATATTTAAAATGACGTATTGTTGTTCATTCTCACTGCTTTCCTCCCCAATTAGACAATAAATATTTTGTATCTCTATGCTTTTAGAATACTATTAGAATACTATTCCTTAGTTCAGCTTTGCTCCGTCACCAATTACAATTTTATTTCTTTACCGTGATCACTGGCGTTTGTGGGCCTAAATGTAAAGAAATGTGAGATTTATTGTTCCGTTTGTCTTTTCCTGTTATTTATTATTTATTTTGTATTATATACATATACTAATATACATGATTGCATGTACTTGTGTTTTTGCTTATTATTTACTTTATAATGAGCCGTAAAATAATGAATATTAAAATATGTTTACATGTACACGTATTATGTTATGCCGATATGCGTAGGTATTGTTTATACATGTATTATTTTGATAGTTATTAAATTAACAACAGCAACGATAACACTACTCCTAATAATGATACATGTACATTTAATAATAATAATAATAATAATAAAATTTGCCCTCTGCATGCCAGTACCGCTGTAAACATCGTAAACCAGGAAGTTGCACAGAAGATGACAAATTTGATGATTTTTCATCTCCTGCCAAACGTGTAATAACGATAAATGAATCGTCGATGAAACTACAGAAATTCGCGATAAACACGCCCAAAATTGCCATGCATGAGGCGACTTGTGTCATAGATTGACGGTCGCAAAAGAAAACAACAACAACAATAAACAAATCTAGAACGATCCCAAAAGTACCAGTAACGAGTGCGACCTGTCATTGGCTGAAGCACTGACATCTTGCACAGTTGACTTTTTTGTTGTCGTTGTTGCTTAAGATGAAAGAGAATCGCCTTTATCATCCCATAAACGGGTTTATTAGGAGGAAGATCTGAAAGTTGAGGTGAGTGGCGCTCCGAGTTTCACACACTGGAGTAGGCGGCTATTTTCATTTCGCCTTCATCTCGCTGGGAGTAGGAGAAATAGTCAAGAGCTGGAAAATATGTACATGTACAACAAAAGTCAAGCGGAAAAATAGTTTGGTGCAGAAAAAAGGTCAAGCGGAAAAAATGGTCTAGTGCAGGGGAAAAAAAATGCAAGCGGGGAAAAATAGTCGAGTGCTGGGCAAAAGGTCGAGCGGAAAACCAGCTGAATAGGAAAGGGGAGGGCCAAGTGGAAAAAAAAATGGTTATATTAAACTTTGGGTCATTAGTGGTGACGGTTGGGGTATTCATTGTTTTTTGGGTTCTTTAATCTCAGCGCAGTGACAGTCTTTAATTAAATACGTGTAATAAAGTAACAAGTTTTTGTATAGTTTATATTATCATTAAAGTAATCACCGGCGCCTGACATTAACCGAACCCTAAAACTTAATAAAATCTGCTGCTTTTTTTTTTTTTTCCACTTGATTTTTATTCCTCTTGACATTTTTTTCTTAGAATGTGTAAATTTCGTGGGGAAAAAAAAAGTCAATTGATTTTCGCAAGATACATTTTGTTTTTAAGAGAATCTCATTTTACATCATTAAACATGGGGATGAATTGATGAAGTTAGGAGATGCCTTTTTCTGGGGTACATTTGCAGACAGTCAGGCAGACAGACAAGTAGACAGTTAGATAGATAGACAGATAGATAGAGGCTTCAAACAGCAACTTAGTACATGTGCACTGTCAATGATTTGCTTGTTTCTTTGTGTTTACAGATATGCATTCTTGAGCCCAGACGCAGCCTAAAGAACTCTACTGAAGAACTTTCGTGTGCATGAACGAACTCTTTAGACACCCCCGTTGTGATACCCAGATTTTTTGTTTGTGCGTTTGTCTGTTTGCTTTGTTTTGTTTATCTGTTTGTTGCTTGATAAACTAAATCTTCTGGATTTACTGACTGTTCGTGGATGGAAAACTTATTGTTCCTATATAGAATGTAGACTGTAGACGTCACACGGTGTGCTTTAAGAACACTGTAGGTATTTTATGTACATGTATAATGTAATGGTGGTGGCAGTCGGCGTATGTGCTCAGTTTCTGGAGAAGATCCGAGGTGAGACAGTGAACTGAATTCTTCATGGATCACTTGAGCTTGAGGTCATCTATCTTTCTTGGGGGTGAGTAAAATATTATGTAATAGTTTTGTTAAAAGTACGGTACACCAGAAGGATTGTGTTGTACGGCAAACTGAGTTATGATCCAATCCTATGAACTGTAGTACCGGTACTTAGTAAATGTAGTATGTAGTACATTGTATTTTGTGTTGTTTCTGTACATCCAGGCCATACACAGACTTCTGCGGAGTGACATTTAAAAAGTGGGCAATGGAAAACACTGATACCCACCTGAACGTATCGTCGGGTATTTTCGTATTGTTGTATGTGCATTTTTGCCGTTCCAAGAAAATGAGGATTGAAAGTAAGTCGACAAAAAGGCCCAAACGCATACAACATTACTTCACAAACACGTATCGTGAAAAGTTTTCAACCAATTGGAATGGCACTTGTACATACATGTAATAAAATTAGGAGTGAGAGAACCACTTTCATGACAAAACCTCAAAATCGGCAGAATGTCGCATTCAAGAATATGGCAAATACCCATCGATATATTGACATTACACAACTGTAATATATGGAGACCCAAATGAAAAAAAGAAAAAGAAAAAAACGATCATACTCAATATCCACGAAACTAAACAAAAAAAAAAAAAGATTTTTTGAGTTTGAAAGTCCCCAAGTGCATTGTCAATGGAGGTAAGGAAAAGCAGCCTTTTTCATCCGAAGGAGGCTTGACATAAATAGAAAAAACAAACTGGGATTTGGGGCAAAATAGGCACTGTAATAAATTTTTAAAAAAAAACAACAATCATTAAAATTAGACTATGGTTGTTCTTCCCTAGAGCTTCAATACATTTAAACTACGAACATGTGAGAGTGCTAGAGTGCTGTCATTCTGCCAACATAGTGGCAGTTGCTACAGCTGGTCAGAACTAAGACAAAGCACGGAATAGCATTTTCATTCCAACAGCAGTCGTCTTGAAACCACACTCCTCATACTGCAATAGAGGAAACAGTATACATACATGTAATATTTTCTAGTCGCCACAAAAAAAAAAAAAAAACCTGCCGACCGGCGCTGCACTGTGGCAACGACATGACGTCTGCTCTAGTTGTAACTGGGCTGCGGTGACACAAAGGCAAATTTCCCAAATGGGATTAAAGAAGTATACAATTACAATATACATGTACACATTTTCTTCCACAAATCATCGCCTATGGATCTCGAGGATTGGCAAAAAGAATTTTTGCAACGTATACATGTCCAAAATTGAGAAAAACGAGTTGAAATGTGTAATAGTGTAACTTAATGAAAATTGAAATAAATGACTGCGGTAACTTCAACACGGTCACATGTTCGGTTATGAAATAAAGTCACACACGCTGTATCCAAGATATCTACAGACATTTAAAATGAATGGATAACATTTTATTGGGTTATAAAATAAAGTCACACACATTGTATCTTAGACATCTACAGACATTTAAAAGCAATGAATAAAACTGGACATAACACACCTCTACTTGATAAGCCCCGATATGTTGTTTTATTACATTAATACATGTAGCACACTGTGATCTGGATCAGAAGACTTAGAAACGTCATGTTCATGTACTTCAGTTTTATCTGCCTCGCAGAGGAGAGGGAAAAGTGCAACAACAGTGACATAATCAGCTCTTTATTCCCTACATCTTTGTATTTGATTTACTTGTACTCTCTTTTCTTTTACTTGTTTACATCGTATTCTTACTCTGTCTTCATCTTTACCTCTGTGCGTTTGTATATTCGACACAACGGAGAATGTAGGAAGCGAAACGCAGTAGAGACTGATCAGCTGTCCGCCACAGGGTCTCTTTTGTTAATAAAGTTAAACCACGTACGATGCCGCTCTTTATCTCCTTCGTCCGTGCGTTCTTTCGTCCTCTCTAATCCACGTAACCTTTATCATACCCCCCCCCCCCTTTTTCACCCCGTTTCCTTCATCCATTTTTTTTTCTTTTGGGCTCTCTCCAATTCACACAAATTTTATCATACCCCCCCCCCCCCTCCCCTTCGCTCTGTTTCCTTCTGTGATTTTTTTCGGTTCCCTCTTTTCTGTACGCCCTGTCTGACCCCCCCCCCCCCTCTTCTCTCTCTCTGGCATGACAAATAAGTGTAGGTAAACAAAACCCAAATGTTCGTCCTACAGTTGATTGGACTACATGTAAATTATGTCTTGAAAGATCCACTTTTCATGATTAATTTGGCAGCAAAATCATCTTGATATGATAAGAAAGTTGTGGAATTTTGAAATTTGGAAAATATGGCCGATTTTTGGGTAAATGTTAAAATTTGTTGATAGTGTATTAACACTGTTAAGTGAAAAACTGGGATATAAAAATTGTCACAACCAGAGAGCAAAGCTCCTGTTTCCAGGCTACTGTATTAAACTGCTGCTCTCCTTCTTCAGCTTTTGCGTCGTCACTCTACCTCACCTGGGCGTCAACGACTGAGCCGCCCGATGACGACGATGATTTTTTCGACCACGACAATAACAAGGCCATGTTCTTGGTCCTGCCGGCCATGATCCTGATCTATGGTGGATGTGGCCTCATCTACTGCATTCACAAATGTCGTCGCTACTGCCTCAACAGGAAGAAAGAAAAGAAAAAAGCAGAGAAACGGCGGCGAAAGGAATTGGAAAGGTGCGTGTACATTGTGGACATTCAGAAGTCTTAATAATAATATATTATTACGTACATGTACACATGTATTATCAGCTTGTACGTAACAGATCACCCTTCCCCCTTTTTCTCATGTGGTAGGTACGACAAGAGAAGGTGTGTGTGTGTGTGTGGGGGGGGGGGCAAAATCTAACTTTTTTTGCACTGATTCCTTACTGTCTGAAGTGGTACCTTTAGTCTATTACCATTACTGTTCGCAGAACGGGACAGTTACATGTACATGTACTTAAATTTCCAGCTAGCACATTGATTAAGGCGCAAAGGGAATGTAGTGAGATTTCTCTATTTGTATTTGTATAACTCTTTAATCCCATTTGGGAAATTTGTCTTTGTGCCATTGCAGCCCAGTTACAACTGGAGCAGGCACGTCGTCGCCACAGTGCAGCCCCGGTCGGCGGTTCTTTTTTTTTTATTTGGGGGGGGGGGGGGAGATGAGGGAGGGGGGATGAATTTTATTTGATTTTGCCCGGGCAGCGGCCTGTTCGGCCTGCTCTTTACGATTTCCAACTGCCAAGGTATCTTTAACGTGCGCAACGTGCACACGGGCCCTCCGAATTTTTTTCGTCCTTATCCGAGAAGACTAGGTACTTGATGCTACCCCTCAATAGGATCAGGGACACGAAAATATGAGAAAAATCCCAAACTTCCAACATGCCTGCACCGGTCGGGTTTTGAACCCGGTGTAACAGGCCAAAATATACCCCCCGCCCAGAATATACCCGGGGTTAAACTGGCCTAGCCCAGAATATCCCCCGGGGTATATTCTGGGCTAGGCCAGTTTATACCCCGGGGTTACTTTGGGCTAGGCCAGACTATACCCCCCCAGTCCAGATTATACCCCCTGCTTTTTCTTTAAAAACAAGTCAAGACCACAGTTTATTTCAGCCTGTTCTTCATCACTGTCATCAGATATCATATTAAGACATACATGAACACATTCTTGACACCAACAAGTCATAATGCAATTTAGAGAAAATAATAATAACAGTTTATTTCAGCCTTAGTTTACTTTGGTGTACATACATAGGCCTACATTCTCGACTCCTGTAAATCATGATACATTTTAGAAGGAACAAACATGCCTTAAAATGCATTGATATACAAAAGAGTTGAGTATCCATTCAAACTGACATGATTAGACTTCAGCATTAATTTCACTCGTGAGTGTTGATGATATTATTATTATTATTATTATTTTGATAGTTAGTTGGCCATGAGTAAAACATGCATTGTATTTTTTGTTACAATGATGTAGGGAGAAAAGGCCAGAAAAGAACACACAGAAAAAAATAATAATGATAATCCAACTGACAGATAGTGCAATTCCATCATCCAGCAGATATAAAACTAAATAGGCACTTAATGTTTGCGACTGATGAACTCCACCTGTCCAGATCCACTTGAAACGTTACAGAATGCTAACCAGTAATAATGATAACAATAAGAACACGAAATCATGTTATTTACTCTTGAAAATATAGAGAAATATCAATATCAGAATCATCATCATCATCTTGGAAATGGCAAAGATATGAGAGGGAGTGTAAAAATGGCAGCGTATCCCTACAAATCATTCTAGAATTTATAAGCAGCAATGTATGTGTATCAACTATATATAAAAAACGTGTTAAATCTTTTCAAATATTCAAGTAGAACTGGACAGAAAGCTTTAGTGAAATACTAAATAGCCTTGACAGTTGTGTAGGCCGACAGAGTAAGTCCACTGAGACAAAAGTAGTGCATTATAAAAGGTAATTAGATCTATAGCATGTTGAGGCAAAATTCGATGGATCATGTTACATTGACAGTATTTCTTGTCAGTGAGTATCATTCTTTGATAGGTTATTTGTAGAAAGATATACATTTCATGTACATTACGGTTTAAGACACTGGATTAGTTTGCAAGGTATTTGAAAGACTGAACTTATGTGTTATAACTTATATATATAGTGAGTAAGGGAATGTCACTCGCGAGTGAAATGAAATAAAAATAAAAAAAGAAAAGACCTTGTCCGTCTTTACCTTCCTAAGCTTAACACGTCCCTTGCCAAGGGATTTAACAACTGTGTATTTGTACACAAAAAAATATTTAAAATGACTTCATTTTTATGAGTCCGTTAATTATTTCATCCATTGGGATGTGTATGTCAGTGCCAAACAAACAGTACCGTGCAAATTTTACTCAATGGCAATCAACTACAAAAACAACTACAACATGATAACGAACGTGAGTGACACTAATCCAGTGCCTTAAACCATGAGCTACATAAAATGTATACATTTCTACAAATACGCTATCAAAGAATTTACTAACAAGACATGTTCATGCAACATGATCCATCGAATTTTTGCCATAACATACCATAATTACTTTCTGCAATGCACTGTTGTCTCAGTGGATTTAATCTGTCATTTTACATGACTATCAAAGCTACTTCGCTAAAGCTTTCAGTCCAGTTCTACTTGAATAGTTGAAAAGATTTAACACATTATTTTTTACATGTACTTGCACATATATTACATATATTATTGCTGCTTATAGATTCTAGAATGATGTGTAGGTCATTTTTATATTCCCTCTTATCTTTGTATTATTCCAAGATGATGGTGATTCTGATATTGATTATATTCTCTTTATTTTCAAGAGTAAATAAGATGATTTGGTTTTCTTATTGTTATTATTGTATATTACTGGTTAGCTTTCTGTAACGTTTCAAGTGGATCTGGACAGGTTAAATTCATTATGTGAAACAATTTTAGTATGTGTTTAGTTTTGTGTGAAATATTTAATGTTTGCTGGATGATGGAATTGCACCATCTGCCAGTTCAGCTGTTAAAAATGTTGTTGTTGTTTTTTTCTCTATGTATTCTTTTCTGGCCTTTCTCTCTGCATCAGTGTAACTTTGTATATAGATCTAATTGTTCCGACATATCAAGCACATTTCTTATTTTCAAAAATTATAATAAGATTCAGATAACTTTACACTTATGAGTCTTATAATTAGTTCATACCTTGCCACTAAGTATATGTTAGTGGTGCCAAACAAAAAAAATACAATACATGTTCAACTAATTATGAAAAAACCAGAACAATAATAATACCAACTGACACAAGTAAAATTAGTGTTAAAGTTTAATCATATCAGTTTCAATGGATTTTCAATGCTTTTGTAAATCAATGCTTTTTAAGCATGTTTATGTCCTTTTAAATGTATCATAATTTACAAGAGTCAAAAATGTATGCTTCAATATGATATCTGATGACAGTGACAATGAACAATTCAAACTAAAGTTGAAATAAACTACGGTCTTGACTTGTTTTTAAAAAAAAGTAGGGGGTATAATCTGGACTGGGGGGGTATAGTCTGGCCTAGCCCAAAGTAAACCCCGGGGTATAAACTGGCCTGGCCCAGAATGTACCCCGGGGGATATTCTGGGCTAGGCCAGTTTAACCCCGGGTATAGTCTGGCGGGGGTATAATCTGGCCTGCTACACCGGGACCCTTGGCATGAGAGGCGAGCACCTTGCCTCTAGACCACCTTGTCCCCATGTAGTGAATGTAGTGAGACTGCTCTAGATCTGATAAACTTAAAGGCACGGGCATGATGTAGCAGATCCATTAAAATCACCTACAACTGAAACTAATAAACAGTTTATGATTATCCCAGGCAACGCCAGTATCTCAGCTAGTTCATCATCATCATCATGTTACTGTACATTTAAAAATGTTTAGATAAGAGATGAGACACTATAGGGTGTCAGGTCAGAAAAATCTGCTACTGGTAACATGTAATCCAGTACAACCTGTTTCATGAACTGGTACGCTAGCATGGTATCAGTGGGCGTGCACCTGTCGGTGCAAACGGCCAGGGCGGAGGAGGTTTCATCTAACCCAACGGCCACATGCTAGGGCACAATGTGACCCTCAGTATTTGAGTCCTTCATATTGGCCCCCAGTAGCGGTGTGGTCATAGGCTTGTTTGCCTAAATCACAGACGAAGAATTGAGCAAACTTCCCGGACGCAGCTTCGAAGCTGGCGGCAGCAGGCCAGTGGTTGATTGATAGGGCAGATGGCACTATACCGTCACTCTGGCCTGGATATCGTGACACAGAGCATCCACCAGTATTGGTGTTCTTTGGTTTGGGTCTTTCACCCTAGTCAGTTGGGACTGCGAGGCTGTGGAGTAGCCTACAGGCAGCCGGTCAGGCAATATGACTGTCCCTCTGGCATCCTCCTGCACCTGGATACATTTCCAGTCGTCTTGACCCTGTCTTGCCACTTGGATAAGTTGTGTCCAGGCGAGAGAGTGAGTCTGATGTTTGCGCAGCTCTTTCTCACTAAAAACAAATTCTTTGCGCCAGTCTTAACACTCACCTCGTCTTCTTTCATCTTTGTCTCGTCTTCTTTCCTCTCAAAATTCCAACGGCGATGGGCGAGTGCGGTGGCAGCAGGTTTGGATAGACTGGAAGCTGTTAGCACAGACCTACACGTTGGTGGCTGTGGGCTATGGTCGCTTCATCGTCGATTGAAGTGGAGGCGTGGGGAGGCAGCACCCACAGTAGCTGAGCAGCCTCATTTAAGGATAGCACTGCTCACCTCAACTGAGGAAGGGGCTAGAAAAGGTGCCCTAAAGAAAGCCCACTTCACATCACCCTGACTGGTATACCGCGACCAGTGGGGATCCCTTTTTGCGGTCGAAACAAAAAGAAATTCAGCTTACTCAGGCTAGGAGCCTGGAATATACGCACACTACAGGACAACTCAAACAACCCGGAAAGACGCACTGCACTTATTGCCATTGAGCTCAGCAGGTACAACCTGGACATAGTGGCACTCAGTGAGACCAGACTCCCTGATAGTGGCCAACTCAAAGAGCTCAGAGGTGGATACACCTTCTTCTGGAAAGGCAAGGGTGCAGTCGAACCGAGACAGCATGGTGTTGGGTTTGCAATTAAAAATGACCTTGTCAGAAACTTGCAGTCCATGCCAATTGAAATAAATGACAGGCTAATGACACTCAGGATCCCAGTTGGGAAAAGCCAGTCAGCCACCCTCATTAGCGCATATGCGCCCACCATGACAAACCCAGATGAAGCCAAAGACAAGTTCTATTCTGATCTAGAATCTGTCATATGCTCTGTCCCGGCAGCTGATAAGCTGATTCTCTTGGGGGACTTCAATGCTAGGGTTGGCTCCGAAATCTCAGCGTGGCCAAATGTTTTGGGCCCTCATGGAGTTGGTTCATGCAATAACAATGGGTTGCGCTTACTTACTTTGTGCGCTGAATTTGGCCTGTTCATTACCAACACAAATTTTAGTCTCCCCGTGAGAAACAGAACGTCATGGATGCATCCCCGCTCAAAGCATTGGCATCTCATAGACTATGTCATTGTGAGGAAGACTGACAGAAAGGATGTCCTTGTAACAAAGGCGATGTGTGGTGCCGAGTGTGGAACTGACCACAGACTCATTGTTTGCAAGCTCAGACTAACATTGAGGCGCAATAGACGCCCTCAAGGGAAAGCGCCACCTAAACGCCTAAATGTTTCAAAAATCTGCTCAGCTGAGAAACAGAGCGAGCTCTCATCAGAACTCTCCTCAAAATTGGATTGCGTGACTTTTGACCCTGAGAACATTGAACAGAGCTGGACTGACCTAAATACGACTGTACACTCTTGCGCCAGCAGCACAGTTGGTTTTCCTGTCCGCAAGCACCAGGACTGGTTCAATGATAATGATAATGAAATCAAAGTGCTCATCAAAGAAAAAAATAGTCTCATCCAAGCTCACTGCAGTGACCCCTCTTCCACAGCAAAAGCTGATGCACTGCGTGCATGTAAGGGTGTACTCCAGAAGAAGCTGAGGAAAATGAAAAATGACTGGCTTGAAGAGCGAGTAAGAGAAACTCAGAAATATGCCGACACAAACAACACTAGAAAGTTCTTTGAGAGCCTCCGAGCTGTGTTTGGACCATCCCGCTCTGGCACTACGCCACTTCTTGCGTCAGATGGTTCAACACGCATTGTTGAATTGAATGCCATAATTCAGCGTTGGGCAGAACATTTCGGAGGTGTGCTAAATCGGCCATCAAATATAAATACTGAGTCCATTGACCGCCTCCCTCAGACTCCTATTAATGCAGCTCTTGCCAAGCCATTCACAGCAAATGAGACCCGAACTGCCACAAATCAGATGTCCTTTAACAAATCACCAGGCGTGGATTCAATTCCTGCTGAGGTGTATGCCTTCGGTGGAGAAAAGCTTATTGAAAGGTTGACCGAGTTGTTCAATCATATGTTGAAAGCAGGGAAGCTGCCACAGGACTTTAAAGATGCTTCAATCATCCATCTGTACAAAAACAAAGGGGACAGCCAAGTCTGTGACAACCATCGGGGAATCTCTCTACTTTCAATTGCTGGCAAAATATTGGCAAGAATGCTTCTGAATCGCCTTCTTGATCACCTCTCGTCAAATGACTTGCTTCCCGAGAGCCAATGTGGCTTTCGTAAAGAGAGGGGAACGGCGGATATGATTTTTGCTGCCAGACAGATTCAGGAAAAATGCATGGAACAAAATAAAGCGCTGTATATCACATTTGTTGACCTCACAAAAGCATTTGACACAGTGTGTCGTGAAGGCCTCTGGAAAATCTTGGCGAAGTTTGGGTGTCCACCCGAATTCATCACAATAGTGCGCCAGTTTCATGATGGCATGCAAGCTGCAGTCAAAAGCAACGGCAGTGTTTCAGAGCCCTTTGCTGTCACAAATGGGGTAAAACAGGGTTGTGTCTTAGCCCCAACTCTGTTCAGCATCATGTTCTCTGCAATGCTACAAGAAGCCTTTAGCTCTCCTCCTCAAGGGGTAAGCATCAAGTACCGAACTGATGGCAGTCTATTCAACCTCAGGAGACTTCAGGCAAAAACCAAAACCAAAAGTACTCAAGTCTGTGACCTACCATTTGCTGATGATTGTGCACTTCTGGCACACGATGAGGATAGCATGCAAAACTGTGTTGATAAGTTCTCTAGTGCCTGTGACAACTTTGGCCTCACAATAAGCACAAAGAAGACGGAAGTGCTCCATCAGCCTACTCCAGACGACAAGTATCCTGTGACCCCAAATATCAAAGTCCATGACAGTCTTCTGAAGGTGTCGGAGAACTTCACCTATCTTGGCAGTACACTGTCTTCCGCGGCTCGTGTTGATACTGAAATTCTCTCAAGAATCAGCAAAGCCAGCTCTGCATTTGGCCGGCTTCGAAAGAGAGTATGGGATGTTGCCGGCATTCGCACAGACACTAAGCTGAAAGTGTACAATGCTGTGGTCCTTCCCACCCTACTCTATGGGGCTGAAACCTGGACAGTGTACCAATCGCATGCCAGAAAGCTAAATCACTTTCATCTGGCCTGCCTTAGAAAGATCCTAAGGATCAAATGGCAGGATAAAATTCCAGACACTGAGGTCCTCAATCGTGCCAAGGAATTGAGCATCTTCTGCCACCTGAAAAAAATTCAGCTACGTTGGGCAGGACATGTTGTCAGAATGCCCGACTCCAGACTCCCTAGGCAAATCTTCTTCTCTGAGCTCTCCAATGGAACGAGGAATGTTGGGGCCCCAAAGAGACGTTACAAAGACACTCTCAAGCAATCACTGAAGGCCTTTGCCATTGATGTGAGTGAGTGGGAAAAGCTCTCACTTGATCGTGCAAATTGGAGGGCGGCCCTTACCAGAGGCAGCAAAGCATGGGAAGCTGACAGGGTCCAGCAGGCTATCAAAAAAAGAGAACGGCGCAAGAAAAGGCCCAGTGGTACTGAACCAACGGAGCACTCTTGTCATTTATGCGGAAGGGTCTGCAGGGCAAAAATAGGACTTATCAGTCACATGAGAAGCCATAAGTCATGAAAGAACAGTCTTTCCATTCTGTCCTCTGTGTCCTTTAGTTCTCTTTATTGTCCATGTGTTGAAATTCTCAACAATTTCTGTTCTTTATTCCTCTGGTGTTGTTAAGGTCATCATCATACCTGATGGACGAACTATTATTATAGATGAGAGCCGAGGTTAGGAGTGGCTCAAAGGACAAGTAATATGCCACAAATTTGCTCTCTCTCTCTGTCCTCTCGCCCCCCCCCTCTCTCCGTGGCCCCAAACTTTAGAATTTGGAACACCCCATAAACGTGTCACCCCCAGGTGATCGTATAGACGGCCAAGTCTGCCAAGGGTGTCTAGGAAAGTTTCCCAAGACTGAATAGATACCGTACCATAAATGATATGCAAACTGGGCGCGAACCCGAGTCTTCTCGCTTACCGTTAAAGGCCCTGCTCAAGTACCACGCTGTAGCACAGCTGGCAGAACAAAGTCAAATCCAGAAGATTATAAAAATATTCGCCGGGAAATGCTGCCGACTTCTCTACACGATGTAAATGTAGGCCTACATTGAATGATTAAACAATTGGACACTGTGTCTTTCTAGTTAGCAAGTCAGCCCCCCCCCCTCTTTCTCTCTAATTACATGTATGTTTACGCAGATTTAGAATAATGTCAATATCGGTGTGGAAGTTGAAATTCATAGACTGTGATTAATCCGTTCAGCCACGACCGAAACCTTAAAATTGTACATGTATACATTCATGAAAATATTTGAGCGTTATTTTGTCCATCAAAGTGTATGTACACACTGTATATAATACATGTACATGTATTTACAAGACTGCCAACTTCCCAAAGCCTAGAAACGGACTCCTGATATCGACCCTTCCCACCTCCGAAACGAAGCATAATTTCCTTGTAAACCTATTCGCATTATGGAATACAATGTACATGTATTATTCTCTAAATAAATTAAGAAGCAGAAAACGACCACTGCTAATGTCACCATCACTTATTCTGTTTCCAAAGGAAAATGTCTATATCTATGAGCAAGTGTGTTTTGTACATGTATATTTTTCTTGTTCGCCAGTAGAAACAAAGTAGCCCAGTGTTTATTTCCTGTCAGTTGTGGATAATAATCACTTACACGCCCGTCACATACGTGTTTTGGTCGTCTTTCCTAAGACAATCTTTCTCTAATGCCGTCACAAACATCGCTGACGAAAGACAGCCAATGACCAGGGGCGACAGCCAACTGCTCTTGACATCTCAAGGGTCGGCGACCTTGACCCTGGAGTGCCTGGACGGTGATCACGACCATGACACCAGGGCAAGCAGGAATGCCACTAGACAGGTACCTGGCTGTGACGGTCATGCATGACAGTTCATTGTATACTCCTAAATCTGGTCAACTCGAAATCAGTGATTCCAATTAAGTAAACAAAACCAAAAGCATCTAAAATTGATGCTTACGTTAATGTAGGATATCAGAATACACTGCAGGCTCCGCTATTTATCTCTGCCAATGAATTTTTCTTTTCTTTCCCATTCTAAGAGTATTACACAGCTATGCCAAGATCCTTATGATCCACCCAGGCATTCGAACGAACAAAATCTCTCTTTCCCCTCTGTCTACATGCTCCACCCCCCCCCCCTTTTCCGTAAAAAAATTGGCATGTGTACCAGAGCCGTCTTAAGGTATGGGCACACTGGGCAGTTGCCCACTGACGCCAAGGGTTTAGGGAGCCCCATGCATGCAAATTTACACTGGTTTTTGAAACGGCGAAGCAAGTCCTCTTGCTTTGCCCAGGGACCCATAATGATGTCAAGACGGCCCTGATGTGTACCAATAGTAATAGTCAAGGGAAAGACCACGAAATAATTGCACACTAAACCTGTAGATTTAGTTCAAGACTAGCCGTAACACTGGCACGTTAAACTTTCCCCAGGAGACGGATGTGGATTCACTAGAAGACGTTTTGCAAACAGAAAATGTTCGCGCTGTCTCTCCAGGTAAGTTTGGCCACCTTAGCTATGTGGGTACACATACTGCCCACTCCATAATTTGAGCTTTGTGACGCCAACCCCTTTTGTTTAAAAAAAAAAAAAAGCGACATCACCAGTCACATAATGACGACCTTAGTAATCAGGCA
The DNA here is from genome assembly GCA_963931925.1 of Onchidella celtica. Lineage (NCBI taxonomy): Eukaryota > Metazoa > Mollusca > Gastropoda > Systellommatophora > Onchidiidae > Onchidella > Onchidella celtica. The sequence goes on along the minus strand of OZ007580.1, from coordinate 5,201,721 downwards.
AATAATGAAATATTGCCTGCCTCCAGTGACCCTGACAAATAGGCTACTTCACATTAAATCTTTTATGTGCTACTAAGTGAATATGGGGTCTGGCAGTTCACTTGCTACAGACCAGCTGTCTGCATGGCACATTACAGGCAAAATATAGGCACGACAGGCCGAAATGTGCAGATGTACATGTGTGTGATTGTATGATTGACTGGACAAGACATAATTTGTACTTTCTAATGTTGATTCGCTCACACCAGGCTACCAGGATACCAACGGGCGTGATGTCCACAGGGAAATGCAGCATCTGGACAACCAACTCAAAGCTGCTTTCAGGCAAGCTCGATCTTATATTTTTTTGTTTTTCTTCTATTTTTGCAATCCTTCATCTCTGCTTTTCTTCAGACAGTTCTTTCTACGTCCATGCTCAGTGTTGCTCAGTCATCAGTATGTTTGTTGGAGGATACTGAAACTGCTAAAGAGATCAACTCTAATGACTGTTTTTGTTTTTATAACTTCGTCTCTTCTGGTACCCAGCGCTTGTAACTCTGCGGCAGGCTCAGTCTGTAATTGATCTCGAATTTTAAACGTTATAACACACTTGCCACAGTGTTCAATAGTTCAAAAATAAAATCATTACACCTTCCCTCCTGTCTCCCCAACCGTTCTTTCTTTGTTTCGACTGACTTGAATTTCTTGCACAGGTTGACAAAAACAGACGGGCTCAAGACAGGTTTCCACGATAAAGTGTCTGACTCCGCCATCAACACAAAGAAAACGGTGGAAAGTGACCTTAATGTACGAAAAGATCACCCCGACGTCCAAACTGAAACCCAGGCTACCGACATTTCTCCAGCTAGCCAATCGACAAGACGCAAGAAACGACGCCAGATAGTGGACAGTGAGGGGAGTGACCATCTGAATGCGATACCCATGGAGGATCTCAAGTCTATCGTGGCTGTGCGTAACACCATCTCCAAGGAAGCTCCAAAATCCATGCCGGATAAGCTGAAGAGACCAGATGAAAACACCATTGAGCTGAGAAAAGTGAAACTGCCAGATGGAAAGAGAGTAGTTCTTCTGAGCAGCCAGTGACGACAGCGTGTAATTTACGTCGGTGAGCCGGACTAAACGCGGGGCTGCCAGAGTTACGGGACTTGAACACTTATTTCATGCATGGCACATTCTCTCATTGGCATCAAAGGATTACACCCAGGATCAGGCACAGCACAAGGAGTAATCGCGATGAACCACTATAAGCTGTGCCTACACAGAATAGGTGTACACATGCAGAATAGGGGTACAAAACTGCAATCACGTACATGTACATTGTATTTGGGATCCCTATTCTGTAGTGCCCAGGCATAAAAAATAAATTAATACATGTACATGTACATAAACAAATCAGTAGAATAAAATAAAAAGTAGAGAAGGTAGAAGACACTGTCACACAGGCCTAGCTACATGCATATTTATGTTATACTGTAGGTACTCGTGGGCACCAGATTCAAACTTCACGGAATAGCCTACAGTGTACATACATTTACAAGTAATACAGCCAGCCAAGCGCAAACACTTTGTATTGGCCAAACAAGCAGGATGTTGGGATCCTCGGTTGGACTAGCGTAGCCCTACTTTCGGTAGCATGACGTTTGGAGCACCAATTTTTTTAAAATATGACATTTGGAGCACTGTCTAAATCTAGGTCAAATTGCAGTATGACATTTGGAGCACTACCAAAAATTAATAAAATTTCAGTATTACATTTGGAGCACCTACACCGTTGCTGGTAATCGATTATAATTTCACGGACTCATATCAACATCAAGTCGCAAATCTGTTGAAAAAAAATTTCTATCCTTTACACTCAACAAATTTTGTTCTGCTCATCATCATCATCATGAATTAGGTAAAAAAAAAAAAAACTGGTCTATAAATGATGACGATAATGATGGGGTATTATTATTATTACAGGTATTATTATTTTATCATCATTATTGTTATTGTTATTGTTCTTGTCCTTGTCCATGGCCACTGTTTGTGACATTTGTGGCTATCCTGATCTCTGTGTCCAATTCCCTCCACAAAACTGTGGAGCCAGACCAACAGATGTGAAGAAAAGAGACTGGATTAAATCAACACAGACATCCTTCAGTAATGGAAATATAACCATACTTCAGTATATACAGACGATTTGCCACATCTCGCTGCCTTCGACAACAGTGTGAAGTCTCGTGTAGATTATCTATTTTGTTCAACCAGTTATTAAAAAAAAAAAAAAAACCCAATAAAATAAACAATATTAATGCGCGCCTCTTCAAGAGACAGTTCCAAGTCTGTATAAACGCAGACGGAAAATGTTTATTAAAGGGAAAAAAACAACATTTATTCAAACCGCTCACGGCTCCAAGATTTTAACGAAAAAGAAAGTGAAATATAAAACCAATCGTTGAATAAATAATGGACTATTTAACATGTTTCTTTGTTCAGTTATGCTTACCATAATCTATATTTGGATTCTAATATATCCTGATATCCAAATAATTTCAAAAGAATTTTGTAAGTTTTAAAACGCTTCAACAAACACTTTGCTAACGTTAACCGCCAGTCTCCATACATCTGGAATTGACTGACGGAGAGTGTATTTGGCCTATAAAGAAATTTTCTATCCCTGTGGTACCCTCCGCAAGTTATTGCAAAATATTCGAACAGTAATCGAAAGTCAACAGGTTGATTAAAATGCTAGTGCTCCAAATGCCACATGCCGGCTTTCTTTGAACTAACTTAGTGCTCCAAATATCACAAGGCGGCTTTCTTTGAACTGCAGTAGTGCTCCAAATGTCATACAACCCTACTTTCTTCTCAATCTGGCATGACAGCGCAAAATGTATGTCGTATCATGACTTTAGCAACCCAAATCAAATCGTGCGGGCCTTAACAGTGGGATGTAGCATAACCTCATAAAAAGACACGAGTTCCTTTTTCCGAAGTATTGGGCTTCTATTCACCAGAGGACCAACATCAAAACTGATTGTCTAGACGAGCCACGAGGTCACTCCCCATCTTAGAGATCTTGTCCACAGCATCCGCCCCCCCCCCCTCCACTCTTTTTGCGGAAACATATACATGTGTACATGTACTGTACTTGAAAAAGTAAAACACGCTTTGATTCTGCATTTGGGTAGTTGAACTAGTTCCGTTCCGCTCCTCATCGCTGTCTGTTTCGCATGTCAGATTTTTCACGTATAGACAGTTAGCAGGTCACAGCTCTCTAGATACATGTACATGTATGTACCAGTAACAGCAAGTCTCTCTATTGATGGAACTGCTTTCCTCCAGTTGGTGTTTTGTTTTTCACGGTTGGGACTGCACTTAAAAAGAAAAAAATATGTATGTACATACGCGAACGTGCAGTCGATATTCAATGTGCTAATACATGTGGTTACCGTTTAAGACATTTGTTTAAATTCTCCGTGATGTCCACGTTCTTTGCAGATAGGGTCTATCCAGAATCGACGATGGGATGTTAAATACATGTACATGTATATGCAATTCCTTTTATATACCATTTTGCTGTATGTTGTGCAAGACGCGTGGGCCAAGCTGACAAATCCATAATTATGCTAGTGTACAGATTTTTGAGGAGCCTGTGGACATGTATGTAGAGTAGTATCCCCGCGGACAGATTTTCGCTGTTTTGGCACACTAAGCGAGGACTCAGTTTCCGCCAGCTGACTCAAGACAATTTTGATATATAGTAGTGAGGCAAGACTTATTTTGGTCTCGCCACTGTGCGAGGTCCCGTTTAACTCCATAGTCCACGAGGAGTACCATAATATGAGTCACAGATCTTTACTCGGGCACATAATATTATCAGTATCACTGAGCTCCGCATTTACCATAAAAACATCCACCTTGAGGACCAACTTGTCGTGGAGGGGGGAGGAGGAGAGCGCGCACTGCCTCCTTGCGACCCCCCGCTCACGGACGCTCCTAAAGTTGCGTCCTTGTACTACTAGTGTCATTATCATGTAACTCACGTGGAACTCCTCCGTCTGCGTACCACACTGAAAACCGAAACAAAACTAGCCATTTGTTTACTTTCGGATTTTTGCACAATGATGGACAGTTCAACTTTGCTGTGATATTTCTTTTAATAAAGACATGTAATTAACAGTTGTTATTATCCTGTTTTTTTCTTATTGTTGCTACAAAAATGCTACTATTGTTATCTGACCTGTTCTATTATTTGAATAATATATTGTTCGTGGTGATGAAGAAAAGCAGGCTTCTCTGTAATACTGATAATTATAGAAACCATAGAAAAACTGTGGGCTCGTATGTGGGCCATATTATGCTAAGTCAAAATTTGGCAAAAAGGAAAGCCTCGCGTAAGAAATAATACCCAAACGATAGGCATACAATGAAATGCAAACTAAAATAGAGGACAGAAAAGCTCCACACATTGGCAGACGTGCAACTGCAAGAACTCGCAGCTAAGCAGACATATTGTTTAGATTCTAATATTCATACCTTTTATTTTTCGATTGTTTTATCTGTTCAATTTTTCGAAATTTTTTTTCGTTTTTTCTCCCGTGAAAAGCGTTTGGCCGAAATATCAGTCATTTTCTGTCTTCTCTTTTACTTTTTAGTTTGCATTTCCTTGTATCATTTGGGTATGTTATGCTTTTTCCTTTTGTCAAATTTTGATTGTAATACCACAGACTAGGCATAAACCAGACGGGACATTCCCATTGTGTGTCGTCACGAAACATCGTTCTGCTCCTAGCGTGACCTCAAATTCGTCTACTGCTAGCCTTCCGCCATCTTGGAAATACTGTAGGCTAGTCTATGGCATATATTTTATTTATCTATGTGTAATATTAAATTAAATACTTATTAGCCATAAAGTATGTATGCACGCATACAATCCATATTACATATATCTAATTTAATTTCAATCCATGCGTTTTACTTAAAATGAACCAAAAGCAAAAGTCGGCAAAAGTCATTTGAACCCACAATCTAGTGTATGTAAATTCTTGTACACTACAGTATTTTGAATCGACCCACAAATACATCACTCTGCCAATTCTTTTTCAAAATAAAAAAATGCAGCCAACTGGTCGCTAAGTCCTCCCCTGAATATTTTCCCCCTAACTTTTTTCCCTATTATGGCAAGCACATGCAATTAAAGAAACAAACAGTATAGGTTATCATGATGTAGAGATGTTATGTCTCTGATTGACACCAGCATTGGGCAATATTGCATGAGCTACAGCAAATACACCAATTTGTTTTTCTACTTTGGATAAAGTTCAGTACTGCAGTGCATTTCAGACTTAATGAATGAATTGTTGATTGTTGACCTTTCATAATTCTAAATTTTGTCTTTTTACTCAATAAAATTTAATACTGCTGATCTAAGAACAATACGCCTCTGTATTTGTTTTTTTTCTTAGGGTAAGAATGCATTCTTTGATGTGGTAGATTCTTTAGTCAAAGTTAGAGCTTGGAGAAAGCACATCGACATGATGATCACATTTATGCTGGGAAAAAGCAAGGCAATAGATAGAATATCATAGAATGATAGAACAGAGGGAGACTGCCACAAGCGCCCATTCCTCAGTCTAAGTAAAAGAAAGCACTTCCAAACTAAAAACATCTTGTAGTGTACAAACACAAGGCAATCAGAGCTGGAGAAATAGGTCTTTGGAGCTGGGACAAGAGATAAGCCAACACAGATGGTGTGTCAAGCAAGAAATAAAAACGTAATGAAAGATGAACTTTTATCGAAAGTGAAAAAAAGTGGGAGGAGTTAAAAAAAAAAAAAAAGAAGCAACAAACCCAGAAATGTATTCCAATCTGAATCACACACAAATCTGTCATTCACAACAAAGTACACAAAGGACCTGGTGTGTGGGTTAACCATTTATTGTCATTTTAACTTAAATTCTTGACGGATACATCATCTGAAATAAAAGAGAAAAAAAGACATCACTTGATGGAAACGACAGTTATTTTGGCAGAAACTGAAGAACAAAACCAAATACCTTTATAATCTATGTAAATTATACATGTTATGTATCTATCAGTAGACAAGGAATCACTGGTCTACTATAACTACTAAAATTGTTTATTCCATACTTGCCTGTGGGAGCAATAGAGACCAATATCATGCTTTTAAAGTACCAGACGAAACCTGATATAACAGGGATTGTGGGACCAGAGCAAAATCCCTGTTATATCAGTTCCCTGTTAAATCAGACTTACAAGGGAAATAAGCAAAAAATGGCCCAATCTTGCAATTTTTAAATCATGGGCAGTGTCCCTTGTCAGGGCACAGTGGAAAAAATGGAATCTCAAATTTCTGACAAATCTCGACCAGCAACGCAGTCTTATGTCAATTTCTTGAATTAGTTCAAATTTGTTCTTAATGGAAAGGCATTACCTTTCCTTTTACATTTGTTGTCATTTGATGCCATATTGGTCTAGAGCTTTGTGTTTCACGATATGGTCTCAACAAAGCAAAATGATGGCCCACGTGCGATTTCAACACAAGGTGTGTAGTGTGTGGCTGAGAATGAAGGGCTTTTAGAGCTTGACACACACACACCCACTGGCCTCTTCGTTTTCATTGGTTGTCATAAAGCTCTCTCGCGTGAGCTTTTGTTACAGTTACTGAACTGCGCTCACTGTTTGCCTACTTCAGTACTTGACGGCTTATATTCTTACTCTCGGTATTCCTGCTATATTATCCGGCACTTGTAGGTCCCTGTCACGGGAGGTGTATTTTACAAAAAAATAAACAGGGAGAAAAAAAAATGGGGATTTAACAAATCTCGATTATACCCGGATCCCACCCCTGTTATAAATGGTTTTGACTGTAACAACTCTGTGCATATTAATTTCCAAAATAACTACATCGTATTATAACCATTTCACAATTAACACAAGAACTCTTGATCTCGAAGACAAGTAACCAACCCCACAGCTGTATTTGAGCAATATTTAAACATCTATGCATATCATTTAGAAAATAACACCTACACATCCGCTAGCCAGCAATAGCAAGTGAAACAGTTACTGGTCCTTCGGGTGTTTTGCTGACCATGGGACCTACAAACCAATGTCAAATCTGACCCACCACAGAGATGTCACCCTCAAAAAACAAAAACCTGAATCGATTTAAGATTAAGAAAAAATCTGAATCTGGTGAAAAAAATCTGAATCAGTGCAAGCGACGTCGAAAAGGCTCAAAATCGTCTTAGAATACTTACTTACTTTTCAGTTCAATTCAGCCTTATCTATTAATAATTATTGGTTCTTTGTAGGCCTATTAGTTATTATTAGCCTTAGCCATAACTGAAAAGGAGCCCTGCTTGGCTCAAATAGTGCGCTAACTTAAAGCATTTACGTTAAAATTGGTGTCCATAAACACTGCGCTATTAACGCAAATACATTGGCGGGATTCCACCCCCAATGGGTTAAGATTGTGGAGCTCTTCAACATTCAGTATCCGTTGCACGAAGATACAGCACTTGGCTTAGATCATTGGCCTTCGCGTTCACCTTTAAAAAAAATTTAAACCTACTTTGATAGACTAAACAAATTCTTTCATTAATAATACAGTGGAACGGATACAACGGCATTCATGGGACCACTGTAAAACTGCCGCTCTAAGCGAAGTGCCGTTATAGGCAAGGTCAAAGGGAAAGCACTCATATAAATACACAGGGCTTGTCCGGGAAGCAAAGACATTTCACTGTCCCAACAGATCTAAGCCTTGTTTTTTTACACCGTTGTCCATCCCTTCAATTAATTTTGCCTTCATTTCAAGAGAAAAGCATTTTCAGTTTCTCTTCTTTGTTGCCATCATTTATATCACAGTGCAGTTTCTCTTTCTCAAAATGTGAATGTTGATGCGTTCATTCGAAAGGTAGCGTAGCAAGTGACCATTGCCTTGGCCGTGCATAGATCTACACACGAGGCGCAAGCAGAATGACCACTCCCTTATTTTTAGGTTTACACACACGTGTGCCAACCTCGTGGGTCCTGTTTACCTGATCGGCCATACGTTCACACAAAAGACTGTCCACGTGCAACTAGTCTTGCGTCATCGCCCACCTCCACGGTGCGTGGCCATCCCACCAACCAACCTCCCAGTCCCACAGTTAAACAATCTTGAATCTCTTCACACAAAGGACTATCAACTGGTCATAACACTATCATCCCCCCCCCCCCCCCCCATCTCCCGATAGATCTCTCAGCGGCGCAATATTGTGCTCAATGTATTCCGTGCCGTTGTAACAGAGGTGTACTTTATGTGCCACCGCTGTAAACAAGTTTTTTTTATTTATGAGAAGAGTGGTTGAAATGGGGATTTTAATTTATGCCCTGGTAATCAAGGTCCCATTCAATCTGAGGCTGTTATACTTTATGTCTACTGTAATTAACATTTTTGTTTCAGGAGCGGGAGTAGTTACACCAGTTAAACTTAACATTTCATTGTCACTAGTGACAGCATCGAGCGCCCGAGGTAGATCTATCTTGTAATCTTCGACCCAAGTGACCGGTTAGCCCACCAACCTCATCTTATTCTGTATTGCACACACAACAACCCTATCCGAGCTCATTCCTGAGCAATATTTAAATGGGGAAACGAGGGCAAGAACTGTAATGAAGCGTAGCGGGTGAAATGTTGCAGCAATGTGTGCTTGTGCGGTGTTTTAGTTAGGTCGAGTGAACACACGCTCGATTCTCTCAGTACATAAGCATTTTATTCACAAATGGCACTCAATCATTTCATGAGGGATGTGCGTGAAGCTTTATTATAATAGTGTGGTGTGATCTACACTGGATTATTTCTGTCCCACTAGGCACCACTGGATGAAAATGTACGTGGCATTGACATTGCAGTAGGCTTAACCCCTTCGCAACGACGCGTTTTGCATTCCTGTGTACGACAGGTTTTTTTTAGCTACTTTGGTTAGCCAGTACGACAGCGCGCGAGTAGTTGTTAAGATAATGTTTTAAAACTGACTGTGATTAGTTTATTTGTACAGTTGACCCCCAAAAATATACATTTTCTGAAAGGAAACTGAATGTAGTTTCTAAATATGCCATGTTTTTTCATCTCAAGCAATATACAAGGTCACAAAGTTATGATCAAATCGACAGTGATGAGAGGAACGCAACTTATCGAAGGTTATTTGCTCTGATGAAGCGCTAGCAGTAAAGAAATTTCCAAAAACTGGAATCGAGTATGCGTAAAATTCAATGCTGATTCAGAATTTCGCCCGTAATCGCCCATAGCTTTGAATACAAAGCATTTGTAGAGCAGTTTTAGTGTGCCGTACCTGGTACATCTACATGGTATTGGGGAACCCAGAGTATCGCAACTTCCGTGACGTACTTGGTACGGCACAGCGGCAAAAATTGCCGAATTTTGTGACGTACCAGGTATGTCACTATGGGGTCGAAGTGGTTAAAAAACCGCCATCATTCTCGACCGGAAAGGCGATAACGCAAATACGTTTTATTCAGCGCAAGGGGTTTCGCTGTCGTTAAATTTGAGGCCAATAACGCAAATATGTAAAACCAACTTACTGATTATGAATAACATTTTTTATATTTTTAGCGTTAACACCAGTTAATGCATTTACTTAAATTAACATACGGATTATGAATACAGCCACAGATGTCTTCACAAACTACATATAGATCTAAGTCACAATTTGCCCTGAATAAAACTGAAAGTAACGTAAATGGATCGAACCTTTTACTAGGTCTAGCTCTGAGTTATATTTTGAAAAACACGTGATTGTGACACTGCACCACAAGCAACTAGTTTCTGATATCTAGCAAGGACTGACAATGTTCTGATATCAAACACTCACCACTCTGATACGCTTGCCGAGTGCTTTGCTGGGCAAATTTTTGTTGAATTTTGCTCTCACAGCACCACTGTTACCATGGGAACGTGTCACCTTGCCCCAGATGACCCTCAGACGGCTGGGTTTGTCATGGCCAGGGCAGGCAGTCAGTCTGGAAGGAGCACAAGAAGCACACCACTAGTTAAAAATCTTACTGTTTGCAATTACTCTGATGATGAGCTATAGGAGCATACCTACAAATGTACTTGCTGTATTTATAAAAGGCTTCAGTAACTAATTTTTAATAATATTAGTTCTAGATGGGTCTATGCCAAAAAACATCTAGTAATAAGAAAATGGACGGAGGAACTGAAAAATGCACTTGTAACACACAAAGAGGAAAAAAGACATTTCTGTGACATTTTCATTTTAACCATCTTTTTTAAAGAATTCATGTTTCATGGCTTAACTGTTCTTAATTCGGTGAAACAGGATGATTTTCACATTACTGTGATGGCAGAAAAGTGGCAATAAAGTCACTAATATGGAAAAGAATGTACATTCCACCTGTAAAGTGTAATTGAATGTTAAAATCAATGTTAGCCAAAAATTTCAAAGGCATATAAAGTAGTACACAAAATGCGTTAAAACTGCTGCTCTTTCTAGTCACGGTAACGTCCCACACAATGGCAAAATTAAAGTTTTTACATTAATAAATTGTTAATGAGGGCAGATTTCATCGTACATCCAACAGCTCCTATCCAGGCTTGATTTCAATTTTAGGGGTTAATTTGGATTTATATAATTTGTACTACAAAATTAGTTGAATTTGTTTATCTTGTCTTGGACATTACAGGATGACCAACCATGAAAACTAATTTAAGTCCCCATTTTTTAATTATCAAATCTGTAGTAAACAGTGCCAAATTTTTTATTTTTCTTCTTGTGTTCCTTGTTGGGTCGGGGGAAATGCATTTTTTAGAAAATATGTTGCAAATAAAATTATCAGAGCAAGAATTGGACAAAAAATAGACCCTAAAAAAAGTGTCGCACATTACAAACAGATAAAGAAACATGTCAGATGCTACTATTAAATATAGTGTGATGACAAAATTCCAACTTCTGTAGAGATCTGTTGCATTCTTTCATCTCCAAAACACCACCACGTTTCCCGTGTTAAGCCCTGTTAAGACAGACTGGAAAATAAAGTGACTGTTTTCTTGCAATATGATTGGACGTTACTACAAAACACATGATTTCTCAAACTTTCTTTGTGAAGCCCTTATAGAAAAAATTGACTAGCCGAAGGCAACATTTCTCATTACTTGAAGGATAACATATTACTGGAACACACGCCTAACCTGCTATTACACTGAAGTATTTCATAGTAGGCTCTTATTTTTTCATTAAAAGTGTGACTACACAAGTAATGTCCAGCCAATTTTGTTTTTACACTAGCAGTTGTTACTAAGCTCGCGCAGCAACTTTTTTGTTCAATTTTGTCATCTTGATTTACCACTATAGCATAAGCAAAACATGCCTGCCTAAATCCACAGATAACACAAAATACTCTTTTATCACGGTTTTTCTGAGGTCCCAATGTGTCCATTTTGAAAATGTAAAAAATTAGTCAAATTATAGTAATTGTAACAAAACCAAATTCAAATTCCAAGAAAACGAGATCTTGTTCATGCAGGCTCTTGGATCAATTTTGAATAACCATGCACAAATTAAACACAAATTGGAGAAAAAATGATTGAAATAACACGATTACAAAAAGGTATATATATGTGAAAAAGAGTTTTTTGGCATGACCCATATATGTCAAAAATGGAGCTTTTTGGCATTGGCCCATATGTTTTTTAATCACAGTACTCAAGTGTTTCTTTTCCAATGCCATTTGATCAAACCTGCTTGCTGGGCAACATGGAACTGAGCATGCACCAGCCTTGTGGATGATAAACATTGGCTAGATACTAACTAATACTAATACTGTAATAGCCTTTCTTAAATAAGAATGATCAAGTCACATAAATCTACTTATTTTTCTTTTAAATATGGTAGGAAATTTGATCGCACCGCAGACACATTTCACTCTCTGACTGCTGAATATTTTAGACTCTTCAATTATCACAATTAGACCATTTTTCAAGCTAGAAGAATGCTTGCTTTTTAAAACAGTTGAGCTGATCTAGTTGCCTGTGATATCTGTAAGTTTCAAATCTGCAAACCTATAAAATGATGTACTGCAGCTCCTGATAACAGGGGACTGTTCTTGTTTTGATACCTTTTTCCACCTACCATGGAATTCACATGACTTATGAAAATGAAGATTTTTAATAGACTAGATCTAATAAACAGGACGGAAATGAGAACAAGGTTTCAAGCTTTCTTGACTGAAATGCCATGATGAATGAAAAATAAAAATGGCGATGGGCATGTTGGAGAAGTTTTCCTCGACATTGTGAGTGATGCTTGAAAAAAAAAGATCGGGCCCTGCCACTTGAAATTAGCACCAACCTATTGATGGCTGGTTGCCCTTCACATGGTCAATTGCCAAAAGGTGCTCTTCTTTTCAATGGGTTTGGTGAAATACATTAAAAAGAAAACCATAGATACTTTTTCACATAATCTTATGCTTAATGTGCTCAGAAATGGACGAGGTACCTACAGGAGCAGTTTTGAAGTAATCGGACCATAAACAAAAAAATTATGAGAAAAAATATACCAAAGTATGTGTATTTCTGGCAGTAAAAATGGACGTTTTTATGGTGGTTGCTAAGAATGGTAACCATACAGCAAAACTCCCTGTCTACTGTTCAAGACATATGGGTGAGCTAACTAAATGCTGAATTGGAGGTCTCTAGCAAACCTAAACTAAAAAAATAATGGATGAAATCAAAATGCGTTCCCTACATGAACTTTCGTGTCAAGGGCAAGGGACCGAAAGAATGAACAGTTTGAAGTCGATGAATATAGAATTGCTGCAAGCATCAAGCTCTTTTGTGTGTGGTAAGGTCTTCCCTCAAGTGCATCCCTCGAATGCTCTAGATCATTTGTTTTAGCCTGTCCACTTTCACATGTACGGAACGGTTTGTTGTGTCGAAGGGTAAAGAAGGCTGTGACGTAATACAATGTTAGAAGGGCAAGTTTGCCCCTTTGAGAAGCGTGTGCAAAAATTTGAGAACTCCATGTTTGTTTGTTTTTTCACAGTAAATCCAAACGTTTTGGTGTAATCATCTTTTCATGTACGGAACGAAATGCCTGTTAACGATCACTTACGGAACGAAAATTGCACTGAAATAATAGATTTACAAGCTTATTCGCCCACAAGGGCATGGAAACCAGCATGGTGACCCGTTTTCGATATCAATTGCATTTCAGTGCATCGTTTGTACACACAAGAGTTGGTGTGTTGTAAAACAAAATAGATTATCAGGACACCAAAGGCGGTAGTGTAATATCATGTACGGAACGCTAGATCTAGATTACTGTCTTCGTTACGATGTTTGTGCATGGTTGTTGGTGTTGTGAGCCTGTAATCTGTTGTAGCCGATAAGATTATTCATGTCAACATTGTTTTTTGGCAGTAGGGAGCGGAGAACAGGTTATTTTTCGCGCAAGAAAGTACTGCGTCATACTCATGTATGGAATACTTTATGTGAGCTGTTCAGACTGCTGCTCCATTTTATGCACAGAAAGTATAAACAAAAAAGGAAAAGGAAACTGGAAAGCCATAGCTGAGTAAATATTGCATTACACTTAAAATCAAGGCTCTTATACGGGCATAGGGGAAAAAGAGGAATATGGAGAGTTGCTCTTTGTTCCATACATGAAATTACACCAAACTTGTTACCAAATCTTATAGAAATCGCAGGAATTTTCATGATTTAATATTTGAACATGGCAAATAATGCTAATGTTGAGCTTAAATGTCTACTGAAGTGGAATATTTTGCAATAGTTGGCCATTTATAAGCCTTTAATTGTGTCATGTTTCATGTACGGAACGCTGTGGAAGGTGACTTTTTTACCCTTCCATAGCAATGACTATGCCACAAACTGCTTTGAAAGTACAAAAAAATCATAAAAACACTATATTATTCACATTCATTTTGTCCCAGATCTGGGGGCACCTTTTGGCAACTGTCCACATACTGTCCGGAGCAGAATAAAATAGCCACCAATATTGTTTCGTAACACTAGGAATGTCCACTCACAAGGCCTGCAATATCTCCACTGTGAGGAAAGCTACGCAAACCACAAGTGTTGTGGTGACCACAGCCACTGAGGCAGGTAAAAGGGTTATATGGTCGAGATAAGATCAATTAAGTCCTTCAAGAAGACTTATACAAACCTCTTTGCTTTGTACACATAGGCACATCTCTTTCCCAGGTAAAAGTCTGTCTCATTTTTGTTGTTGACGCCTTCAATCTTCAGAAGTGCGACATTCTCATGCTGATTACGATGGCCTCGTTTGTAGCCTGTGAACATGGCCTTGCAATACAATCTGAAATGTTTCAATGATCACAATACAAGTACTGAAGTAAAGCAAGGATGCACAGCGAGACAGTTCATTTCATAACTCCATTAGGCGGAACCGTCAGCTTTATTAAAAGTCTGACGTTCAGTCTTTCCTTTTCCCCTTTCACACAACCTTGTTATTTTACAAAACTTACAAAGTGTACAAAATGTGACTCACACTGGACACTTGGAATAAATTTACTTTTGAGCCTTATGAGATGAAAAAAGGACACAATAATAATAATAATAATAATATATTGCATTTATATAGCGCCCAACCCCGTCGATGACAAGCTCTGGGCGCTTTAACAAACTCTTACACACACACACAAACGCATACACAAAAGAAATTCAAAAATATTTACTATTGTTGCTGCCGAAAAACACCTAGCCTAGTTTGTCTGAAAGAAATGGGTCTTCAGATGGCGTTTGAAAGAACCAATGTCATTAATTTCCCTGGTTGTCTTTGGAAGAGTGTTCCAAGAGATACTACCTGCAGTGTACTTAGATCTGCTCCTTTTTTGCTGTCTTTCAACATGTGAAAATTACTAATATTTAATAGGCCTCATACAATGAGGTAAAATGTTTCAATATTGTTGTTTTAAATCGACATATATAATACACACAAAGTAGGTGATTATTTCATTCCTAGAAAATGCCTCCAGTCTTACATACATACAGTAACCATGCAGATATACAGGGATGGAATCAGAGCACAAAAAAATCTTCTGAACTTTTTTCGGCAAGCACTTGTCACACGTGATTGTAAAAGATGACTCAACAATACATAAAGGCATTTTAATAATACCATAAATAACGAATCTGTACTAGAGCTATGATAAGTATAGATGACATTAGGTGCCATCTTGATCCTGAGACATTTCTCACTTGTCTCTCAAGACCACACTATTCTTAGAGTAGATCTAGATGGGTTACACTGCAAGTTTACATATTAGGCTAACCAAAACACATAGTCATAGCTTATTATCACTTATATCAGTGACTTAATCCAAATATTTGTTGAACTAATCCCTACCCAACGCAAGGCAGATCTAATTAACACAGCTAACAATTAATATTTAACCTACCAAGTCACAATTCATCCTGAAAGAAACACTGAAAAAAATGCACGTCAGCTGGATGTGGTCTTTTTCTATTTCTAGGCCTAAGTTACATTTTGAACATGTGACTCTGACATTGTTGCACCATGTTGTCAAAGTCTCTTCGTAGCCTACCTGGTTCTAGAGTTAGTGTAGAGTCTAGTTCTCTACTTTTATTTGAACGATGCCGTGAAAATTAAAGACTAGATCTAAAAGTACTAATACTACGGTATTTGACTAGTACTACTACGACTATCACTGAACATTACCTTGAAATTTCACCTCACAAGCTTCACCAGTTATAAATCCAACAGAAAATCACTGATGAGTCACGACAACGATCACACTCAATGTTTCACCACATTATCTCTTTGCGGATGGATCTATCACTCAAACGCAAAGGAACGAGCTGAACTGACAGACTGTAGGGGAGCCAAGACCTACACAACCAAAAGTACCAGGGGTAGAAGACCGGAAGTGCTGACTTGTTTATTTCTGGTAATCCGTGTTTTCTGGCAATTGCTCTTTTAATGGTCTTTTTGCATTTTAACTATTTTGCCGGACAAAATATCGGCAGCACGGGGATAAATGACGGTGGGAAAAAAATTTCCGGAGCCAGTTCCATCGATTTAGGTTGGCCCTGACAAGGGCACGACTGTAGGACTTTTGAGTGTCTATGCACAGTGGATCAAAGGGTTGTGATAAGTTTCAATTTAAATGGAATGACTTTTTTGTTATTAGGCTGTTTGACAATGGCAATTAACTGCTGAGTAGGTGCAATCTTGTTACACTGGCATGATACAATGATACATATTTGAAAGTCTTTAGTTTACCAAAAAAACAGAAAGCTCAGCCATTCCCTGTGTCTGAGCATCATTTTGCTGATTTTTTTAAAGGACAATTCAAGCAACTTACCTGCCTGACTTCTTTGGCTTGTTAATCATAGGCTGTTCCTGTGCGTCGGCCATTTTCAAGCCTGCAATGTAAATGATATTTCACTCTAAGTTTAAGCATACAGTAAAAGTCCAGCTGCACAATAATCAAATAATACCAATGCAAATGAATAAATGTGGAAAAGAATTCCATAATTATGTCCCGACTACCCAGCCCAGACACCATATTAATATTAGCCTATATAAATAGTCCTTACCCCGTCCTTATAAATATCTACAAGTACAAGTTTTACAACCCCAGCACAATGTGACTATTATCTTAGTTAATTGCTTTCTCTAGACTCGAACCCTTATATCCCCAATCCTTAATTTATTTTGTTTCTGGGAGGAGCTTCATTTGAGTCCAACAGTAACTTAGTTACTTCCAGGACGTGACATGAGGAGCCTGGTAAGTTCAACCTCTTGGCCTAGATCGAAAGACTGATTTTATGGTAAATGCACAGCTGGGCAACTAACTAGACACTGCAATAATATAGTGCATTATCATAACCCTGTGTTCTCGAGCACCCACAGTATCAGTTAAAAAATGCTTTATTGACAATTGCATGCCACATTCAGGGAGGGTGAGGGGGCAGGGGAATCTTCCCCCTTTACTATTAGTAAAAAGAACTGTAGTGTGTGCGAGGTGGGTATTACCAAGATAGAGTCTACTACTAGCGTACTATTACAGTAGTCTCCGCCTAAGAACCCGGTCAACGGGACACAGAAAAAGCGGGTTCTTAGGCGGACCGGGCTCTTAGGCGGATACAACGCGAGGCCGAGTGATACCATGTGTAATAACCACATACAGCCCCCAGTACATGTACAACCCCCCATGTGCCATGCAAACCAAGCGCGTGGTCAATTACGTATAAAATTCTGCCCCTCGAGTCAGACAACAATAGATGTTAGGTAATGACTATGCTAATTTAGTCTAGGAGTGACCTCCTTGCACACGAAAGACGTAACTGGGCTCCATCCTTTGTGCGGTTCGCCTCCCCCTACCTTCCCTCCACCTGTTCTCTTTCACTGTACTGTGTGGCTTTGTTCTATTCAGTCTACTTGAAAGAGAATTTTGTGTTTAATATCGAAATTTTACGTAAAAGTGCTTGTCTCACGGTCAAATGCCGGGTTCCTAGGCGGATTTTTCGTTTCAGAGCGGGTTCTTACGGCACTTACGCATGTAAATTATAGTGAAAAAATTCGGTTTCGCTGCAACAGCGGGTTCTAAGACGGATCGGGTTCTAAGGCGCTGAGTTCTTAGGTCTTAGACGGAGACTACTCAGTCTACTGTACTACTAACATAACATTAACAATAACAATATACAACAATAGCCTAAGGGCAAAAGCTAATGCCTACAGGTGTCATCCTTGCAATTGCAATGTGACTCAAATGGAACTCCCAAGCTGTGCAACTCTCTTGGTAGGCTACTTCTGGCTCGTTTTCTGGCTGAAATTTGAATGTGTCAAGTGACGGGTAAGGCTGTTTGGAATGAGATCTGGGTTGGGGATAAGGTCAATAAGGACAGGATTGAGGGTATGGGAGCAAGTTCATATCTTGCCTGGGTGATTGGGACGTGAGCAACTCTCTCCCTATTTTGATTTAACAATCTGCACACAAAAACCCTTGCATTCTGGTGGCGTAGGTGACGGTCTAGTTCAAAATTGTTTTGACTCTGTAAAAACCTGGATGCGTACCAGCAAGCTCCAGCTTAACAATGACAAAACCGAGGTTATGCTATGTGCCACTGACTCAAAGCTAAATAAGATTGAAGTCAGTGAAATACAACTAGCTGACACTGATATTCATTTTTCAGAGAAAGCAAAAAACCTGGGTGTCTTTTTGAACAAAAATCTTTCCATGGAGTATCAGATTAATTACATCACCAAATCAATGTTTTTTGAAATACGAAGGATTTCACGTATGAAATCTGTTCTGACTCAGGAAGCAGTGAAAACATTGTCATTAGTTATCTCCTTGGTTTTGTCTCGCCTTGATTAGGCCTACTGCAATTCACTCTATGCTGGTCTCTCAGATGAAAAGAATTTTAAACTGCAAAAAGCACAAAATTGTGCGGCTCGTTTAATTCTTGGAAAGTCAAAATTTGAAAGTAGCACAGAAATGCTCAAAATCCTTCACTGGTTACCAGTAAAAGCCAGAATAGAATACAAAATTGCTGTGTTTTGCTACTGTAGTGTCACAACAACTGCACCTACATACATCAGTGGACTTCTCTGTCCCTATGCTCCTCCCAGGGCCCTGAGATCTCAAGACTCAGGGCTCTTGGTGGAACCTAGGTGCAACCTCAAAACGTTCGGCGACAGGTCATTTAGTAAAATTGGACCTGCATTATGGAACTCACTACCAAATTCCCTGAGATCAGCATGCAGTGTAGAGAGTTTTAAATTATTTAAAAAGCAACTAAAACCTCACCTGTTTAAAAAATATTTAGATAAATGATTTGTGTGTGTGTGACCGTTCTTTAGTATGTGTGTGTGCGCGTATGGTGGACAATGTTAAGCGCCTTGAGGCCTCGGCGAAAGGCGCTATATAATTATAAATGCTCTTATTATTATTATTATTATTATTTATTCATCTAGCCTAGATCTAGATAAACTGGCAGAGCGTTAGCGTAGCAATGATGTCACAAATCTCATCGCAGTGTGTTATTTGAAACGGCAAATCCAATACTACAATGAATTAACTTTTGCCTTGCCCTAAGATTCAGCTCTTTGCTTGAAACTGTCTTACAATCGATAAATGGTCATGAAGAAACTACATGGTACTGCGAAAAGCAATCTAGATGTATTGTAAATAAAAATGAGCCATCCACAAAATTTAATCAACTAAATAGACCCAAAGTAGCTGCTTTGGTGTGGAAATGAACTTAATGAAAACAGACAACATTTAATTACAGTCAAAGTCATCTTTCACTCACCCAACACACAAGAAAAACTCACCGTTCGGATTAACCGGAAATGGAAAGGAAGAGTTTCGGATTTTACCGGAAGAAAATACAAACACGCATGCGCATTTGTCCGTAACGAGGGTAAACACGGGGATAACCTGCTGTGGAGGAAGCTAGGCAGTGTCAGTTTCTTGAACTAAGGCACTCTTATACACAAAGGTAGGCAGTTGATACAGTCTTTCATTTCATGTCAATGGAAGTTTTTGCTTTTCTTGTGGAAAAAATTCTATCTTGTACCATCAGTCACCCCAGCATGCCCATACCTACATACGGAACCACCCCCTCTAGGGGGCTATTCAATCTTTTCCTTTTCTGTGATGATCATTTTTTGTGTCCTTTTAAAATTTAAGACACTTAATCAATGCATTTGTTATAGATTTGCTTGATTGGTTCAATCATTTGAAAATCGGCGAATCAGTGTATTTGTATGTGT
The DNA here is from genome assembly GCA_963931925.1 of Onchidella celtica. Taxonomy (NCBI): domain Eukaryota; kingdom Metazoa; phylum Mollusca; class Gastropoda; order Systellommatophora; family Onchidiidae; genus Onchidella; species Onchidella celtica. Next base: position 5,181,901 of record OZ007580.1, on the reverse strand, counting down.
GCTTTTTTCTTTACGTTGGCATTTCTGAAGAGGGATCAACAATTAGATCGACTATAATATTAATAAAAGCAGGTATGTAGGCTAGTGTGGGGCACCTCCTAAGCGGGTCATATGGTTTTCATTCTATTCGTTCAAGAGCAGCTACTTTAGGATCTATTTAGATCTAGTTTATTAATTTTTATATAGAACCTAATATATGTTTTTTTTGTTTTTAAGTTTTTGGCCCCACTGTAACTGCAGGTCTTAGCATGTTTTGCATGTTTGTCGTATCCCTGACTTTATGTTAAGCTTAAGGGCCTTGGGAAATGTTAAATGATTACCCCAGACCTGGAGTTTGTGCTAAATTCTTCACCACTTCTCAGCATTAATGCAATGTTAAAATCGGGCAAAAAGAAAAAGTTGTAGGCCTATGTTGCGAAATCCTGCGTGAAAAATAAAATGCAAATGATACAAAGCAAACTGAAGAGAAGACAGAATTTCTTTTTGCCCAATTTTAACATTGCTTATAGTCCTGCTGCGACCCCACAGTTTTTCTGTGGTTTTTATAATATTTCGTCAACATTAATGCAAGGCTGTTAGTATGCACCCCAAGGGTTTTGCGCTGGGGGTGCAGACATAATTAGTTCCATCCCTAACCCCGTCCTTATCCTCAACCCTAAATCTTATTGAATCCCTTACCCTGCCCTCTACCCTTTCAACTAAAAACAAGAGGGAAACAAAAAGAACATCTGAAAGAATAATTATTCATAATTAATTAAGGCTGTTGTCAAGGAGCATTTCAGGAGCAGCTCTTAAGCTCTGGAGTCACAAAAGGCTTTAAAATACATACCCCAGAGCAAAAGACTTGGGGGACGTATATAATGTACTTGTAACAACATCCTTAATGTAATGGTTAGTGCACAACAGCATCTCCTGAACAACCCATTGAAGTTCACACAGAGGTCAAAATGCAAGCCAAAGTTTAGTCCCAGGCCACTCAGATTTAGCTGTTAAAGTATTGAATGCAAGATATCAAAAGTTCTGTGATTATAAGTAGGCTACAGAATACGTAGATTTATTCCTCGGTGGAATTTGATGGGACTAACAGGTCTTTTAAAAATGTGACAAAGAAATTTAGATTTCTGCAGAAGAACAGAGGAGGCTTGTGGATTGGGCCTGGCCAGGATAAAAGTCTTCAAATTGGGGCCTGCAAGCCGTACATTGGACCAGACTTAACTGTATATATATAGTTTCAGAAAGAACATTACATGAGCGAAAATGAAAAGCAAAAACTCGACATTGATTCAAATTTGAATGTTTTGTGGTCCAAACACACATTGTTACGTCTGTATACAACTTCTCTTAACAGGAATGTGGAAAAAACAGCAACTAAAACTTTCAGTGTGTGGTTGGAACTTATATCCAGCCTTCCTCAACTTTAGATGCTGATATTTAGAAAGTAAAATGAACATTTTAAGAGCTTCTCCATCATCCTTCATGACATCCAGGAAACTGAAGTGTATTATTTTGTTACTTGTTGCAATGTATTTTGCATATGAATCTAGCATTACTCCTCAGACATGTTAAATGTAACCAGATAATTGTTGTTTGCATTATAGATGGATATCGCCCCGATGCTGTCAGGGGTGGATGCCATCCATGTTGCCACTGTCCTAGAGGACTGTGTGGATCAGTTGTATTCCTTGGGGCGGATTATGCCAGCCTCCTATGATATCCGACCCGATGCACTAGAGGTAGGCACATAATAATGTATAAACATTTTAATCCTGATGCACAGCGTAAACTGGTATGATCAGAGCCATTAGTTGAAGTAGGAAGGAAAGAAAGAAATGTAAATAATGTTTATCACCCAGGACTGCGGTTTTCTTCATAGTGCACAATAAAATAACTCACAACTGTTGCCAATTCTAGATAGGTAAATGAGATTTGATCAAGCTCAAATCTTGTGTTCATCTTGAGCCCAGCAGGCTGCTGCATGAAAACAAATTAATGCAAGGACTCTCATCCACTAATGACGTGTCATTTTCTAATGTTCTGTCTTCATGTGTGAACTCTGGCAATATAATATGTTTGTTAGAAACATATATATACATTTGAATCAAAGCTGTTTTACTTTTCAGAATTATTGGAAGTGTAAAATGCTAAAAATAAATTTACTGACCCTAACACGGAACTTTGCAAGTGTGGCAGGCCTAAATTTACAGGCAAGGGAAAAGACTGATTTACTTGAAATGTGTTCAAAACATTTTTTGGTACAGATAAACACTTGAAATATTTGTGCTCCTACAAAAAAAAAAAGTTTTTTTTCTCATAGGAATTCACAGAACATTTAACTTTAAAACTAGTTGTCATCTTGTTTGTGCAAACACACTTGTCCAGATTCATTATTAGGCAGTCAAAGTCTTTTTATGGTAAGTATAGCATCTAGAATATACTTCCTTTTCAATTTAGTACTTTAGGTGTATTAGGTGCCAGTCTTTTGTTAAGACAATCCGAGACTCTCTTTTCCATTGGGTGTTCATAGATTTTGCAGGGGAGACATTTGGGATGATACAGAAACCTGCATCAGGTAGAGAGTTCATATGAATTTTTGAAAGCTTAAAAATTATTCCTTATGAAAGTTGATAATCTGTGAGGATCAAAATATTATCATTTCAGTTCTATGAATGATTTATTTACTTTGATTTGTTTAGGATTTAATGTGATCAGTTAAAGTGGTAGAAGCATTGGCTACACCTTTTGCAAATTCCTGAATAGAGTTACTTTATCAACCTCCTACCCCAACTTGTCAGTATAGCTTCATTCTACTTCCACATCCATGAAGTAGTTAATTCTATTACAATGCAACTGATTTTTCCCTCCTATGGAACAGATTTCAGGAATATCATTTGAAAAGTTCATGTTCTGGTCCTGAGATGATTATATGTTTTCTTTTGGTACAAAAGGCAAGCTCAAGATATCTTAGGAAAAGCTCTCCTTTTCTACATAATGAAGTGAACGTGCAAAGGAACAGCTTTTTAAGCATTCAGTCACCATGAAAACTCAAAGATTGATTGCTCTGCAAATTTTATCCCAGTGTTTCCTATATCAATCAGGTTGTCCGTGGAGAGCTGACGCAGCTGGTTGACAAACAGGTCCAGTTAGAAAAGAAATATCAGTCAGTTCTGACCAAAAAAATGGAGGTGATTGGAACCACCAAAAACCCAGAGAAACTGATGGCAGTGGAACAGGAAGTGCTCAGCACAGGAGGGGATCTTAAAAATTCCACCCATGTGTTTGGACGTAGCTTACGACAAAATCCACTTACAGCAGATAATCTAATTAAAGTCCAGGAGGATAGGTATGATCTTTTCAAGCTTCAGTAATGTACATTTTTTTTTTTCAATGTTAATCATTAAGCTAAAGGTCCAGCTTTTGTCCAATGGACACAAAAGGATTACAGACTACATTACTCAAATGATGTTTGTTTTAGTGGAAACAGATTTAATTTACAGCTTTGATTATAAATCTTAGAAAAGCAGTAGATTAATAGGCTGGTTTCATCTCAAAACTGAAATACTAGTGAATTCAACAAATTATTCTTCCTCATGCAGGATAACAATTTTGTTTTAGAAAATGCAGCTTGATTTAATGTTAATGCTTGTTGACTCTTCTTGCAGGGCATTTGTTGAGAATGTTATGGCAGGGACAATGACGGAGCTTGTTCAGAACTGCAGCTTTCAGACTTTACTGGAAGCTGTCATTGCTCAGAAACAACGCAAGGCATCTCTCCAGAGCACAATTCAAAAGTAAGTACCCTTTGTCTAACAGAAGTTACTGTAGTGTTGGGAGATTTAGATGACTTCTCAATGTCTTGACAGTCAAAACAATTTTAAAATAGAAATTAAGATTGTCAGGGATTTTGTTTCATTTTATTTTTAATCAGTCATCAGGCATTGAAAAAAATTGGAAAATTTCAGCCATTCCAATTCTACTGCCAGCTCAGCAATTGATGTCATCATAGTCAGAAATTCTATTCTTTTGAAATTTTTCTGTCCTTAAACGAGACTGAACATGAGGAAATCATGAGTAGTCTCAAGTTGATGGAGAATATGAAGGTCTGAAAGTGTTTAGAAAGCCAAAAGGAAAGGTCCAACAGATGTGATTGTTTGTTTGTTCAGAGAACAAGATGGTAGAAGACGAGTGAGAGAGCTGCAGAAACAACTTATGGATGTTAAGAAGGAAAAAGAAATGGAAATACAGCAGAGGAATGAAATGATTTCCCATCTGAAAGATCAGCTACAAGTAAGTTTGTGCTACATATTAGCAGTTTGACGAAATATACAAACCACAGAAATAATGTAGGGTTGTTTGTAACGCTTGAAGCAAAGTCAAAATATGGCAAAAAGAAAAAGTTGTATGTAGCAAAGACTCGCATAAGAAGTAATTGCAAAATGATGTAATAAAATGAGAAATAAAGCAAAACAATACAGTGAACCGTGTTGTTACATACAACTTTTTCTTTTTGAATTTATTTATTACCAGTCTCACTATCGATCTGTCTGATAATCAATTATATTCACCCATCCATCCATCGTTGCCATCTTTTCACATCTGATTCATTCATTCATTTTATTCATGTTTTGAATCTCTCTCCATCGCATACCAGGAAATGAAAGCCAAGACAAACATGGAGGGAAAATACATCAAGAAATGTGCAGAAGTGGCTGTGGCTCAGTCGCAGAAACGTTGCTTTAATTCTGAAAAGAACATGAAAGAAGACATTGAGGTTGGTTATTGCTCTTTATCGGTAATTCGTCAAGTCTGATTTCCGCAGTAAAGGGGGATTTTAACTTGTGCCATCAGTGAGAAAGTTTATAGTCCATGAAACATGACTTAGCCAGTAAGTCAGCTGAAATGTTAGCACCAATAACCACTTGATTAGACGTGCATGACAATTTTTTAATTGTTTTTTGGTATTTGTTAATCTGAATATAATTTTTTTTTCTATTTAATTTGAGTTACTCATTTGCATGATCATTATATTAGAATTCATGTTATACAGTGTCCAAGTGCTCTCTTAAACTGGAAATGATGTGCCACCTTGATATTCCTAACTTATAATTCTCTTGGCAAATTATGTAAATTACAAAGGCATTCTACCGCCCAAAGTAAAAACGACCTATAATTGACAGCATGGCCTTTTTCTATTTCATTCTCTCTATGAAATCTCACACATAATTCTTTTATGTCAAAGACAGATAGGCTAATTGCTACTGAAATAGTAGTTTCTAGTGTGGCAAATCAACTCAAGTGACTGTTTGTAATCAGAGACAATAAAGTAGAAAAACTCCGCACTGTCAGTTTTGTAGTATAGGTAATCCCATACCATCGACATTGTTTTTCCATATAACAGTCGTCCCCATTTGTCTTGTTATGTGGTGATTAATTGGACATACTGGATTTGATGTTTATTATTTTACTTGCACTTTTTCAGAGACTGCAGAGAAAAATTGATGAAGAGAAACGAGCACATCATAAAATTTGCACTTATCTTCTAAGTCATAAAGAGGTGAGGAGATAGAATACAACAATGACATTCAGATCTTGTTCCTCCTACTAGGCCAACTCAAAACCAATTTTCACCATGTTTTCTTGTCCTTCCTCTTTCTATGCCTTTTTGTTCTTTGCTGGCAGACAAGTTGTATTCATGTTAAATGTTCCACTTGGGGAAGGTCCTGTTCATTTAACAGATGCATGAAAACAGTTGATGCAAGTAGGACATTAAAAGCTATGACTGGCCCTATTTATTGGAATATTTATATTTATTTCTGAATAGGGCAATGTTTACTTGGTTAGGGGTGAAATGGACGAAGGCTGGTGTAAGTGCCAGGCTGGTGGCTCGCTGCCCATAAACTTTGCTTACACTAACACAGTAGGCACTGTCCACACCGGGACTGAACGGGATGCAGCAGGCAGTGCTCATAGTGCTAGTGTGAAGCAAAATTTATGGGCAGCGAGCCACCACTCTGGTGCCTACACCGGCCTCTGTGTTTCACCCCTTACAGTGCCTCCTTGTGGCATTATGTAATGGACATTTCGTCGGTTCAGTGCAAGAAGCGATTATCTCAACTTTCATGATTAAGGGGGTAGCCACTTCTTGCACTGAGCAGACAATATTATTTTCTTGCTGTGCAAGAAAAAAAGCTTTGATTTTCACTGTCATGGAACATCTTTCATGTGTGCCTAATTCATGATGGCATTTCTCTCAGGAAAGAATTAACCTACCTTTTCTCATCATTAGTTTTGTTTTGTCTCTCCTTTTTCTCCATGTTCTTTGTTGGTGTATGTGCTCAGTGAGTTGTTGATTTGTGTGAAATATTTACTAACAGTCTTCTTACATCTGTCCCAGATGATGTATTGCCATTGTAAGTCATGATTAATTTCCATATGGATGCACTTTAAAAAATGAGCTGCTTGTTCGCATCATTCAATTTTTAAATTTTTTTTAAAATTCTCATTCGAGTTTTTGTATTTGTATTTTTGTGTTTGTATTTGTATAACTCTTTAATCCCATTTGGGAAATTTTGCCTTTGTGCCATTGCACCCCAGTTACAACTGGAGCAGGCATGTCGTCGCCACAGTGCAGCGCCGGTCGGCGTTTTTTTTTTTTTGGTGGTGGGGGGATGAGGGGGAGTGGGTGGTAGGGATGAATTTTATTTAATTTTGCCCGGGCAGCGGCCTGTTCGGCCTGCTCTTTACGATTTCCAACTGCCAAGGTATCTTTAACGTGCGCAACGTGCACACGGGCCCTCCGAATTTTTTCGTCCTTATCCGAGAAGACTAGGTACTCGATCCTACCCCTCAATAGGATCAGGGACATGAAAATATGAGAAAAATCCCAAACTTCCAACATGCCTGCACCGGCCGGGTTTAGAACCCGGGACCCTTGGCATGAGAGGCGAGCACCTTGCCTCTAGACCACCTTTTTGTATTTCCCTTCAATAATTTAAAGATTTGAATCCAGGGTTGCCAGCCCTCAGGTTTTTTTCCCAAAATCTTGGGATTTTTTTGGTTCTTCTGTATTTATTTTTTGATTTTGTATTTGAAACAAAAGGAAAAAGAAACACCCACAAAAAAGTCTCCAAGATGTTAAACTACTTGAGTGAATAAATTATAACTATTATTAGGTCATAAGGTCTGGTGCTGGATGATTTCAAGCACTGACCTCTCCCTCAAAATGACGTCACAAAGATGCCCATTCAATTACAATGCTGTTTGTCATATCATTTTGATTAGTATTGGCTAAAAGGTGAACCAAATGTAGGGTACTAATGGACAGCAGATTGCTCTTTTGTGAGAATCTTCACTTCATTTGAGATAATCACCAGCATTGCTACTTTAAAATTTTATATTAGTCAGTTACAGAATTGTAACTTTTAAATACATGTTTTTGGTTTAACAAAAAAAAATCTTTAGGATCTGTAGCCCTGTCTTGGAATTCCTTCCTGTTTTCGTTTGGTTATAGACTGAAAGAGGATTTAATTTTTATGCCAGGTACTGCTTGTGTTGTGGACAATGTATTTGATATAAATGAACTCGGGAGGTGTTCTTCTCTAACTCCTCCATTGTCTTACGTCATAGAGAAAAGAAATTTTCAGGATTGAGAGAGCTTATCTCAAGTTAAGTTTTGGGGACGAGGTGGTCTAGAAGCAAGGTGCTCGCCTCTCATGCCGAGGGTCCCGGGTTCTAAACCCGGCCGGTGCAGGCATGTTGGAAGTTTGGGATTTTTCTCACATTTTCGTGTCCCTGATCCTATTGAGGGGTAGGATTGATTACCTAGTCTTCTCGGATAAGGACAAAAAAATTCGGAGGGCCCGTGTGCACGTTGCGCACGTTAAAGATACCTTGGCAGTTGGAAATCGTAAAGAGCAGGCTGAACAGGCCGCTGCCCAGGCAAAATTAAATAAAAATTCATCCCTACCATCCCCCCCCCCCAACCACCACCCAAAAAAAAAAAAAAAAGAACCGCCGACCGGCGCTGCACTGTGGCGACGACGTGCCTGTTCCAGTTGTAACTGGGATGCAATGGCACGAAGGCAAATTTCCCAAATGGGATTAAAGAGTTATACAAATACAAATACAAATACAAGATAAAGAAAACTGTTTAACTGGTGCTTGGATTGTTGTTTTTTTTGTATTTTAATTATTTCCGCAAGTGTATGCCTGCAGTCAACTTTTTATGGCAGTAGAACTAGAGAACAGAAGGCCACAGGCCAACAGGCATTTGGCTTGTAATGTACTGCTCTTCACTACAAGTTATGCACACATGTGCACCATGGGAGAGTGAACCAGAACTGGTGTGAAATCACTGAGTAGTTGTTCATAAGTTGGAGAGTGCTCCAAAAATGAAACTACTTTGGTAGGGACAGTTGTCCCTATGGGTTTTCTTATATTAATAATAATATATCTTAAATTATCAGTAACAGCTCATATATGTCTGAGAATACTCAGGTGTCTGTTCTGTATGTAGAAGTCAGGAGATCATTTTGTAAACTGCATAGTATTGACACGAACTTAGTCATCCTCTCTGCTCAGCTTAGGATCCATCATATATTCTATCATATAATGATTCCATTTATTTTGGACATTCTTTGTATTGTACTTTGTAGTGAAACGATCACAATTTTGTCCCACTGATTCCTCCTCTCAGGATCTGGACAAGAAACTGGAATATTGGCAAAAGAAGTATGAAACAGATAAAGATGAGAAACAAAGAGAGTTGGACACACTGAAACAAACCAAAGCCAAAGATCTGGAGAAACTTCAGGAATTGACCAAACTGGTAGGGCTTTTGTTGATTTCATATTACTTGGTCTTTATTCTCTCTTAACTCTCACCCTGCGTGATACCCGTAAAGCCCGCTGTCAGGTCAGTGACCTTACTCACGGAGAATCTTATCTGGGGTCACTGACCCTTGCCGCTATGCGATGACCACAAACGCTGTCCGCGTGTGTTCCGGGTGTGCCCTCGAGTGTTACGGGGATGGTTTATATGGAATTATAGTTACGACTGCATTTTAATCTATCGAGAGGTTTTTAGAAATTACTCTTCCATACCATGCCACATATACTAATAACAATTGGAGTAAGTTTTATCAAGGACCTTGCAGGGCCACAAATTTATTACTTTAAATTCCCTAACAAATTTCGTCTAGCTTTTACATTCTAAAAGGACAACATCAGCAGCATCAAATGAAAACACAATAATATATCACTAGAAGTCTCCTCTAGGTTCTTAAAAGATTATATCATTCTGACTCATTCACAATTTAATTATTACTTATCTATCTTTCGGATTTAGCTTACCTACTATCTAACAAATAATATCTTAATGTCTCAGACGACAATGTTAACTCAGTTACTTGTGCCTACTGCTTAAAAAGGATATAACTCGTCAACACAACTGACGTAGTTACATTAGATCTAGATCTACTCTAGGATGGGCTGGCAATCCCCAGCCTCATCCAGACACATCAATTTCAATTTACAAATGTGTATACCAGACACTCATGCTAGATCTAGTTGCATGTAAAATACATTATAGTCTTGCATTCTTTGGTAGCACTTCTACTGGAAAATTAAGGTCAGATTCACGTTCATCGTCGAATCAGTAGGTCGAAACTTACGATTGTTCCCTGACACAAGATCAGGGAGCTGGAGATAATAGCAGTAGAAACTTTCGTAAGAGCGTATGGTCTCATTCCGATGTCTATCAATGGCATAGACATGACTTTAACAATCTTCTGATTCTCTCAGGCCGAATCCAGCCGACTGCCCTCACAGATGGATAATAATTCTGCATGGAGTGAAGAAACGTGGGAATGGCTCCGCTTAAATACTGCTCGGCCATCTGCAATTCCCCAGCCAACTGCCCAAATTTGATTGGTGCATCCATTTCGAGCTCAGCTCGTAGTATTAATAGATTCTATTAATAGTAACAGACAAGGTCAATTTAACATATCAAAACCCTTCCTAAAGTCACTAACCCTCTACGTTTTATGTACGAATTTACTCACTCCCTTTTCTCACCCCTGTTAAAGTTTATCAAAATCACGGGGTCGAAAATTGCACCGTCACTGTTAACTCCTCCATTTATTCTATCCCGCCCCACTTTCTTTCCATCTCTAAGAAAAAGCGTTACAAAAACAAACTGTCCACGAGAATAGTTCAAGGACATTTGCACTGGCTAAAGTTAACGATACCATGAAATAAACACGCCGTGACCCAGCACGACACTTCAAGTCCTAACCCTGACATATCCCCCACCCCAGTGAAAATTTTAAATAAAATTTACACGATAGGATCCAAGAAATCCCAAAGTTATTGTGGTAGGGGCTTAAGTAGTACTATAGAAAAATGAGCCTTAAGCTTGAGAAGAAAAATCTAACTAAGAACGTGCATATTGGATGGACAAAAAGCATACAATTATTGATGCCACGTTCTATAGAATTTATTCTATCGAAACATTCTTACTGCACACAATCAAAATTCTCAGGAACATCTATAATAAGAATGAGTATATCAGTGTATACTGCTGGATTAAAGTATAACTATTATGAAACAATGAAGCCTTACTGAAGGAATAGGCTCATAATTATCTAGTCAACACACATAATTGCTGCTTATATAGACATTCACACACAATATATTGTTAATTAAAATACTGTGGTATCCAATGGCAGCAGTAGCTCTGGTAGCTTGGTTTGCCATGTCTCCATCTCATTGACCCGCTGACAAGGGCGTCAGGTTTGCCAGAAGTTCAGGTCACAATCAGGAATGACGCTGGTGGAAAGAGGATATTCACAAAAAAAAAAGATTGTAAAACTGGTTCATAAAGTAATGAACAAGATAAATGTGAATCCATCCACCGTCTAGAATTGAGGGGGACAAGCACTATCCAACCCCAATACAAGACACAACACACTTTAATAGGAATTTAAATGAGACGTGACAAAATATCAGCTTGGGAATTGTCACCGCCAGGGATAGCCCGGATAAGAAACCGGTATTCCTGGAGTGCAAGACTCCACCTCGTTAATCGAGCATTTTTAGCCCTGTTAGCTTTCAAGAATAACAACGGACGATGGTCCGTTTCAATTATAAACTCGGACATGAGTAGATATCGCGAAAATGCGTTTACAGCAAAAATGATAGCGAGGCACTCTCGCTCGATAATTGCGTAGCGGCATTCCCTATCTAGCAACTTGCGGCTGGCGTATAGACATGGCCGCAAGGTATCGTCTCGTTCCTGTAATAACACAGCTCCCAATCCCTTGTCCGACGCATCAGTGCGGACAATAAATATTTGGTTTATATCTGGCAGTATGAGAATGGGGGAAGTGGAAAACAATTGTTGAACGGTACGAAGTGTATCAGCACATTCGGTTGTCCATTTCACTTTATTAGGAAAATTCTTTCTTGTGAGGTCCGACAACGGAGCTGTAAGCGAAGAAAAATTTGGAATGAATTTCCTATAATAGTTAAGAAAGCCCAATAAACTACGAACTTCTTTCTTAGTTCGAGGAGGTTGGAGCTTTAAGATGGTAGTTATCTTCTTGTCATCAGGAGTCTGAACGCCGTGGGCAATTGTATGGCCCAGAAAATTAATTTCATTATATCCTAAAAACACCTTACTGGGTTTCGCCGTAAGGCCAGCTCGACGAAGAGCAATAAAAACTTGTCGTAGGGCTGCGAGGTGGCCCGACCAATTGGTTTCATAAATACAAATGTCGTCAAAATACGACACTACGGAATTCATACCCTGGAGCAATATTGTCATCATACGGGCGAAAGTGGCAGGGGCTGTAACTAACCCGAAAGGCATATAGCGCCACTGCATAAGACCCAACGGAGTCTGAAAAGCGGTATATTGCTTGCTATTCTCATCAAGCGGAATTTGCCAATAGCCTTTGGAAAGGTCAATTTTAGAAAAAATCGTTGCCCTCGCTAACTGAGCAAAAAGATTCTCCTGGTTGGGAATCGGTTCAGCGTCATATATCGTAACCTCATTAAGTTTACGATAGTCAATACAAAAACGCACGGTATCATCTTTTTTTTTCACTAAGACGATGGGTGAGTTATATGGGCTCGTCGATCGTTCTATCACTCCCAGGTGAAACATGTTACGTACCTCGGATATTATAGTCTCCTGTGCGTGCAGCGGACGCGGGTATGGTTTAACAAAGACGGGTATATCCGTCTTTAATCTTATAACATGTTGTACCAAGGAAGTATTACCTGGTAGATCAGTAAAGACTGTAGTAAACTCGTTAAGCAAATCTCTTATATCTTGTCTTTGCGATTCAGATAAATCTGGATTTATATTTACATCCGAAGTGTTTTCAGAAGATCGAAGTGCGGGGATTGAATTCTCAATCTTAATAGGATCATCATCGTCAACTGAAACTAAGGCCGCATTGGCCTGAGCAACCACATTTCGGCGATTATTCGGTCGATTATCCTCGTCGGACAGGTACTGCTTTAACATATTTATATGGAAGACTTTGTCCTGTCCCCGAATCTTGATAAGATAATTTACTCGAGAAAGTCTCTTTAGGACTTTAAAAGGTCCCTTCCATGTAAGAAGGAGTTTATTTTTCGTCTCCGGAAGGAGAACAAGAGTTTGGTCTCCGACGGCCAAGGTTCGCAATCGGCTACCTTGATCACGATATAGTTTATAAAGACTAGCATGCGCAGCTGAAGATTTTTGTGCGAGCTGACATGCGTTAAGAATTCGATGCCGCAAGTCTACAACATATTGATATGCAGACCGCGTATCGTTGTCGTCGGTGTCTGATCCGGCGAATAAATCATGGAGTATGGCCATTGGACCACGCGGTTTGCGACCATACAATAATTCGAAGGGGGAAAAACCCGTCGATGCGTTCGGTAGTTCTCGATATGCAAAAAGAACAGCGGGGAGTTGTCGATCCCAATCACTCGGCTTGTCGGCGGAAACTCGTGCAAGCATAGATTTCATGGTAGCATTCCACCGTTCACAGCAGCCATTAGACTGTGGGTGGTATGGAGATGTCAATCTTTGTTTAATCCCGACCAATTCCAAGACTTTCTTAAAAAGTTCAGAGGTAAACTGTGGACCTCTGTCCGATAGAATTTCAACCGGAAACCCAAGACGAGAAAAAATAGTAATAAGGGCCTCAGCGACATGATCAGCTGAAATGTCTTTTAGCGGAATGGCCTCTGGCCAACGGGTTGCGTAGACAATGACAGAAAGTATAAAACGATGTCCTCTGTCTGACTTGTGTAGAGGCCCAACTATATCTACGGCAACGCGCTCAAATGATCTGGAGACCATAGGCATCTCCTGCAGAGGAGCTCGTGATGCTCTTCCTTTAGGAGTACGTCTCTGACATACGTCACATGTTGATACGAACCGGTTTACATCTGCGTAAATACTGGGCCAAAAAAATTGCGATAGTATTCGAGACTTAGTTCTGGCCTTTCCTTGGTGACCCGCCAAGGAAGTGTCATGCGCGAGACGAATAATGTCGCGACGAAAAGATCTCGGTACTACTAGTTGCATAACGGCCTCTCGCTTACTCCGAAAATTACGATATAATAAGTCATCTTTAATAAGAAACTTAGAGGTATCCGGCGCGGTAGGATCAACCTTAGCAAACAAATGTTTCAATGTGGGATCTGAATGTTGCTCATCATGAAATGCACTAGACGTTATGTTCACTTCAATAGTAGGATTACTTAATGGACTGTCTGCTCGTCGACTCGATTGTAGGCGTGTTGTCGCACAAGCAACACTCTCCTCCTCAGTCCAAATTTCCAAGTTACCGATAGGAAACTTATTTACTTGAGGTACATTCCCTATGATTATATCAGCCACTGGATTAGGTAGTACACATGCGGTAACAATACCTGTGAGAAAAGGTGTATCAATATAAACTTCTGCAAGACGGAATCGCTCTACAGATCCGCCAAAAGTAATACAAGTTACTTCCTTGTCCAAAAATTGTGTTGGACGGACTAGTGACTGTCGAACGCCGATAGTCGTGCATCCGGAGTCACGTAGAACAGAAGCGCGAATCGCGTTCACGCGGCCCTGGTAAAATGTTAATTCACCCAGTTCATGTAGGGCGGACATGACTGGAATAGCTTTTGATTGTCATGAAGATTCAGAATGACCGTCAGTCTCATAAGGTGTAGATTTAACCGAGCAGGCATTTGTTGATTCCATTTTCACGTTACAAAATTTTTGTACGTGACCTACCCTATTACACCTAAAACACATAATACGATTAGGATCGTTTCCACGATAAGGAAGACTCTGCGGTCTATCATAATCATGAATATTATCAAAATGGACTCGTCGCGGCGGTCCCTGAGGCCGGTTATATTGTTGGCCTGGATAGTTGCCACGATAATATGGGCGAGGCTCGTAAAAAGAATAGCTCTGGTATCCTCGACGCGGGGATACATTACCTCGAATCGGAAAATCTCTCTGTCTAAAAAAAGGTGGCTCTGATTGAGAGCGCGGATTTGGGGCCTGACGACGAGTCGGCCTGGAACGATCGTGTCCGGTTGGCGCTCCTTTGCCCACGTTGGCATAACACGGTGCTATAGTTGAAGGCTTTGCCAAAGGACGATTTGGGTGGGCGGACGCGTAACGTTCCGCGCACGATGTGATTTCTTCAGAGGATGTCGGTGCCCTCTCTTTAAGGTGGGCAACCAAATCGGAATGACATTCCTTTAAGACCAAATCATAAAGTTGGGAATAATTTCCGGTAGTCACGTTCGCGAGCTCGATCCAGCGATCTAAGTAATGTTTCAGCCGATTCACATAAGTTGAGAAATTTTCAGATGGCTCAGGTTTACATGCGCGAAATCTTTGATGAAAGCCATCCTCGGTATGCTGGAATCGCTTAAGCAGTGCTGTTTTAAGCTTGTCATAGTCGTTGGCATCCTCTACTTTGAGGCTATGAAATACCTCCAGAGCCTTACCTGTTAGTAAATTAGACAGGCATGAACTGTACATCGCCTGCTGCCATCCGACGCATTTAGCGTGTAGCTCGAACCGATGTAAATATGCGTCGATCCGGTCGAGTTTCTCATTAAACGTCGGAAGTTTTGGTTTTTTAGCACACGTATTGCTGGCAGTAGTGGGGGTTACAAGCGATTCTCGCTCTAACTTCTTCATTGCGAGTTCATGCTGTCTTTCCTTTTCTCTCTCTACTTCTTTTTCTCTTTCTCTTTCTCTTTCCTTTTCTCTCTCTCTTTCTTTTTCTCTTTCTCTTTCTTCTTTTTCTCTTTCTCTTTCTCTTGCTTCTTTTCGATCCTCACGATCTCGGTCTTGTTGTAATTGTCGTTCGCACCACGAGGCGCGTTCTTCTTCTGGTATGCCCAGAACTTTGGCAGATTCAATGTATTTAAGAAACTCGGCCATGATATGTTAAAATATGTAACTAGTAAGTATTTACCTACTGTTAAGGTATATCGCGGTATCAATTATATTATCTCTAACAGTTATTGTCTGTTAATATTAATTCAGTGTCTTACGTTAGCACTGCTTCGCGAAAAGAATGTTCTATCTCTCTCTGTAAATTACAGGCAGTATCACTTAAACTGCAAAACTTTATCTCTCTCTCTCTCTCTGAATATGAATTCTAGTAAGGCAGTGCCGTGTATCCGTTGCTCCCACTGCAATAAAATATATATATCGCCTTTAATGCGATAAATTAATGTCTTGAGTGATCACTCTCAAAATTTATGTCTCTCTCAACGCGACGAACCAGTGTCCTCTGTTATCACTGTGAAAAATGAATCGCTCTCTCAATGCGATAAATCAAAAATATATCTCTCTCTCAACGCGACAAATTTGAAATATCTCTCTCTTCTCAAAACGCGGACACGCAGTGTCTTCTGTTACCACTGCAAAATTATTCTCTCTATCTTCAACGTGAAATTGTCACGTGAACAAAAATTTATTATATCTCTCTCTCTCTCATATGTCAATACCAGATTACAATTCAACGTGGTTTTAGCACGTGAAACACCTCAGGCATATATTGTAAACATAACAATGTTAATATAGTAGTTTAAAGTTTATAAGGAAGCAAAAAGAAATACAATTAACAAGACGCTATACTGACAAGTAATACGAACGATAACAGACCCTACAAGTCCTAACTTATATTACAGAAAGTTTAAGAAAAAGACAGGAGAGACATCTTCCTAAAAAATGTGAGGAAGGAAAAGAAACGCCACAATCTATACGAATAATGGATCCCTAATAGAACTATTCACAGTGAAGCAAATCCCCCCGAGTTATCAATAGCCACCAAGGCACTCCAATATCCTTCGTAATGGCAAAGAAGATATGCTATACTATGACCCCAACCAACCTCCCGCTCTTAAACTAAACATATAGTAAATGGTAAAATAGCCTGGAAACACACAGAGCGGAAAGTACGTCGCCCTCCTCAAGACTGTTAGATAGATGGTTCACTTAACTTTGTTTTTGAGGAATTCAGATGGTAAGTATCCTCAAACCATAGCTCCAATCCAAAAAAAATGTGTCTCTGTCTCAGGTAGATCTGTAAGGTGAAGATTGTCCCTCGCCGGTGTCGTCGGGTCAATGGGATGTTGAGGTCACCATATGAAATTGAAACAAAATGTTAAATTAATACAAATTGCCTAAAATCTATAATGAAAAGGACCTGAAAACATAATGTTACAACAGTACAGTATCAAATAATGGAATAAAAAATACAATAGGTTTTAAAATAATTTATCTATGGCATGGCGTTATTTAAGTTCTTTAAGGGTCCCTCTCCAGTGTTACGGGTGTGCCCTCGAGTGTTACGGGGATGGTTTATATGGAATTATAGTTACGACTGCATTTTAATCTATCGAGAGGTTTTTAGAAATTACTCTTCCATACCATGCCACATATACTAATAACAATTGGAGTAAGTTTTATCAAGGACCTTGCAGGGCCACAAATTTATTACTTTAAATTCCCTAACAAATTTCGTCTAGCTTTTACATTCTAAAAGGACAACATCAGCAGCATCAAATGAAAACACAATAATATATCACTAGAAGTCTCCTCTAGGTTCTTAAAAGATTATATCATTCTGACTCATTCACAATTTAATTATTACTTATCTATCTTTCGGATTTAGCTTACCTACTATCTAACAAATAATATCTTAATGTCTCAGACGACAATGTTAACTCAGTTACTTGTGCCTACTGCTTAAAAAGGATATAACTCGTCAACACAACTGACGTAGTTACATTAGATCTAGATCTACTCTAGGATGGGCTGGCAATCCCCAGCCTCATCCAGACACATCAATTTCAATTTACAAATGTGTATACCAGACACTCATACTAGATCTAGTTGCATGTAAAATACATTATAGTCTTGCATTCTTTGGTAGCACTTCTACTGGAAAATTAAGGTCAGATTCACGTTCATCGTCGAATCAGTAGGTCGAAACTTACGATTGTTCCCTGACACAAGATCAGGGAGCTGGAGATAATAGCAGTAGAAACTTTCGTAAGAGCGTATGGTCTCATTCCGATGTCTATCAATGGCATAGACATGACTTTAACAATCTTCTGATTCTCTCAGGCCGAATCCAGCCGACTGCCCTCACAGATGGATAATAATTCTGCATGGAGTGAAGAAACGTGGGAATGGCTCCGCTTAAATACTGCTCGGCCATCTGCAATTCCCCAGCCAACTGCCCAAATTTGATTGGTGCATCCATTTCGAGCTCAGCTCGTAGTATTAATAGATTCTATTAATAGTAACAGACAAGGTCAATTTAACATATCAAAACCCTTCCTAAAGTCACTAACCCTCTACGTTTTATGTACGAATTTACTCACTCCCTTTTCTCACCCCTGTTAAAGTTTATCAAAATCACGGGGTCGAAAATTGCACCGTCACTGTTAACTCCTCCATTTATTCTATCCCGCCCCACTTTCTTTCCATCTCTAAGAAAAAGCGTTACAAAAACAAACTGTCCACGAGAATAGTTCAAGGACATTTGCACTGGCTAAAGTTAACGATACCATGAAATAAACACGCCGTGACCCAGCACGACACTTCTAGTCCTAACCCTGACAGCGTGGTTTTGTTTTTATTGATCGGTATGAAAACATTCGCTGCTATGCCTTATCACGCTTGATAATGAATTAACCAGCAAAACCCTAGTCTGTCAGTCTCTAACCAATGATCTGACTTATGATACCAAACTGACAGCTGTAGTTTTCGTGAGAACGAAGCATGATAACTAGCCACGCCCTCCCAAGCCCTACACAAATGATTTCATCCTGATTGACACATACTAATAAACCAATGTGGGCATTTGGGGCAAAGATTATTTCAGAGCTTGTTTCTGATTGGTTCTTAGATACAGACAACTCCAGACGGTGGTCAGCTTGTGAGAAAATGAGATAATATTGCAAATTTGTCGAGGAATAGTTCGCATGTTGATGTTACATCTTTTGAAAGTGTGGGGAAAGCCTTTGAAAGCTTAGTCTTTGTGATTCCGACCAGTGGTTCACTGGTTAACATGTCCATGTCACAATGCCTTTGATTTAGAAGAGATACAGTGAACAATAACACGGTGGTTATTTCTCAAAAAGGTCAGTGACCCGACGCATGAAAATATGGCTTGCACGTGGCAAGGTCAAGCACTTTTGCTGCCCGTGCGGCATGAGCGCTTGAGAAACATGGGCGGCATTTGCTGCCCTGTGCAGGGTGAGGGTTAATCAACTTTTTTGCTTTTAATGATTATTCTTACATTATTTTGATTATTGCGATAAATCTACCCTGAAATCGTACACATATTTTTTTTTTAGTATTGTGTTGCATCAGTCTGTAAATACTCTTGTAACATGTAAAGTCAGCTCTGTTCTTCATATTTTGTAAACTATATTTTTTAACTCATTCCCCTTTTTGAGTGTGGTCAGGATCTCTATCCAGTTTGAAATTTAGGGATGGTTCAATGATGTTTTTTCTTCACTCAGTATAAACACACTTCATAACATATTAATTATACATTAAAGTAAAGAAAAATCAGTGAACCAGAATAGGATTCGATATTTCGAGAAGTTAGCTTAGGTATTAGTGTTGGAAAAATCGGTGTCCCAAAAAAAGGGAGAGAAATTATTCTGCATTCAGTTCAAATATTTTGCTTTTCAAATCGTCTTAGAAATATTTTATTTAGATTTAATAAAGGTGTATGAAAATTTCACCTTAAGACCGATTTTGCCAGATCCAGTCACATAAACAGAAATCGTTGACTATCTCATACAGAGGTGTATCGGTGATTTTGTTGGTTTTGAGTTATGGCTACTGCGTCATTGCTCATGGTGAGACCTTTATTCTCACAAATGACCTTTAATGGTTTTGAAATTATAAGCGGAACGTTCATGTGCATGCTTGTCTGCATATAAGAAAATCTCACTATCATATATGCTATTCTGTAAAACAGGAAAATTGGTGATACGCCAGTATGTCAGATGGACAATGGAATGTGTTAGCCTATACAAACAAACTGAATGTTACACTGCATTCTATGAATTTTGACACTCAGCTGTTCATTACTTTGCAATGAATTTATATGCTGTAATGACTTTGGCTTAAAACTTTTCTGATATCAAAGAAAGATGTGAGAAAATGAGTAGAATGTTCAGTAAGTTTGGCGCAGCTGAAATGAATGTTTATATTGTCTATTCTGTTGTTCCAGTACCGAGAATATGAACAAATTGTGGTAGAGGACAGGATAGAGAAGGAGAAGGCCAGGAGAAAGGCAGACCAGGAGGCTATTGAGTTGCGGTCAGCAATCAGGGTAAGTGACCATTTGTTCATTGAGTTGTGGTCAGCTGTCAGGGTAGGTGACCATTTGTTCACTGAGCTGAGGTCAGCTGTCAAGGCAAGTGACCAACTGTCCATTGATATGAGATCAGCTATCAGGGTAAGTGACCATGTGTTCATTACGTTTGAGGTGAGGTATCAGGGTAAGTGACCATCCATTAGGCTGTGGTCAGTTAGCAGGGTAAGTAACTATTCCTTCATTTAGTTGAGGTCAGCTATCAGGATAAGTGGCCATTAGACTGTGCTCAGCTATCAGGTGAGTAACTACATGTATTAGTTCACATAGTTGAGGTCAGCTATCTGGGCGTGACCATTAGGCTGAGGTCAGCTATCAGAGTAAATGACCATTTGTTCATTGAGTAGAGATCAACTAGCTGGGGAAGTGGCAGTTTGTTCATTGAGTTGAGATCAGCTATCAAGATAAGTGTACATTTGAGCTGAGGTCAGCTATCTGGGTAAGTGACCATTTGTTCTTTGAGTTTAGGTCAGCTGTCAGGGTAAGTAACCATTTGTCCATTAGGCTGTTGTCAATTATTAGGATAGGTGACAACTGTCTTGCAGTTAATGGATTTGTCAGTGTAATGTGACTTAGTTCAGCATGTTAACCAAGGTTGCATACAGTTTGCGATGAGTGCTGTCAGCCATGGGAGATTCATGGAACTTTGAGGCATGAAAGGTGAAGTAAATCATAATATTTTAGGAAAGGACAGTTCCTGATTTTTATCTCTTTTTCTGAAGCTTACTTTATTTTAATTTTAAGGTATTAATATTTGCCCAGTTTTTGCATTTAAAGGAACTTAAAAAGCGAAAATTGTCTGTCTGGAGTTAGAAAGATTCAAGAGACATTACCAGAGCAAATCTTGAATCTTGTTAGTTGGCAAAGAGTTCAAGGGTAAATATGCCATTGTCTTTAGATTAAAAAGTTCAGTGTAAAAACTATTAACCTAGGGTGGGGGTGGTGAAAACCACTTCATTTGTGATATTCTTCTTCTGTGCTATGGAAAAAGATTGTATTATGGTAAACTATCGTAATTTTAAAAATTGAAATATTTGGCATGCTTTTAACCCTTGACAGCCTGCAGGTTGTGTTATAAATTTGGATGAAGTTCCCGGCGTTATCCGGGATAAACCTGTGAACCCACCTTTCTGTCTCTCTCTCTTTTTTTGGGGGGGGGGGGGTTCTAGAAAGCTTCCCATATTATTCTACAGTCTTACTACAGATTTCATGGGCACCAGACCACTATGCCCTCATTTCTGGTAGGGATCTTGCGCGCAACAAAATGAACGCGTATTAATACATCGTTTCCGGTGCAGTGGGCATACTATGGGGAGCCAAAACAAAGATCATTGTATTTTACATTTTTACAACTTTTTATTTAAGAATATCCAAAACTTGAATCAACACAATCGGTCGACACAAAAGCGATTGGGTTGGATTAGTCGAGAGGTAGGAAAAGTAACTTCATAATTGTTGAAACTGTCATACAGGCTATAGCGCCGAGCAAAAAAAAAGCCAAAATTGCACCACAATGAACTAGTCCCGCCAGTATTTTTTTTTATAATAAGATAAATATTTAGTCCGATAAAGAGAGTTACATGTATTTAGTTTTTTGCATTTCCTGAAAACTTTGTAAAAACTGAGTTACGACAGTTTACTGTGTGGCCCTCAGTGTGTGCCAAAAATAAAATTTTGCAGGCGATGCACAAAACAATTCACTTTGCATTATTCTTTGTTTGTGGTGACCATGAGAAACTGCTGGTTGCTCAAAATTATAGCCCAGATAGAAAGAAAGAGAATGTTTCATTGTATTTAATGTTAAAAAGTGGATTTGACCTGGACTGGTTATGTTAGTACTTAATGGTCTTTTTCCATCATACAGCGGTATTACTGATGAATTATGAAGGGATTATGTCAGCATGTGTTTGCTGAAATTGTTCTGCCTCACCTGTGTCTTCCACAGCTCCAAGCATGGTGGCGAGGTGTCATGGTTCGCAAAGGGTTTGGCCCCTTTGGCAAGAAGAAGAAGAAAGGCAAGAAAGGCAAGAAAGGCAAAGGAAAGAAAGGAAAGAAGAAGAAGTAGTTGTTTTGGATGAAAGAAAAAAAATGTTTTACTGTAAACATTCTGATGTTTCACATTGTCCTTTACATGTATTTCTTAAAATACCCAAACTGTCAGAATGACATTTTGCTGCTATGGCCTTAACGAATTAATGTAAAATTTGCTGGACTTTTAAAGACTTTGGTGAATATTTTGTTTTTGTGTTTTAAAACAGTGATTGAGAGAAGTAGTTGGGGCTGAAGTATTACTTTGATTGCATTCCTTGAATTCAATGAAAAATGAAGATAACTTATTATTTGACAGTTTTAAATAGGCAATTTGATATGCATGATTGTACTGAAGTCAGTTGTGATTGTGAAGTGCCTTTAATATTTTGACTGAATGAAGTGTCTTTATCGAAAATAAAGTCAACTAGAGGAAGAATTGGTCAGTGAAAAAATGAACAACTTTATCGTTCAGTGAAAAAAGAAATTTTAATGAAGCCCTAATCTGGATTTGAGTCTGGGATGATACCTTTGGTGAATAAATTTGGGTTGCGGAATTAGAATGTACAATGTGTTCATGGTACAAAACTGTCGTGAAAATTGATAAAAATCCCTGTTTGGTGTATGGCTGATAGTTTTATTCGCTATTTTCTTCTCCTTCATGTAACTTAAGTTAATCTTGAGGTCTTGAGGTCAAGTTTGAAAAAGATTGTTTAAGTCTGAGATTACTGGATATTATTCATATAAGATGAACACCGATACTTCCTGATGTTAACTTTCTTCCTCCTCTCGTCTTGTCTTCTATAAAGTGTTGGCTGATTTGTCTCTGTTTTTGTATTCAATGATTGATGAGCGTGTTTGAAATAAACACCAGACATTTGATAAACTTTGAACTGTAGATTGCCTTTTCTTCTGATTGTGCAGTCTCACTCTTAGGCCTGGGTCACTGATAACTCCTATGCTGCAAATGGCTAAAGTGAGTAGTGGACTGTGAAGTCAAAGGATCATCACAGTCACTTCACAGATGCCCAAATCCTTTTTTTTTTTTTTGTGCTTTGAGATGAAATACTTACCTTAACCCTAAAAGTGGCATTAGCCGACTAAATCAGGTAATTAACCAAGTAATATTGGAGTGATTGTTGTTAGGAGAACGTAGTCTGAGTAGTGTTCGCTGCTCATCTACAGTTTATCCTGTAACATGCCACGGTCCTCGAAACACAGCCAAGTCGGAAGTTTTTTATCTTGTTAGGAGAGCGCAGTATTTTACATAGAAAGCTAGAGCTGAGCAGTGAACACAACTCAGTGCTGTCTCTATTTGCCTTTGTAATAAGACTCCCCCAACAACATCCAAAAAGTTTATCATGGGAGAGAGAAAATTACCCGCAACTATTAGGTTTAATCAGCCAGTCACATTGCACTGTTGAACAGTTACATTGTTTTGTTTCGTTGTCTTATGCGTTTTTAAATGAAAACCCACATCCATCTAAATCACCGTTGAGACTGTCTAACGACAAAACCAGAGAGAGAGAAAATACTGAGTTGTGTTCACTCTTCAGCTATAGGCCCATTGCAAATGACAGAGTGTTTTTGTTTTGTTCTTCCGACACCCAATATGACCGGTGGATCAGCTGATGAGTGTAACTTCGAGATATGTCTGAGCGGTTAAAATGCCTGTTGGTTGCATCGGAGTTGACTGTCATGACAGGGGTGGAAAGGATGAATCCAAGCTGGTCAGATTCCCTACCATACGTGTAAACAAGGGAGAGGAAGTGAAAGAATTGACCGAACGTCTCCACGTGCCATTGTTTACTGTAGTGAACTAATCTTAGCTCACCGCCGGTTGGTTCTCGACACCTCAAGTGCTTGCAGCGCAAATCAGCTAACGAATCAAAATCAGTGCTACTATCGCCATGGTTATGCGTCGGTCCTTACAACAAAGATGGCCGATATGCGCAATGGGCCTATAGCTTTCTATGTAAATTACTATATGCACCAACAGCTACCACTATATTGAAGTTTCTTTGATTTTCAAAACACATCAAAACATGACTAAGGCAACTGTGTTATGATCATGACGATATGACAAAAAGAAAATGTTATATGTAGCAAAGCCTCATGTAGAAATAATACAGAAACAATACAATAAAACATAATCTTTCTTCTGCATTTTATTGTGTCTTTTTCATATTATTTCTTACTCGAGGCTTTGGTACATTCCACTTTTTCTTTTTGCCATATTTTAACTTTGCTTCAAGCCTTGCTGGGAGCCCACAGATTTTCTGTTGTTTTTATTATTATTTTGTCTGCAGACTGTGAAGTGTTGATAAAACTTTGTACAAATATTAACAACTAGCTGAGGTCCCCGGCCCGGCCCGAGATAAATCGGTTTGAATATTAGTTTCAGTTCTGGATGGTTATTATAGATCTGCTTCATCTTGCCTGTTCCTATTTGTTTATTTTATTTTTGTTTGTTTGTTTTTAAATAAGTCTTACTGCTCTGCCTTTGTGAGTTGACACCCTGCGCATCCCGTACAATAGCATGATTTGCGCACGGGTTAGTGTGTTTGATAGTGAACACATCGCAGGAAGTGATAACGAAACCTTAAAATGGCGAACCATGACTCGAAATAGATCTAAAATTGGGGAAACAATAAATTTCCAATAAAAAAAACTACACCGATTTGAGACTTCTATTAAAAACTGTGCACCCTTACATCCATTCCGATGCACCATATAAAATTTGAAGTCTGAGTGTTGAGTGGTTCAGAAGCCTTTTGCAACGAAAAATCTCAAGTCCACAAATATATATAGTAGAGATACACATGTTTAGTGTTAACTGTTGTATCTTTTTTTCACATCCTTGACATACTATGCAAAAATGATTAACACAAAAGTAATGGAATGAAAATCTTTTATTAAAATTAAAGACATTGAAATTGTGAAAGAACAAAGCTTGGAGAGATTTTGTATAGCATAAAAATATAAAAATTGCAAAAACAAAACAAAACAATTTTAACAGCTGATAACATATTCAAGCAAACAGTAATTTATAGACATAAATTGCATGTATTCGAAATTCAAAATAATACAGTGTATTTAAATCATAAAAAAGCAAAATATGAGAAAAAGATGCACATCACCAAGAAAATCCTTACAAATGTACAAAAGCACAAAAATAAGAATTGTCTTCTGTAAATATTACATAAACTAGACAACAGACTGTAATACTCTTCATCGAATTCCTCATGGCTGATAAAGACTCAGAATTTTGCCATAAATGCACATGTCAAAAGTGCTTACAAAAACAATTCCCTCGAAAATCTAAAACTTCCATAAATATAGATTATACATGCTAAATAACTAGAGACTATGGCTGTCAAATGAACGGTGCCAAAGACAGGAAAAGTGTTTGACTTTTGATCAAATACAGCAAATTGAATGAACGACAATAAAAAAAATGAGTATCTTCATAAACAACAAAGGTTAAACTAAACATTCACATGCTAATGTTTATTTTTGTTACAACTGTTACTCTGTTACATTTCCTGTGATTTTTTTACAAAGATGGTCAAAGTGCCCTACCTCTGTCAGTCTACAATCGATTTAAAAAGAAAAAATGACATGAAGGCCTTATGTGTAAAACTATTCAATATTAAATTGTTCAATGCTACCATCAAATGTCAGAGATGTGTTATGTTTTTACCATGCAAACTGGCATTTAAAGCAAGGCTTTCAGTATTTTGTGCATAGACGTGTATATGATGTTCTGCTATAGATAGACTACATGTCTGCCTTTTCTTAACTAAAAATGTGAAGAAATCTGTCCTAGCCTTGAGGTATTTGCTCAATGACTTGCTTTTTCATTGCATTATTCATCAAATTCTTTCAACCTCTGCCTGTATTTTTCTGACAGATGACATTTGTCTTCTTAAATAAAAGTTTGAAAGGGTGGGTTAGTCTTTCTGTCTCATGCAGGAAATTTGATGCCTTGAAAAGCATCTGGGGATGGAATGATGACTATGACACATTTTTTGATTATATGGACACATTGTTTTCTTTGAATGAAGTAAAGAGAGATTAACATGACAAAAACATTTCATTCACATATTATGCTGTTTTAAGTGATTTCACAAGGCAGAATTCAGAGTGGTGTTGCTAGAAAGGAGTAAACAATTTTCACACACTGGGAGGATAAATTTTGATATAAAAGTAATTTAAATATCTGATATACTGTACAGATAATGTTTCACATGTCTCAATCCAGAATAAGCAACAATCTGCTATTACTATCCAACAATTAATTGGATACTGAGCACAAAAATAATTAGATCTAATCTCAAAACAGAAAATGTGGTATCTGTTTTAGGTGGGTAAAACTTCATGATGAAGTGCGATACAATGTAATTGTTATTGATGTGCAAGAAAAAAAGGCAAAGAGAAAGAAATCCACAGCCCACAATTATCATGACACATAGTATGTGACACAGATTAAACTACAAGTAAATTGTATATATATATCAACATTTTCTTGAACTATAAAATTGAAAAATAAATCAGAGATCTGCAGTAAGAAGATGACATTCACATAAACTGCAAAATAACTTGTTAACACTAAGGTAAACTCCCATTCATAGAAGAGAAGAACAGCTCAAATGGTCTTAGATTGATGTACTCCAGCACCATAAAGGAGAATAGTAAGTATTAACTTGTGAATGAATTAACTTGGTCTATCACATGGTGCAGATGAAAAAGTGTGTTTATCAAACCAATCGTAGTAGCTCCTAAAGTATAAAATTAAGAGCAAAAATTACAGGTTTAGTTTTAAACATTTTTCTTTTAAAATATTATGTAACAAAAAAAAACAAGATTGACAGAACACTGTTTCAGGACACTAGCTCTATATCACTCAGGTCTCTCTCTCTTCTTTTTTTTTACAAACATTTTTTCTCAGCCCAAACATAGGGTTTTACCACCCATTCTAGCTTTCAACATACACTGCTACTTGCCAGAATATTATGCCATTGTTATTAAATGATTCAGTTCCTTTCTCAGGAAGACTGTGAGTGTGTAGGTAAGCCCTACATCTGGACTGAGAATTACTGCTTTCAAAAAGAAAGAAGAGAGAGAGTTTTACATGTGGAGCTGGGGATCCTGAAAATGCTGTTTCCTGTACAATGCACGGAATCTAAGTTCTAATTACAAATCTATACACATTTACAAAAAGTCAGGAGATCAGGAGATACAGTAAGGCCTGGAAAATTATATTACTTTGCTAACAGCAGAACTGTTGTAATTTCACAAACTTCACACATGGCATGTTTGCCATGGAAAAAGATATGGAGTGTCAGATCTCGGTCAGTGTCAGTTATTAACAATCCACTCACCAACTGTCCTGAATTATTTTTGTAACTCATTTTTCAGTCCCCATACTAAATTTGTTCCTCCCCTCCCCTCATGGCCCAAGGTAAGGCACACACATAATAAAATGACCCATGACATTCAAAGCTTTTTTATGTTCCATAACATGGGTGAATGTGGAACCAACATTGTTTTTCCTGAAAGTTTTCCACAGAAACAATAATCCTACAAACACTACATCCAAAATAGACAAGTACTACTACTAGTATTCTTTGGAACAAATAATTACATGTACATTGTAACACAGCCTGAGGATTGCAATTAAAATTCTGGCTGTGCCGGATTTTTCTGGCTACCTTCCTCCCATGTTCCATAATTGTCCAATTCATAAATTTATAAGTCAGATGTCTAAAGTAACTTCGTCACTGTCCTCTAAAGCTTTAGTGTCAGTTTTAGTTACTTTTCAGGAGAAGGAAAAAGCTGTTTTATTTTAGCGAAACTGGTCTAGTTACGATGAATTTTTGAAAGTTTGCTATTTGATTATTGTTTGGCTTAGGATTCTCTAGCCAAAATGATTTGATGCGACTTTAAATGTAGTAAATGTATATAAAAATCGATTTTTCAAATTTTTGAGTAACTTGAGTAATTTCAGTCTTAGGGAATGGTGACAATTTGTTGATCGCACTCGCAGGCCTTCCCTGCGTTAACTGTCAAATAGTGAACAGATCAGAGCAAGTCCAACTTATGACACCTCGCCATAATTTCAAACAGCTTATTTTACTACTTAATAGCAAAGCAGGCATGTTGAGTGGCGGGCATCATTTTGAAAATGACATGAGCAGTGTGTGTAACTCCCTTTCTTAAACAGCAACTACAAAATCTGGCATTTCTGATATCCTAAGCAAGCTCTCATACCCAGAAACAAACTGGAAACAGAGAATTCAAAAAATTCCATGGAAAATCATACTGTCCTTCACTAAAATGTACAGACTCAATTAACAGATCCTACTGAATGTCATTTGATTTACTTACTATGTCAATTTGCTTTGCGAATAAAGTATACTAAAAACACCTGTGTATATGATTATGATTTTCATTTCTCCTACTCAGTGATAAATATGCAAGACTCAGCTTTACAGAAAGTTCTCTGTGAAAAAAAAACATAGTCATTCTGTCTCAAGAACTAAACTACAGAGGTTAAGTGACTGATCTGACATGTTATTGGAGCAAGTGGAGATGACAATATAATCAAATATAATAAATACATAAATTACAGACAATATATAACATTATGTCAGTATATAAATTAAAAGCCTACATTCTAAAGATCTGATCAGGAAACTTAAAAGTTTAGTTAACTGTCCTTGGTATAATCACATGCTGAAAGATCTAATCCAAATTTTTAGGCAAGAGCTATCCAGTTTGAGTTAGCATAGAAACAGCACATCTGATATAGAATGGCTTGCCATAAAAATATAAAAACACATTCTATGCTGGAATGATTTAGTACAATCTCAGAAAATATGAATATGGAAACTCAACAAAGTCAACATTGTCAAAATCACGATATTGGTTTCTCAACCACTTCACTCTTCTCACAGATACATACAGTGTATCCCCTACTAAACAATGCATGGAACTATTTTTCTTAGGCCTCTCTTATTAAGCAACAGCCAATATGTGGCAGAACTTCCGTCAGTGCAAGACATTCAACTCCACTGATATTACAAAAAAAAAAGCCCTGGTGATGAGGCACTTGTGCACATAGAGGATGTTTGTGATGTTTGATTTGGTAAAGAGTACCTAGATACTGACACAAGGTCAAGGTTGTATGTTCAAGAAATCACCATCAATTGTGAAATTTGACCCCCAAAATAACTGTGAACATAGAACAATAAAGGAATTCACACAATTTTACACATCATCAACCAGATTTGCTTTCATTAAAAACCATTCTGGTCACAACTATGTTTTTTGGGTACACCCTCCCATGGAAAGGAAAACAGAGAAGAAAGACAAAGAGAAAGAAGGACAATTGCAATATGTGATAGTGGGGAAGCACACAGGGTACAGTGGGGAATTATGCAAGGTTATTACCAATGGCACAATTTAATATTAAATCCTGAGAGAGAATTCTGCTGGGGATCCTCATGCATTTCATAGAGAACTTCTTCATCACACCATATGAATACAATATCAGCAAATATTCATATTTCACTCTAAAAAGTAACAGGACAGGAAAAAAGACCAGGTTGTCCCAGAACTTTCCCTACAAATTGGACTATCTAACTTTCAGTTCAAGTAAAAGTTCTAGATATTACGCAAGAATATGATACTGTACGTTTAATAATTATGCCATCAAGCAGTTCATGGTTGAGCAAACAGTCTATAAAATAAAATGCTGTAAAACTGAATTGGTCCTACAATCCTTCTCAATTAATGGTCTCTGTCACCCCTAACCTTCCAAATCAACCCCAACCATTATTTTTAAAAAACACACACACACACATTTACAGAAATACATATTCACCTTTTATGTTCAGCCAAACCAGACTTCTATTTTACTAACAAATCTTCTTTAAGCCATAAGCTATTTTGATATTTATTCCTATCTTTCATATTTTTCTTGGACAATCACAAACTCACTTAACACTTGTTGCTTTCAAATGAATGAACTCCAGGAAACATACCTTTGACTCCACGACTAAATTGAGTCAAGTGTGCAAAACATGGAGGAATTAAATTTTGATATTGATATTGTACTTGTTCAAAATTAGAAATATTCAATGTGGAATGTCTCTGGTGTGTAAAAAAAAACAAATAAAACAATGACAAAAACCAGACAGAACTTTCTCACGCACACACAATGTATCACTTCTGTTTAGACGAAGCAGCAAAGGTAAGGTCCCATCAAATATAAACTTCCGTTTCCTCACTCTGCTCCTGGCTCTTGTTTTCATTCATTTCATGATCGGGTCTTGACCTTCTTGGATTTGTGAAGTACTTATAAGCTCTTGGAACATGCCTGAGGTAACCTGAAATGGATGCAGAAAGAAGAAAGCAATAAGACAGATAATGGCAGATTGATAGACAGATTACTGCTGTAACCATTGGTGCAAGCTAATCAAATTGGCTATATCATACCATTTCCTCAGCACAGACACAACACATTTGCCTAATTCATTTTTATAACTTTATCAGAAAACAAAAAAATCATCTCTGCTTTGTGACTCTTGTGACTTGTGCAAATTCATCTGAAAATTCAGATTTAAAGCCCTAAAACAAACTTTTGTGATAATCAGGAAATGAATAACATCCCTTATTTGACATCTCGGACATTTTACCGCAGAAAAAACCCAACTTAGGCAATTTTAGTTATGTCACAGATAATATTAGAAAAGCTACAAACTGTAAAATATCAGAGATGCTAAGACCAATTTATTTCCCTGCAAAGTGCGCCTTATCCTGAACCTCTTTAATGACCAAGAGATGAATTCTTATAATCATCTACACCATCGCTCAACAATGTGACAATCTGTAGTAATTCGGTTACTGGACCAACCTTTTTTAATCCCCCACCGCAGAATTAATACACCTGCGATCATCAGCATAACTGCCAGTGTGACTGGAATACCTATGGCCAAGCCGTAACTGAGGTGACTGTGCTTTCCTTTAAATGTTCGTCTTGGAGATCCTGAAACACAAGTTGGAGATGCATTGAATTTGTAGTAAAGTATACGTCATGTTCACAGAAAATGGTGGAATTTACACACTGATACAGTAATAACAACAGTATCCATCTCAACTTCAAAATGGAAATATACAATGTGATGCGGCTGGTCAAACTAACTTCTTTTTAAATAACCAAAAAAAAACCCAGAAAAATCATCCACCCCATCAAAAGTCTCCGATTGAATGCATCACTTTAATCTCAATTCAGTTCAACTGCTCAAACAGGAAACCTTTAATCCCATACTAATCTGACAATGAATAAGTTGTCTGTGTTGTTATCAATGCTGTGAATAGAAAAACTGGGCCTTGCTACAAGGCTGACTTCTGCATACTTGTCAAAAAACATAACAGGAAAACACACACGGCAAACCTGAACATTTGATCTAGCAAAAAAAAAATACAAGACATACAGACCTTTTGGCGTCAAGCTGATAGTGCCAAAATCTAAGGCTTCATTAGAGCTAACGTTTCCAGTAAACTTGTAGTACAGGCTGTCTGGCACAAAAGCTCCCGTGATCACCAAGTTTGTGTGACCCACAAAATGATGTGATTTGTTCCAGGTTGCTTCTTCTTTAAAAATCACAGTTTTATTGTCATCTACAAAGGCTGGTGCAGTTTGGAAAAAAAAGAGAGTTTGAGTTTGGGTTTTACAGCACATCAGCATGGTAATGGCCACTTTGTGCCTTTCACAGTCTATTTGGGTGCATGTTCTTTATTTACGTTTTGTATTCAGAGCTTTTAAATTTAATAATAGAATTAAATACTTTCATAATTTTGTCACATTGGTAAAGTTCTCAAAAGTTGTTTTGTACAAATCTGAAAAAAGTTTTGTAAATGAATATAAAAGTTTTTAAATCAAGTTGTAGATCTTAGCCTTTATGAATCGAAAAGTTGTGACTTCATTGCTATGTCAAAGTGAGAAAATTTATTTGATGTATTGAATGTGCAATATAAACGTCTGAAGCTGATATGTAATTATCTGGGGCAAACTGGACTTTATTTACTTAGGTAAGTGCTGGTTTAACTGCAGTCTGCTTTGCTGTTCCATCAGACCTGATATGGACAGATTCAATGCTCACCCATAAAATTCATGTGCCTGAGCATATCTCAAGAGAGGATTACTTTCTGCTGGTATGGATGAAATTTCCCACTCACTAAAACAACCTACCCAATAGCAAACAGTGAGAGAAGTTCTATCATAGTAATCTACAGGTGTTTTATCCCACTGAACCCATCAAAATATTGGGGAATGCCTCTGTCAGCATCAGAGTGACTGTGCAGTGCAGATAGCACGTGCGTTGAATTTACAAGCACGTATAATTTATCCATAAAATGTGATTGTTTTGTAGGTGACTTTTGTGGCAGTTAGTGCGAAATCAGCTTTTAATTTAGAAACTGATGAAATAGGCTGACTCAGCATCAATTTCTTAACGTAAATCTCTCTCCCGCCCCCCCCCCCCTTTTTTTTGCCCCGCAATATAGAGGCTGATACCAGACTATATATTGTCTTCTTTTAATTTCATAATCAAACTGTTATGCAACATTGGAGCAGATGCTTGCATTTGCTTGAGATTCCTTACAATTGTGGCAACAGGTTGCTTGATATCCTGTGAAGAAAATTTTTGATAACACAGAAATGGACAGATGAAAGTGTTGGAACTAAGTAAGCTGATTATCTCACCACTCATGTCAATAGATATGTGTTCAGCAGAGAAGCTGACAAGGCTGGTGCTCATCTCATCCAACCCCACTGATCGGACACTGAGTTCACACGGGTGGTTTTCGCTGTCATGATCGTAGAAGCCAATCCACACCTTATGATGAATCAACAGACTTTTCCATAGAGGCATACTACCTGAAAGTGAATAGATAGTGTCTGAAATGTAATCTAATAGTATTGCATTGCTGCTGACTGATACTCATAACAGAAAACTTAAGCCAAGTATCTGGCTTCATAGTAACAGGCTGTTGTAATTGCTAGGGGACAATGGTATTTCACATAGTAAGCTATGGATGAGCAGTGAACACAATTGTGTAGCCACCCGACAAAATGAGGCACTTTGTGCATTTTGGTGGTATGGAGATATTGGTATCACCAAATACTGAATAGGTTATTCAAAGTCCTTTCATTTGGTAAAAAAAAAAATTGCTGCAATTTAATTAGCACAGAAGATAATAATGGCCTCTCAAAGACAGGAAGTGACACAACCACAGTTTTGAGAAAAATGCTTTTAAAGTTTCAGTTTTAGTCAAAATAATTTGATGATAACTCAATTCAAAGTCAGTTTTGAGGCATTTACCCTTCTCAAACTGGATTATCATTTGGACTAGAAGGAATAGCAAAGAGTAACTTTTCAAAAATACTGAAAACACAAAATCGATAAAATTGACCCTATGATGCCTTTCGGGGATTTCCTTGAATCAGGTAGTGCCGAAAAGTGCCTTATTTTGTCGGGCGGCTACACAATTTAGTATTTTCTCTATTCTACTTTATATTTATATCACAGTCCCCCAACACCAGTCCAATGTGCAGACTTATAAAACCAACTGTGCAATCACAATAAGGATTTGGAACCAAATTTTTCATCTTCTCTGATGGATGAAAGTTTCTGACAACTTAGTTTTAGAGTCAGTGAGTTATAACACTACTGAGTTTGAATGTGTACACTTCTGTCACCGAAATGGTAACAGTGCCATGACTCAAACTTCCACTCCTGAACTGACTTGTTTACAAACATAATACAGATGAGAAATGTCAATTCCTGCCCCTATCCCTCAGCCCATGTATTTTACACAAACACACAAGAAATACACACAAAAAAAAACACCAAAAAAAAATTGTTTAAATCACTTGTTTGTGACTTAAGCTTTTGGGGCAGCAAGCCAGGCCTGTTATGTCTTTATTTTAGTGTGAGATGTTGACCTTGGTATGGAATAAAACTGGCCTTAATGCACTTGCACGGCAGAAACACGTCTGTCTCACTACCTACTTCTGGCACATCAAAACTGTTTTGAGTCAGTTGGTTGGAAATAAAAACCTCACGCACTGAGTCAGAGCAGATGCAAAACACAGTTGACTCAGGGCCTCGTTAGCCTAAACATATGACAGTCATGAAATATAGAATAATTTTCCAAAAACGGTATTTTTAGCAGGGGAGGGGTGAATTTGGAAGGTCTTTGACTCCGCAATCTGTGCCATCACATAATGACATATGTTTACCTGTGACAGCAACAATAAGTCCCATCAGCAGGATGAGCCGTTTAAAAGAAATCATACTGCTGTCTGATAACTGTTGACCTCTGACATTACAGAGAGGGTGATGTGGCTGGCTTTTGTGGCAGTTCCTGCAGGGGAAAACAGAATCAGCTATCAAGTCACGTAAACATCCTACAGCTACAACACTAATGAATATGAAAACATCCACCTTTGTATTTATTGACCACACAACACTGGAGATTTTGCATGCAAACAGAGTATAGGTCTATATTTCTTTCAGTTTTTTTAGGTGTTGATTTATTGAGAAATGTTGAATATTTTTTACCTCTACTGGCTCTAGATCAACGTGTCCCCACACATGACCTGGAGTCGGTCAGACAAAGTTATACTCCTGTAGAGTCTAGAATCTAGGCCGAAAGTCTATAGACCCAGACTAGTAACGACATGAAGTTGATGAACGCAATTTGAGTTTGACCCTTAGCTTTTTGTCATACATGTGAAAGTTTTCAGTAGACGATAACAGCGAATTTTCTCTGCACCTTCCTTTCATGAAAAAAAAAATGTGAAAAAAATCTTTGGAAAATGATTTACCCTGTGACAGTTGGGCAATAAAAAGTTACAACAGGGGAGAGCTGGTTTGTTATTCAGCCATCTTACTTCCGTTTTTTTACACCTGAAAGGTGAGAAAATGAAGGTATGAAGTCTTGTTAGTGTCGTACGTGGTTATTTTTACGTCACCGTAGCAAGACTACATCGTTTGTTAATTTTACAGTGGTTGACTCTTCTAAGATAAACATCAGTTTATCTTAGAAAAGTCCCTCAACCACTGTCTGTTGTAGCATATGGTGACTAGCATTTTCGCCTGTCAATCGGGAGACGGGAGGTTCAGTTCCCCGCCAGCCGTTGTTGTTTTTTTCCTGATAAAAGACTTTTTCGCCCAAGACTGCTCATTATTAGGAAACAGTCTGTTTTATTTTCAAGATTTTGCGAAATCGATGTCATTGCCTTTTACTCCAATACCATTCCTTTCGTTGAAAGCTTTAAGGGATAGATGCCAGTTAGATATAACAATAATTAATTGTAAACACGTAAAAAATAATTTTTCCAAAAAAATTATTGTGAACTATCTTTTTCATCTCTATCTCTTCGGTAACTTTGATCCATCCTGTATTTACTGACAAACACAATCATATGATAAATATTTTGGCTTCAGTTATTCGTATGCTTTGTTTTATTACATTCTTGTTTGTAAATATATTTGGGAGTTTTGTTCATTTTTATTTGTTCTGTCTGTCTTCTCTCTCCTCTGTCTCTCTCTCTCTCTTTCGGTTTGTGTGTATGTGCGTGCCTGCGTGGGGGTGTGTGTGTGTACATTCAGCAGCTGGATACTTGATCCTTGATTTAAAAAAATAATAATGATAAAAGTGTGTGTGTGTGTGTGTGTGTGTGTGTGTGTCTTTTAAGCTTTACATTAACCCAGTAGGTCAATTCCATCGACGATATTCTAGGAAAAGAAAATAACAATAGTCAAACAGATAATGTGATACCGAAAAGCATTATAAGATCTGTCCGTTTGAATGAACTCCAGCAGATATTTGGGCACGGAGTTGCCAGTTGTATTATCCACTAAGAGACAAGTGGAAAAGAATTTTGATATCTTACTGTGCCCCGCACATCTGGAACTCACTGCCAAAATCATTGCGAGAAGCATCTACCGAGCCAAAATTCAAAACTGGTCTAAAAACCCACCTTTTTAAAAAACACTTTCAGTTGTGAAGTCTCATTCCCAATCCATTTATTTTCTCAGTTCACTTTAATTTTGCTGTTTTATCATTTAATTTCTGTCTTAAATATAGTATATAATGGTATGTGTATGTATCTGTGTATACAAGCCCGAGAGAGAGAGAGAGAGAGAGAGAGAGAGAGAGAGAGAGAGAGAGAGAGAGAGAGAGAGAGAGAGAGAGAGTGAGTTGCAGATGGAGAGAACATGACTTTCTGTAAAGCGCCTGGAGCAAATCGTTTGGATTGGGCGCTATATAAATGATCTTCATTATTATTATTATTATTATTATTATTATATCAAAAGAAAGATGTCAGTCCAGCAGATATTATCATCACATCCATTTCACTCGACGCCAGTGTAACATTAATGGGGTTCACCATTCACCCATCTAACCACAGAGCACATTATGCACACCTCTAAAGAGGTCGTCTTAGTGGATTTCACGATAAGACTTTGCCACTTTTTATCTGGTACCTTCATAGCACTACTAGTACTATCGACAAATTTCCATACCATGTAACGTGGGGGGATGAAAAAAAGTATCTTAACAATACCATTGACCTAGCTGTTCAGAGATAGAACATCTCTTCCCAACTGTTGCAATGCTGGGTAACAAGTGGATTTACATGGGAATGATGTTATTCCTCTGTGCAATTTTATCACCAGTCCTACGCGTCGGAATTCCGCGGGGTAGTAAGCTGAGTAACGAGCCTGCCTTGCATTTTTGAGCTATTCTGGTAAAGTTAACTATCACTTGGGTATCAAATAGGCCTACTTGTATAGATATGCAATTTCTGTGCTTGCCATAGGCCCTATTTTCCGTAGATAGTCAGTTCATAGTCAATTCTATAGTCAATATTGACAATAGAAATGACATTTTCGAGGACGAACAAACTAACATCTGCGAAATAAGCATGACCTCATGGAACTGGCAGTCTTCACTAGGCCAAGTTATATTGTGTATCGCCAATGAAAAAAAAAATATGTACGTTTTTGTTTTGTGTATTCATTTATTTGTTTTGTGTAAAATTTATTATCTTTTTATTTTATGTACTTACATATTATTTGTTTTGTAGTTTTTATTATTTACTAGACGAGGTTCCCGGCATTATCCGGGATAAGCCCGTGAACCCACCATTCTGTCTGTCTCTCTCTCTCTCTCTCTCTCTCTCTAGTCTAGAAAGCTAGGCGTATTCTACAGTACTGCAAATGTCATACCCATCAGAGCACTATGCACTCATTCCTGGTGGGGAAATTGCGCGCACCGAATTGAACGCGTATTCATACATCGTTTCCGACGAGGTGGGGTTACTACGGGGAGCCAAAACAAAGATCATTGTATTTCACATTTTTACAACTTTTTATTTAAAAATACCTGAAACTTGAAGAAATACAATCGATGGATACAAAAGCGATTGGATTGGATTAGATGACACTCAGAAAACTTAATTTTGTCTGTCTGTCTGTCTCACTCTATCCCGGAGTCTTAGAAGACCGTTGGGACGTCACAGAAGAATTTGCAAGCAGCTTCCTCCATTCCTGCCGGTTCTCAGACGCGTTTAGGCAGCTGTTGAGTGTGAGGCCAATCCATTCACTGATGTTGTCCTCCCATCTCTTTCTCTGTCTTCCTCTCCTTCTGCCTGCTCGCACTATTCCTTGTACAATGGTTTTGGCAAGTCCTGTTAATCTTGATATATGACCATATCATCTCATTTTCCTTCATTTCACCGTGGACAACAGATCTTGGTATGGTCTAATGGCTTGCCTTACTCTGGTCTGGACCTCTAAGTTGGTAATGTGGTCTTTGTATAAGAAACCAAGGACCTTGCAGAAGCATCTCATCTCTAATGCCTGAAGCTTTGAAACGGTCATTAAAAAAAAAGGCCAAAAATTGCACCGCAATGAATTACTTCCGCTACTACTTTTTTTTTTTATAATAAGATTTGTTTTGTGTATTTATTTATTCATGTTGTGTATTTGTTATTCATTTGTTTTGTGTATAAATTTATCTTTGTTTTCTGCATTTATTTATTTGTTTAGTGTATTTCAATGATCCACATAGAAGCATGTCTCTGAGGCGTGTTCTGTTGTGAGGGTGTGACGAAGTCTTTAGTCTCCGGTAGTGGGTGTTCCCCCGGAACAAGTACTTCATAGTAAAGGGTCACCCGGAACAAATACTTCATAGTAAAAGTTCCCCCTTGCATTTCGCCAAAAATGAACATTTTTGATAATTCTCACATGAAGCCTTGAAAATTCGATGAAATGTCATCATAAAAACCCTCGAATCCTAATTCTGTATCAAGAACGATTTTTGAGTTTTTTAAAATAGCGGTTTTTCTGGGGGTTGGGGGGAGGGACTTTTGTATTTTTTTCGTCCAGGGGAACGTTTACTATGAAGTAAAAGACCCCAGGGAACAAATACTTCATATACTTCAAATACTTCATAGTAATCATAGCACTTTATCCCCCTGGGACCAGCAACTATGAAACAAACGTTTTCCCCGGAACTTTTGCTTCACAGCAAACGTTCCTCCTAGAATAAATACATGTACATTGAAGTAAATGTTTCCCCCGACCAGATACATGTCCTACAAACGGAATGTGTAAATTTATGAAGCCAATAAATAAGGAAATGTATTTTATGCCTCAGCTTAATTACCCATAATTTCAGAGACTTAAACCAGACTAAGAGAGAAAGAAGAAGGACAAAGGAAGGCCAATGTAACAATACTAGCTTACTGACGCGTTGGTTGTTTGTTTTCTTCCTTTTCTCTTTTCCTTTCTGTCTTTCTCGTTCTCTCCCGTTTTCTTTCAGCCTCACTTCTTCATTTGCTGTTCCAATCTACATTTCAAAATAGCTATTTATTTCTGTTGCAGGAGTTGTGTCACATTTATACAAATATTTTTTATTCCATCTTTCGTTTTTTTTTTTTTGGGGGGGGGGGGCATATTTTATTTGTTGCTTTTATCGTTATATTTACCTTTAATTCTTATATGTGTGTTTGGGCGTGTATGCATATGTTTTTTGTATGTGGAGATAAAAAAAACAACAGAATGAGATAGCTGAGAGTGGTCAGTTCCTGGCGGGTGTCATAGAGTTGGTCCTAACTGGACTAGAAAAGGTAGATATGTGTCATTGGTGGCATTGCCCTTCGGAACAGGTGATAAAATGACGTGAAGAGAAAAGCAGACTTATTATCAATGGTAGTAAGCTTGTCACAAGAAATGGTTTACAGTGAAATGTTTAATCATTAATTACTGAGGTTTCGATAATGACATAAGACTGATAGACCCGAATGCATAACTTTACATTTACATATTATTTGTTGAACTCGTCTCAAATGTATGAAAACTTTAATGTCTTAGCAGTCTTTTCCCGACTACCTAAATCAACGTAGATTTCCTGCCTGTGAGTGGGCCTATACGCGCACTGGTCGAGTTTAATCGACCGACAACTTGGGTAGTGAGGTCTTGACATTGAATTTCAGTGAGATCCAACCAGTTTGATAAGGCGCGAGG
The DNA here is from genome assembly GCA_963931925.1 of Onchidella celtica. Lineage (NCBI taxonomy): Eukaryota > Metazoa > Mollusca > Gastropoda > Systellommatophora > Onchidiidae > Onchidella > Onchidella celtica. Next base: position 5,142,340 of record OZ007580.1, on the reverse strand, counting down.
TCTCATTAAAACTCAAAATTGTACAAAAAGAAAAAGTTGTATGCGTCACTTCGGGCTTCCACACGCTGGCAGACGTGCTTCTGTGTTGCAATACAAGCAAAAACTCGCAGCTAAGTAGACATACTCTATTTAGATTCTATAATTACATTTCGTATTCAAATCTTTTATTGTTGGATTGTTTTATCTGTTCAATTTTCCAATTGTTGTTTTTCCCTTTTTCTTTTTTCCCTGAAAAAGGCTGTTGCCGAAATATCGGCCATTTTCTGTCTTCTCTTTTAGTTTGCGTTTCATTGCATCGTTTGGGTGTTATTTCTTACGCAAGGCTTTGCTACATACAACTTTTTCTTTTTGCACAGTTTTTCTGTGGTTTTTATAACATTTCCTCATTGAAACTCAATGTCGGCACGTCACCATCCAACTAATCGACCGATCAAAATGCCTAGGCTGAGAGATGGTCACACCATGTTGTGTTGTGCTTTTTCCGGGTGACCAGGCCAAAACTTTGACAGATCTACTGATGTAAACGTATCAAATAAATCTGCTTTTAATAGACTTGTCTTTGCAGTTTGAAAATTTGCCAGAGACAGGTTAAAATACAACTCCCAGAAAATGAAAAGGTGCAAACATTAAAATAATGATCAGATGTTATAATTCTGGTTGACAGAAGAACAGAAGTCCATGATTTTCATCACATTAATTTTAATACTTTCTGTACCCAGGCTGGAGAAAGAAATGAATGAATTTTTTTTTGTGTGGTTATTTTGTTGTAATAGACAAAATCAGTCGATACATTACTTCAAGCTCAGAGTAGACTGCACCATTAGATTTTGACTGGCCGACTAATTGCATCGTGACGTCAGGACATTTAATTTCAATGAGATCCTATGAATTCTCTGGTGTGGGGGTTTACGGGCAAAGATTGCGCTGTTGTTTACAAAGGAGAACATCAGTTGGTAGTTCTGATACAGTTCTGACAGGCAAAGACTCCATCCCTGGTACTCTGGTAGGTTAATACAGTATTAGTGTAAGGAAATGCCGCGATAGTGACGGACCACACTCCTTTTTTGAATTGTCCTCCGATTTTGCGTCGTAGGTACCGATGGGTATGACAATAAGTTACCGACCCGGAAATGCCGGAGATAACAGAAGCGCCATAATAACGACTTCCTGCACTCCTTCTGGAGTTCCCCTCCGGACGTGCGTCTCAGGTACAGCATAGTATGAGCATCTATTACCGACCCGTCCCTCAGACACCCACGCGGGCGAGGTCAACCATTGTTTAAGTTTTTATGCGTAGCCGCAATCCATTGTTTAAATTTTTATGGCAGGGTTGAACTGCATTGTTCAAATTCTATGGCGTAGTTCCCCCATCTGTATATATTCCAGAGCAAATCTGGAGTCGTCAGTCCGCGAGCGATAAACTCAACTTTACTGTGAGGGCCTGCTCGGGTAGAGCAGAGCACCTCGAGTCCGCAAGAGGTAGTCTCAACCAACAGGGCCTGCCCGAGTCCACGTCCGGCAGAGTGCCTAAGTAGAGTCGCCCTGCGAGAAACTCATTTGTGAGGGCCTGTTTGTGTAGAACAGTGCGTCTATTTGGAGTTCGTGTATAACTCAGATGGACAGTGTCTGTGGGGCCCGTACCAAAGTTAGCTCGTGTAGAGCTTGTTTGAGATTAAGGCTAGTTACAGCGCGAGAAGGGCCTGTGCTAAGCCAGCTCATGTAGAGCGTGTTGAGTTTAAAAGTTAGCTCGTGTAGAGTGATGCACAGAGTGCACGTGATTAAAGTCCTAACTGAATTTTCGGAACAGTGTAAGACCTGTAAGTCCCACTGGGAGCGTCGAGGCAGGCTTCCGTAGGGAACTGTGCCTAGGCAAGCATGCATCTGTGTATAGCGTAGGGGTTGTGGTAGCAGTAACCAGGAGTATGCAGAACTGAGGGAACCAGTGCCAAAAACATCAAGTGACCACCTACATTCTAATCATACCAGTACATTGTATCCTTTGTGTGTACTTAGGACAGAACCTTTGTATCGCATACGTCTAGTCAAAGTTAAGAGTTTGTACTTTGTAGTTGTGACCAGAACTGTACATGTAATGTATTTGTACGAGGGACCGGGACAATTGATTTACTTTATCATAGTCTGTGGAGATTTTCAAAGAACAATAGTGCTGATATTCCAGTGTATCCAAGGAACAAGACTGTCGTGGACTGACAACCTGTTTAGGATTATTATCTTCAAGCCAAGATCACCGATCCAGGATTAGGACAATTTTAGTTAGTAATTGATCATTGTGGACATTAGTGTGAATTTTACTACAGTGCCTTCAAGTGGAAAGCCTGTGGAATGTGTATCATGTATGTCTTCAGCATGACCTTTCCATGTTAATCAAAATCTTCATTTCCGGATGATTAGTTAAGAACATTATTGTTATGTTTGTATGAATATCATTCCATCATTATTTTGATTCACAAACTGTTTTAGAATTGTTAATTTGATCTACTTAATACTTAAGAGTAATGCACATATCACTAACGCACTTTGAAGCCCATCGCATGAGTCCCAATAAAATTGCTTTGTATGTGTAACTGTTTAACACCTTGTTGGTCTGTCATAGCCTCACATAGTCCGAAACATCTTAAGGTTGCAAGCCGTACGTGCATGCTTTTGCCTGCACAGGGGGCGCCTTGTGACAATCAGTTAGTAGACGTGATGGGCAAAATGCTTTGAGGTTTTTGTCCTGTAGATTGCTGCTCTTCCTTGGACTCACGTGACCAGCACAGAGAAACCTGAGCCAGAAACATTCGCGGAACAAACTGCTCATCCTGAAGTAGGTGATGATGTTAGCCACTGATGACAAGTTGTCCATCATCAGAGTTCCCTCTTGTAGCAGGAGGTATACCAGCATCTCCCGTTTAGCGTCGCCCAGCAGCGGGTGAAGTAGCCCCAGGATTCTCACTAGTGGATTCAGACTGACCAAGATGGTAAAGACAAGCGATGAGACCACTATGGCCACGTTTGTCTGTCGAGTTACGCTCTGGGACTTGGTCATCTTGGTAGAACTCCGACTTTTCTGGCGGGTTTTTTGATGGAGAAAGAGCCGAACAATGGTCAAGATATTGAAGAGCAGGGAGGCCAAAAGCAGGAGGTATCTGAATAGAACTGAACCAACGATGTTGAGGATCCGGTAAATTCTCATACCTTCTGGGATAAAGATGGCGACAAATGTTACAATCTGATCCTCAGTAAAGACTACGTTTGCCGATTTGCGCGTGAGTCCTTGAAAGTGAATGATTAGGGGCAAGGGCAACTGCCACAACGCCATAGCTATGACCACCACAACGATGACGATTTTGGGATGACGTATAGGTTTTTTGTTCATAGTTTTCAGTGGCAAAGCTAGGACTAAAAACCTATCCACCGTGATGAGGCCGTTCAGGGTTATACCTGTTCTGCCAAAGCCGTCAGGGACGCAGGTAACAACGTTGATAAAAAACTTGGCATAAGGCGATGACCAGGTCAAACCGACTCCCATGATCGAAGATTTCCAAACTCGATTGATGACAAAAAACAAGGCTTTGGCAGTCTCCGCCAGATTGAAGGCGATGACCAACAGAGTGGTGGAATTTCGCAGTTTCTTATGACTGAAGACAAATGCTGAAGTGATTCCGCTGAGAACGGCGACCCCAACCGGGAAGGTCCCACAAACTCTCATGTACCGTATGATGACTGCATACTGAGCTAGAGTCAACATCCCTTTCTCCCACTCTTTCTCCGGCTTTGTAGTGGGGATGATGCTCTCAGATGGCGTGATGTTTCTGGAGTTTACGTGATGTAATGTTTGCTGTGTCACATTCGGATAACATTCACTGAAAGCCAGTGTTTCTTCTATTGTACTGGCCAAAGCTGAGCTGTTTGTATTCATTAAGCCGGCTTTTTTTGGCACCGTGTCCGCATTTTCTGATTTTCTATTGTCATCATCTTGTGACGAACAAGATATCAAACTGTTCGGCAGTGCATGACCATCATCATTAACATCATCATCGACGTCATTGGCGTTACCAACAGGGTCTGATGACATCATTTCCGCTTCAGCCCTAGATTTCTCATCGTCACTAGATCTTTCGACAGAGCTTTCAGACTGGTTTTCCTTGTCTTCCAGGGGCGCTTCCATCATCCCATCATCTATTAATAATTCACAAACAGAAAAATAATGCAGAAAAAGAAAACCGACAGCAACAAAGACCGATTATCAAGTCTTATCGATACTTTACATAACATCACGACGCCCTTTATGAGCTGTTCATTTTAATAAATCAAGAGCAAATAGAACAATCAATCTTGTGTCACCATTCTGGTCTTAGTGGATCATGTTTCAGAGTTTGTCGAAGCCGTGCGCAAATTTAATCTCTGTCATACAAATTCTGGTCCTCATTAATTTTGTAAAGCTGGGTTTTCATGTGTACTGAAACGACAATGGAAACGTCAAAAACCCTTCAATGAGGGAAATATTTTCATGTGCACGTAATCACCGTTTCCGTACACATAAAAACACTCTTTCGTTTTACCACTTGATGAATATTTGAAATTTCCGTCGCTGTTTCCGTTTCCGCACACATGAAAACCCAGCTTTAATACTTTCTTTGTGTTTGACTAGCGCTGAAAGAAAAATTTTCTCGGACAAGAAGCCACTTTCGAAAGTTAACTGCCTGAAAATTCCCCTGAAACGGGTCGAGTAAGAATGTGGATTGAAATGGTCTTTTCTGGGGACTGATTGTTCTTCATAGGAAAAAAAAAAAATGTTATGAGAGGACACATTTCTACAGTATTTCGATTATGGCAGCTACGAACATTTGAGGTTCTTGTATGTCGTTTTGTTGCTAATCTGGCTTTGTCAACAGAATGAGTTCCGACAGGCCTGTGCCAAGTTGCTAATGGGCCCAGGCCAGATTATCGTTCCCAAAGACTGTAGTAACTAAAAAATTCGAAGTATTGAAGTTTATACATAATTATTCAAATACATTCAAAGTATTGAGTGATCTTGCTTACAGGCTTCTAAGCCGGAAAATAATCGAATAGCAAAAGTTCAAAAATCCATCACAACTAGACCAGTTGTGCTAAAATAAAACAGCTTTTTTCTCTTCTACTGGAAAGCAGCCAAAAACGATTACTACAGTTTTAATTTTAGGGAACGTTGACGAGAAGGGAATTAAGTCCCCATTTCAAACTGCTTTTTAAGAGTTTTTGTAATAAGTGCTAAATACGCATTTTATCTGTATTAATCTACTATGAGCCTTCTGTAAAATAATATTTTATGCCAAAGGTCTCCTTTACTCTCCTTACAATATCAATACTTCTTACCATACCATGCGCACTCCTCCCCCCTTTTTGCCCATATCAGGGGGAGTAGCCTCCCCCCCCCCCCTTTAAATCGTAGGCCCAGGTCAACTGGTCCACCTCACCCTCTCCCACCTCCACTCTTCTGTTCTGGCATGGGTAGCCCTCTCCAGGATTATCTTACTGTGAAGGCTGTTGTTACAGGTACGTATGCCACCCAAGCGTTTTGCGCTAGAGGCAAGTACGTACACGTACTTATCCCTAACTCCGTCATCCTCAATCCTAAATCTTATCGAATCCCTAACCCGTCTCCCTACCCTCTCAACCAAAACACAGGAGGAAAACAAAAAGAAAATCTGACAGAATAATTAATTAAGGCTGCTGTTAAGTGTATTTCGGGAGGAGCTCTCTAGCTCTGGAGTCACAAAAGGCTTTAAAACACGTACCTCTAGCGCAAAAAAACTTAGGGGGGGGGGGCATAAGTTCTTGTAACAACAATTCTACTGTTAAACATTCACCAATAGTTACACGTTTTATCACCTGGCATACCTCTAGATAGGTCCTCTCGTGTGGTCGTGACTCCGTCGTCATCTGGTGCTGGTGCATCATTCACGGGTTTTGGTGTAGAAGTTATTGCAGGAGCCTGTGTTGAAGCTGCTGTAGAAGCGCTGTGTCCACAAACGGTCAAAACTGCACTATTGAGCCAAAGCCCGATTATTGTAAACAACAGACTCCACCAGTGCAACATCTCTCTCTCTCTCTCTCTCCCCCCTCACGCTCTCTGTGTATGCCCCTAGAGTGTCTACCACTACCATTGTAAGAACCATGGCTTTATAGATGGGCAGGAGTGGACAGTGACGTCACGGTGTGCGGTTTTCGCCACGACCTAATCGCTAAGACCTGAGAATATTATAGTCATAAGTGCTTAACTCTTTGTGTGCCATGAATATTTCCATGTTTGCCAAAGACAGGGAGAAAACCGTGAGGGAGATGAATGAAGACTAACTACAGCAACATCTACTAATAGAAAGTCGACTTTCTTTCTCCCTGACACAAAATAGTCTGGCATTCTTCTCCATCGATACATCGGTGATTGGCACAAACGTGACCAGCGGGAGAACCGATATATCGGTGATTGGCATAAATAGAGTTAATATATTGCTGTTTCAAAAAGACCATTCTCATCCGAGACTGTCTAGAATAAATTGCTTAATGGCCAATTTTGAGTGAGCTGCAAGACTAAATACGTAGAGCAACAACCTTCGTCAAAAACACAGGGTAATCGACTCGGTTTGTTTCTCAGTAAAAAAGTTGCCAACTGGAATTAATGTTTATTTCCTGATAACTTATTAGAACTGCACTTTTACACATCTCTCTCTCTGCTTTTCCTCTTCCCTCTCTCTTTCTCCCCCCCTCCCTCTCTTCCCCTCTTTCCCTCTCTCTCTTCTCTGCTCTCTTCCCTTCTCTCTCTCAGTCTCTTTCTTTCCCTCTCTCTTTCTCTGTCTCTCTCCCTCTCTCTTTTTCTCTCTCTCGCTCTCTCTCCTTTTTCTCCCCTCCCTCTGTCACTCCCTCTCTCCCCTTCTATTTGTCATTCTTTCTCTTTCTCTCTCTCCCTTTACCTGTCTATTATTATCTGTGCGTTTGTGCATGCGGGTATATGAGCTCGTGTTAGATGGTAGTTTGCTGTGATAAACTGCACAACAATAGCTACTTAATTTCAATCAAAAACATCACCAGGTAAGTCTACGGAGAATCATCATCTTGTATACATTTTCATTCAATGATTAGTATCCTGATTTATGCATTTCTTTTTCTTTGGCTTCTCCATCTATCTCGGGTATTATTTATGCTTTGTTTCATGTTTAAATAAGTTATAATTATATATTCTCAAGAGAAGCACAAAATACTTGAGAAGTTCGCAAAAATTTCCACAATGTAATTTCCTTCTCTCATCATAAATGTCTCCCTTTTTTTTTTTCCCCGGGCTAGGGGACGGATTACCTCACATTTCAGCGCAATGCAAGTGGGGCACAAAAAAAAAGTAAAAAAAATGTTTGCTACCAGAGCCAAAAAGGGAATGAACGATTGCGTTAAAAACTATACATTATATGCGGATCATGAAGGACACAGAACAGGCCCAAACCCAGGGTCTGTTGGACGTTCTTCAGGCACATAAAGACAAGAACGAAAACTGTTTTTATCGGCCGCGGAGAAGGAGTAGATGTGATGACATAGGTGGTTGACTGACAACGTATACCTTGTGTCAGGTATCAGGACTGGCTACGTGGAATGGCCATTTTGTAATTTTTGGAGATTGGTCATTTGTTCCTGTCATTTCCCCAAGATTCATTTCCATTCGCCGAGGCGCCACCCATAGAGTAAAATAAATACACGTTGACTTTGGCTATTTTGAGCCCCCCCTCCCCCCCCCCCCCCATGTATGCCTCTCATGCACTTGGCCCGAATCCCTACTCCCTCTTCCACATGTACCACTAGAATAGAATAGTGAATATCGATGATAAGCCCCCGATGTTTGAAAACTTCAAATGGTATTTTGCAAGGACGACATTATTTTTTCGCCAGAGACAACGCGATCTTTAAACAAAAAGGAAATTATAACCAAATTTTAAATTTTATTACCATAACTGAGAGCGTACGTGCGCTCATTGCCCGTGACTCCACCCCCACCCATAAGTCCTTTCCCGCACCCCCGGGACACCTGCCCTTCCCCCCAAACACACACACACACAAACACACCTCGGTGCACCTCAAGGACGACCTGGAACTTGACATGCTCCCACCTCTTGTACACTCCAGGGTATGTTTCTGTCTCTCTCCTCCTGTCTGAACTTTCTGCCTTGGAGTCTTCCATTGCCCCTCCCTCCCAAACCACCAACCCTTGTAGATCTGAAAGCATAATGTACTTACGTTCCCCAGGACTCCAAACCCCACCCCTATGTCCACTTACGGTACGCTCGGGACACCCCCTGTAGATCTGAAAGCATAATGTTCTTACGTTCCCCAGGACTCCAAACCCCGCCCCCATGTCCACTTACAGTACACTCGGGACACCCCCTGTAGATCTGAAAGCATAATGTACTCACGTTCCCCAGGACTCCAAACCCCAGCCCTATGTCCACTTACAGTACACTCGGGACACCCCCTGTAGAGCTGAAAGCATAATATCAGGACTCCAAACCCCACCCCTATGTCCACTTACGGGACACCTCCTCCTCTCCCTCCCCCTTCCCCAAGACATACATACGCACACACACACACCCAGTGTGAAGTACTTTAAGGATGACACGAGAACTTGACATAATCCCACCTCTTTTTCACCCCACGTCATGTTTTTCTCTCTGCTTCTGTCTGAACTTTCTGCCCTCAAATCTCCCACCCCCCGCCCTTCCCGACCCTCATCCCACCCCACACCTTCCCCCAACCACGACCACTCTGTAGATCGTTCTTGATTATTTATTACATTGTAATAATGCCCAACATACGCCAGATAATTATTATGGAATTATTGTGAACAATTATGTCAGGTTTGGCTGGTTAAAAAAAAACAACTAAATAGAAAACAAAAACGAGAGCATACGAAGCTGAATACGTTTATTTGTTGTAATAAATCATTTTGATTATCTTGAGACAAGAAAATGAGTACTCCTGGGGCAGGTAATAAGTGACTGGTTTCCGTTTGTGACCGGTAAAAATGAAACCTTTCCCAATCACCTGATGTCTCACCAACCTGGACAAATAGGAAAATAACAATGCAAAGAACAACGGTAGAATACTCCTTAAGGATAAAGAAATATCAGGCCTGTGAGCCAAAGAATTGTCGCCCTTACTTCTTAATCAAATCCACTTGAAGAAGAAAAGATGACATTCTTCATCTTCTTGTCAGATCTACGTTGTCATCAGTACCCCAGACTCGCCGGAAAACGACTCATAAGTAGTATTCACTTTGTCACACTCGTTCGAGTGGTCAGTGGCGAGTGATTTAATTACAACAATCATTCATTATGACTGATGGCCAGTGCTTCTCAGAGAAACAGCACTGAAGATCATTTTGCCAATATTTAAGGACAAATAATACAGTCTAGAAAGCTCTAGGCGTGTTCCCCCCATTAACAGGGAAGCATATGAATAGTGTTAAGTAACTGCTGGTTCATTATAAATGCTAAGATCTACGGTCTGTGAATTTCGACAGTCTGGGTATTTGGAACAAAGGACACCAGGCATGGGCACAGGTGGAGGGCATTCATTCATTCATTCATTCATTCATTCACCCATCCTTCAATCTGTACATTTCTATGTGTGCTTCTTTTCATTTCTTTATAATGATATGTAGGTGCCTGAAGAAAGTTTCAGAGACGGAAAGTTTGTGTCTTTTCTGACTTTGCCATGGTCCTAATGTAACGTCTCGTTTTGTTCAGTCCACCAAAAGAACATATTTTATTTATTTATTTATTTATTTATTTATTTATTTATTTATTTATTTATTTATTTATTTATTTATTTATTTATTTATTTATTTATCTATTATTCATTATTTGGCATGACAATGATCAGAATCATGTCATCATCTGTGCAAGTTTCAACAACAGCAGTAGCAACAATAACATCACTATTAACAATAACAGCAGAGCGACACCAATAATATTTACAAAGGCGACAAGGCACAGGCTGTATTGAAACCTAGAATGAAATGTCCACGAAAATCATATGTAACTAGAGGGTGAACCATGTCATGTAAGCACCTAAAACTCCGTGACTGTGCCATCAAAGATTATAAGCCTATGTGGATTGCCTCGGTTTTTGACGGTACAGTATATAGACTGATCCATTTTGGGCAAAATTTCAAATATTATCTATTTACATTCTTTTTTAGCCTAAAAAAGAGACACATTTTCATCGATTAGAAAAGAAAAGTATGATCGGCAATTTTGTTATGACTACCGAACCACAATTCAATGAACTGCACCTCAACTGGTGACCTTAATTATACAGCTCTGCAGTATAGAGCTATTTTAATCTATAGGACATTGTTATAGCAGGCGTTCCTTAAATGGAACAGGAAAATGAAATAAGATCAGCCCCACCCACTTCCCCCTTTCCTGTTCTGCATAGGCGCGGGAGACACAGTAGTCAAAGGAAAAGCATTTCCATTCTATGTGTCCAACAACTAGACTTAAATGAAACCATGACAAAAGCTATCCTAATGTTTCATACAGCTCGGAACGGCCAGCAATGTCCAAACAATATTGAAAATAGAAACCAACGATAATTTCGGCGTATTAAAAAAGATGAACTACTTTTCCGATGGGATATTCAAATATTAAGTGAGTGAGGGAGAAAAAAAAAACAAAATCAATTAAACTCTGGAAATCAGCAATTGGCCATGTCCAGATGCCAGATGAGTTTCTGTGGCCGCTGGTCCATATTACGACATTTTAAAGTACAATCGCAAAAGGAGAGTTCTGGGGGAAAAAAGGCGAAAGAGGGATGGATAGTGATACTTGTTTGTTTGTTTTCTTTATTTGTTTTGTTTTTTTAAAGGGGGCGGGGGGGGGGGGGGCTATAGCAAAGGGAGTCCAAATGACAGTATAGTTTGTGGATTGTTGAAAGGGGAAGGTGCTTTAATACTATATATGTGAAGGTATTTAAAACTGGGTTTCCCCAAATGACTCACCACTTCACTCTTGTTTGAGACCTGGACGTGACGTCTGAACAAAAGCGGAATCTATTACTGCCTCTGTTCTACCACCAATGAACAGTGACTGTCATAGAATGGCAAATGACACGGTAAAGTGTACGGCTTTCACAAATTTTCTCGCTGATTGGATTAATTATTCTGTAGATTTGTCTTGTCTAAGCACCAGTTACGGGCGCAGTAATGACCAAAATTATTTGGTCTGGCTTGTTTGAGAGAGAAAAGTCTTGCTTTTCCCTTGCCAACCTGTACTTTACACACAATCGTAATGATGCATTTCAATCTATCTCAGGCCAGTCTACAGTGATTCGTTTGCTTATTTATTGTCCCTGTATAACATTTTAAGGCCAGAGATATAGAGTTAACTACAGAGTTTGGGAAATTATGTATTGCTGTATATTGTTTTAGTTCAGGTATGTTATTATTCAATTGTCATGAAAACCCGTTAAGCCTCGGGGATAATTAAACCCTCCTTGGCAGGTTAATACAGCATTACACCGTAGACCTGATGGACTAAGCGGGATGAGGTCGAGATGGATGACTCTCTTCAATATATTATTATTTACACAAAAGTACGATTTAAACACTCGGTAGAGGTTGGGGACGTCAAGTCTCATAATCATTTAGAACAGTGTTTCTCAAAGTGGGGCGTGGCAATATTTTGGTGGAGGAGTGGGGCTTCAGAATGGGGAGTAAGGATTTTTCATAGAAATCTTAATTTCATTGTGTATTTTAACTTGACTGTACAGATAAACTGTTGTTCGTTTATATTGTGTTGATGGTTTCCTTGTTTACTTCGAACTTAAAAGATGTACCACGTTAGTGATCATAACTTATTAAGTGTACACTAACTTTGTCCGATCATGTTGGGGCGGCAAGTTTGTTTTTTTCTTTTGAAAGCTGAAATGCGGGCTGGGGCAAGAAAAAGTTGATAAACACTGATTTATAGGTTCAATTCCTCTATTTTCCTCTTTGATATGCTGTGTTTAAAGCAAGAAAATGGGGGTCTACTTTGTAACTAGGGTTTATGACAGTGTCATGGTACAGAATGGGCGTTTCGACGCTTTATGGAGTCATGGGATTTACCAAATTTTTCTTTTATTTATTTCTTCATTTTGCAGTTTATTCAGTGATGTGTCAAATTAAACAATTATTAAAAAAAACAAATAGTCCCACATGCCATAGCCCAGGGATAGGCAACCATGTCTGGCCCACGAGGGTTAACCGGCGCCAGACCAAAATATTGGGATACTATGCTCATCCCGTCCCCCAATGATTTTTCCTTATTTTGAATTGTTCACATAAACGCTTTGATGGATCGATTGTAGAAAAAGAAAGTCAACAGGTAAAAAAAAAAAAATCAAGTGAAAAAAAAGTCAAGTCACGCTTTGCGTAACTGACTTTCTTTTATGCTTCATCCATTGAACTGAGGTTATTGTCGGAAGATACCACATAAACATGTAGCACAAATCGTCCAGCTAAAATTCCACAGAAGACCGAAGATCACCATGAAAACAAAGCAGAAGTTTCAATCGATACTTTTGGATGTGTTTGAAGCACTCAGAAATCCATGTTTAGAGCAAACCAAGACCTAATTAACATCACTTCTAACACCTTGGCGTGACACAATGCCATATCTTCAAAATTGTAAGAAAGCTTAAAGGAAAAGGAAGGCAGCATGGCAATCAATATGTTGATGAGAGAATAAAATCACAGGCAACAAATATTTGAGAACCGCTAAAACAGAATAACCTTCAGCTCTTGGGGAGCACACGGGACGCAAAGCAAGGCTAAAGCTAGAGCACTGCAAACTGTGGCATTTTTTTTCTCAGAGGTATACTGCGTGCCAGAGTTGGGGTGCAGTCTAGGTTAAGTTTTTTTTACTCACAAAAATTAAGCGTGCTGTCCTTCCATAGCAGTCGAAGCCCGCATACTAAAGTGTGATAAAAAATCCAATCTGCTGTCATGTCTACCAGAAAAAAATCCACTAAGTGAAGAAACGCCAAATATTAATTGCCCGTCTGTCAATATCTTGATATCAATTTTGAGAACCGTGAGGAACGTAGAGCGGGGATCCAAAGAAGAGACATTCCTGTCACAAATCCCAGACTGGGAGATGTAATAAGTTATGACAGGACAACAATCACGAACGAACAAGTTTAACACTTAACAGAACAACCCATCAGACTCACACATTTATTAAACATAATTATACAGATAATAGCGCAATTACATACATTATATTATTGAATTTAACTGCCGTACAACGGCCTTATTCCCACATGCACTCTTCCTCGGATCCACAACCCGGTAGTTACTTCCTAAAGACACTTCGGCCTCAGCCTCTCCCCTCAGGGTCTTAACAGCACATTAATAATTCACTGGCACCGCAGTCTCTCAATATCACCTTCCTATTGCCATAACACCTTAGCATTCCACTAGCACCTCAGCAGGGCAATAGCACATTATCATTTCAATAGCCCATCAACATGGCAATAGTACATTATCATTTCAATAGCCCATCAACGTGGCAATAGTACATTATCATTTCAATAGCCCATCAACGTGGCAATAGTACATTATCATTTCAATAGCCCATCAACATGGCAATAGTACATTATCATTTCAATTAGCACATTCACGCTCATATCTACGTCCCTGTCCGTGGCCAGACTGCCACGACTTTATGTGCCTCTACTGTCCTGCACCGACAGCCTCACTCTTGGCCTATGTGTGGCCCCCGGCCCTATGCTGGCCTATCCCCTGTGCTCACCGAGGTGGCTCTTCGGCCCGTCCCCGACACCTACAAGAATAACATTACATTGGTATAATACCATACCATTTCTATTCACTCCACCTCTCCTTACAACCCATGAAGCGTACACACAATAGTTCACATTTCACTCACCAAACATCTTACGGTAACACACCTCCATCGTAGTACACAATACTCACTCGTGCTACAAATCCATGAACTCAACTTTCATCTATCGCTCATGGCGCACATTGCTATATCCAATATCAAGGACTTCCACATTCCTCACATATACTTATTTACATCATGGTAATAGACGAATATAATACATCAATCATAATTATCAATCATCGTTTCACCTACCAGTCATCACTGGAAAAAACTCTCTCACTAGTCTTCCGACTGCTCCCCTTATGTTCGCCCACTGGGCTTTCTCTTGAGTCCGCTCTTTAGGACGTTCTAACTTGCAGTGATAGTAATACAGCGCTCTCGCCTCATTCAGACCCCCACCACTCATAACATGCACGCTTTCCCTTACTTGTCTACGTGCGTTAATTTTACTCTCCTCCTTTCCCCCCGTAATTATTAACTATCGCTCACTCCACTCGTGACAATTCCCACTTCCAAGATACCGGCCAAGGAACTGGAGAGACTCTCTGCGAAAACTGTGACAAGAGACCCGAGCTTAGCAGAAATCTAGGTTAAGAAATTGGGCGGGCTTCAGCTGCCCCTTTTGAGCATTGCAACAATAATGACTGGGCCGTTTCACGCGATTTCGTGAATCCTGCCCCTTTTCTATGTGGGCAGGAAGAAGCTGACACGATGATGTGGCTTCATAAATTTAAATGCCTTACATGAAAGTCATAAGAAAAATATCAGGACTGCGCACACAGATGTCATTCTGGTCTGGTGCCCACTTTGCACAACTCTGGAAGTGTTTTGGGTTGCTTTTCCAATAGGAAGGATTTTAAGTATACTCCAGTGCTACAACCGCCAAACAGTTAATGCCTGAGTAGTCACGCTATCTTTCACGCGTCCACTAGCCGTGACAGCACTTAATCTTTCCTTTGCAAAGGCAAAAAAAAAATAGCTTGGGCAGCATGGAGCTCATATCTTGATACACAAATATTTCAATATCTGTCAGACTGCTTTCTGGTGTGGCTGTACTGGAAGAAGGCTCTCAGTACACGTGTGTGCACTTCCGAGTTAAGAAAGTACTATAGAAGAGCACGTTTCGCTAGACACGGCAGGATTGCAGAGGAAATACCCCCACTTTGGCATGTTCGTATTGAACAGATCAAATGTTTAGTTTTTCAAGCTTGGCATGTTTGTTTGGAGATCAGCCTGTTTCAGTTGAAATCCACAAGAAAGGCTGACCGATAGCTCAGCGTAATGGTCGTTTCGTCCTGTTCAGGATATTTCTACCGGACATGTTAACATTTTGCCAAGTACTAATTTAATTAATGAAGTGAGGCTACCGGGGAGAATGCAAAGACTCATGAAGCTGTAGGAAAGTCCCATTGCCATGCACAGAACCATGCTGTTGCAAAGAAAAATGTCTCCCATACCAATAAAGAGGTTAGGCCATCAAACAGTAACATGCCATCTCGAAAATAAATAAATAAATAAATAAATACAAGACATTTTCAGAGGAAAAGAACCCCTATCAAATAAGCGTTTCGGCCCCCGACTTCCTTGCACCCTATGGGGAGGGGGGCATTGGGTCTTTTGGTCATTCTACTTGTTCCATATCCTGCCAGCTGACCTCTTTTCAGTCATCTCTGTCAACGTCATCAGTTTTGATGACCCCCCCCCCCACCCCCCCCTCGCTAAGCTACTTTCCGGACTGTATACTGGTGCTCCTACAAATCCCGTGAAACCAATCTTGACCAGTGGCACTTTCGATGCGTATACGTTTCTGGCTATTTCCTTGACCAATTCGCTGGACATTGTCAGCTTCAATTTTATATTTACCAATGCAAATCGTCTCTGAAATTGTTGGCTCAGTCATGATCACTCTCTTACCTGCCTCGGGGTGGACGAAAATGTCTAGGAGCAGGAATGTGTCCTTGACAGTCTATAGGTCCTCGTTCCGTTATGGGTATGTTGACTGGTATTTTCCAGTCTACAGCGTCCTGGAATACGCTGGTTTCATTGTAATATGACCGGGGATGTTCTTTGACCGAGTCCATACATCGTCACAGTAACGATACAATGACCACTGGTCAGTTGGATAGTCACTTCACTTATTATAAAGGTCAGTGCATCATGCTTTGTTTATTAGCATTAGATTCTACACCTGACGATACTGATAAAATTTTTCTAGTGTCACGAGTAAGGTTGGTGGCCTTGTACGCCACGAGTCTAGGGGGTAAACTCGGCAGGGGAAAGCATGAATTTAAAGTTGTTTACGAGCGTGAAAAGATACACACGACTCGCTTGAAGATGGTACCGTGTGCAGAACCCTCCGGAGTATAAATAAGAGGAAGAGCTCACCACACGTGTTCCCAGATGATAGCTGCAGCAGTTGACGGTCCGGGCGACATGTGGAGGTCGTGCCATGGGGACCAGGGTTGTTTGAAAGTGTGTGGAGATCCATTACGTTAGTTTCGTGTTCCCCCAGATGATAGCTGCACTAGTTGACGGTCCGGGCGACACGTGGAGGTCGTGCCAGGGGACCACGGTTGTTTGAAAGAGTGTGGGGATCCATTTTGTTAGTTTTCTCTATCGATTGAAGCTTGGAGATCTTGAAGAGGGCATGGGAACCCTTCAAGACAGTTTATCCACGATGGCGGGTGTGAACCGTCTGTTTTCTTTATCGGCTGAAGCTTGGAGATCTTGAAGAAGGTACGGGAACCCTTCAAGACAGTTTATCCACGATGGCGGGTGTGAACCGTCTGTTTTCTTTATCGGTTGAAGCTTGGAGATCTTGAAGAAGGCATGGGAACCCTTCAAGTCAGTTTACCTACGACGGCGTGAGTGAATCACCACATTATCGTTTGAACCCTGGAGATATGAAAGTGTGTTCACAAGGAGAGACCTGTAAGGTATCAGTAGGGGATAGACTCTAGTAACTGATTGCCAAGTCCCCGATGGGGATTTGTGCATATCTTTGTTTTTCTTTGTTTATATATTTTGCCTTTTATGAGTTGAGTAATTTGGCAGAAGCCACTTGACACTCATATTGTAAAATAAATATTGTTTGATTTAAAAATTCACTCCATGTGTCCGTTGGTCGCTGGTCTGCTTGCTTGGCTTGGTAGCTGGGTTTTGAAAGGAAAGTAAATTAAGAGAAGTTCACGAAACCAAAAGTGGTCATTCTGGTCAGTTGGAGTGGCCTGTGGTCAGTTTGGCCACTAACAACGGATATGTGAGCACATACTGCTCATTTTCAATTTCCAATCTTAATATCGAATCAGGAAAAATATCAATGATTCACAGCTGTGGTGTCGAAATGGAAAGTTAAATGGTCATTACAAACGAACTGTGGATCATCACTGTGCTTATCGAAACTTTAGGAAATAAAATATTCCCCTTTCTTTTCGTTTTTCTAGCCTTGAGTCCATGTCATTCAAATACCAAGAAATATAAAGGAAATCAGAGGTCATTTTGAGGCGATGCTGTATCCATAATTGTTTGTATCCCCGCCTGAAACAACTATGGCAAGTTGATGCCTTTTTCACCAAATGCACAATTCTTGCCCTAACCGACTCTACTATAATTATTACAGACATCAAACTTGGGCATGCAGTGATATTATTCATGAATGAAATAAAACATCTATAGCGACTTGCACAAAGATCAACGCGAACCAGCGGCCTCACTTACTACATAATATTGGTTACTGATGACTGGTTCCTGCAAGGCGACTGGTAGGAATCTGCGGAAACGTTGACCCTCCTGCTGAAACACAAGAGTTCGACGAGATGATACACAAATTAGATAGATAGATAGATAGACAGACAGACAGACAGACAGACAGATATATAGATAGGTAGATCTTACAATATAAACATTAACGATTTGATTTATTGATAACATTTGATTTAAACAGGTTGATTCAAAATACCAAAAGCATCTTTTCTTTATCCGAAGCTTTGAGAGCATAAATTGCCAGTGCGACTCTAAGAAAATGGGACTGTGGTAAAATTAAATCACGGTGTTCAGAAATTTAACTGCATGTGTTAAAAGTTTACATCCATTCCATTCCACATGAAAAAACGTCTGTGCTGAACGATAGAAAGTATTTATTGACATGATGTCAATGTCGCTAAAAATAACGAGTCAAAGCCATGGGTACATTCAACTCGGGCAGTCATGCAGTCACATCGTGATATGTCTATTTTCGAGTCATCTCCACTGTAATGGAATGCTTTGTCATATCATGTTTCATGTAGTAATTCTATTCAAGGGATACAATAGAAGTACTATTGTGCCAGTTGTTATTTGTTAATTATTGTAGTTCATTCCCCTTATAGGGTAGTATTTAAGGAGTTGCTTCCCTAGCAGGAAACCAGTTATGATGTATGTAGCAGCAATAAAGATGTCAGCATAGACCCAGACCACGTGCTTGCTTCTTTACATTGGCGACGAGAATCGGTCAGCATCTAACTCACAGATAGCCATCCAGGGTTGCGAACAACTGTCCAAGTAACAGCAGACCCTCACAAACAAGATCCAGGTGATATTTTTTCATGTGTGTATCATCGTTTTCAGAATCTAGACATAGAATCTAGTCATGGCATTTGCACAACTGCCAAGCTATGAACCCTTAGACACAAGATCTGAAGGAGTATCAATCAGATGGTCCAAATGGATCAAGAGACTGACAGACAATCTCTTTGTAGCATATGATATGACTGATGACAAACGAAAAAAGGCACTCATGCTCACATATGCAGGCAACGACCTCAATGACATCGTAGAGAATCTCCCTCACGAACTAACCACACCTGGAGAGGATGAAAATGTATTTGACAAACTTGTGGATGCCATCACGAAACATTTCAATCCTAAAATCAACACAGAAATACAAAGATACACATTTCGTCAAATGAAACAAACTACAGATGAAATCGATGACTTCTACATTGAATTGTCAAAGCTAGCGCCCTCATGTGATTTCCATGACCCAGATGAGGAGATAAAGTCACAGTTGATAGCAGGCTGTAGATCGGCAAGGGTAAGAGAGAAGGGACTTTGCAATCCAAGTTTAAGCTTACAAGATCTTCTGCGATATGCCAGAACAACAGAACTATCTAAAAAACATGCATAGCATGTTGAGCACGAAGCAAGGTGTGACAGGCTGAATACGCAAAAAAAAACATCAATCACAAAGGCCCAAAAGCAACTTTTCTGGTAGACCGAACAGGAATCCGAATCAGAAATGTAGGAACTGTGGACGAGACTGGCCGCATTTTGGAAGACAATCCAACTGCCCCGCACATGGTAAAACCTGCAATTCATGTGTGAGACAAAATCACTTTGCGACAGTATGCAAAAGTACAAATAATCCTCAAACTCAGAGACATACAAATCAATATCAACCAGACAGGAGACAGTCAAACAATACAAACAGATCGTTCAGAACAAGAAAGTCAAATGTACGAAATGTGCAAGAAGAATCGGACGAATCTTCATCTGATTGTCACAAATCCCAGACTGGGAGATGTAATAAGTTATGACAGGACAACAATCACGAACAAACAAGTTAACACTTAACAGAACAATCCATCAGACTCACACATTTATTAAACATAATTATACAGATAATAGCGCAATTACATACATTATATTATTGAAATCAACTGCCGTACAACGGCCTTATTCTCACACACACTCTCCCTCGGATCCACAATCCGGTAGTTACTCCTAAAGGCACTTCGGCCTCAGCCTCTCCCCTCAGGGTCTTAATAGCACATTAATAATTTACTGGCACCGCAGTCTCTCAATATCACCTTCCTATTGTCATACACCTTAGCATTCCCCTAGCACCTCAGCAGGGCAATAACACATTATCATTTCAATAGACATTATCATTTCAATAGTACATTCTCCCCTCAACATGGCAATAGTGCATTATCACATTCACGCTCATATCTACGTCCCTGTCCGTGGCCTGACTGCCACGACTTTATGTGCCTCTACTGTCCTGCACTGACAGCCTCACTTCTGGCCTATGTGTGGCCTCCGGCCCTATGCTGGCCTATCCCCTGTGCTCATCGAGGTGGCTCTGCGGCCCGTCCTCGACACCTACAAGAATAACATTACATTGGTATAATACCCTACCATTTCTATTCACTCCACCTCTCCTTACAATCCATGAAGCGTACACACACTAGTTCACCTTTCACTCACCACACTTCTTACGGTAACACACCTCCATCGGAGTACACACTACTCACTCGCGCTACAAATCCATGAACTCACTTTCATCTATCGCTCATGGCGCACATTGCTATATCCAATATCAAGGACTTCCACATTCCTCACATATACTTATTTACATCATGGTAATAGACGAATATAATATAATACATCAATCATAATAATCAATCAACGTTCTACATACCAGTCATCACTGGAAAGACTCTCTCACTAGTCTTCTCGACTGCTCCCCTTATGTCTGCCCGATGGGCTCTTATTCACAGGTCCGTTCCGTAGGACCTTCTAACTTGCAGTGATAGTAATACAGCGCTTTCGCCTCATTCAGACCCTCCCACTACTCACAACAGCACGCTTAACTTACTTGTCCACCGTGAGCCTTTCTTACTCTACACCCGCTCTGTAGCAATCCCCTTAATTGCACTCACTCCACTCGTGACATCATCCCCCACCCCAAAAAAATTAATGCAATTGAGTGAGCGTGAGCAATACCTACACTAAAAAAACTGACCTCGCAGTTCCCCTAGTATATAGAATACCGAAATCAGGGGAAAATATGGGGATCAATATGGCCTGCAATATGCATATATGTGTCACATCATGAATAGCTGACTAATCACAATACTTAATACAGAATCAAAAACCAATCAACCTATCAACCATTCTTCATATCATATTTATAATGTCAATATTTTAAAGTCGACTCATTCACACAGATCCTGTCAATGTTCCTGTCCTCCGATGTATAAGCTCCTGAACACTTCCCCTAGGCTCGACTAAGGTAGTCGGCGATATGATTGCTGGTCCCTGGAATTGGTTGAATAACGAAGGTATACGGCTGCAAAGCCAATGCCCATCTAGACAAGCGTGGGCTGGACGAACGATTCTTCGACAAAAATGTCAGTGGCTTGTGGTCTGTCTGGATACAAAATTCTCGTCCCATGAGATAACGTCCTAGTTTCTGGACGGACCACACAATGGCAAGACACTCACGCTCTATCACAGAATACTTTCTTTCTCTCTGCAATAACTTCCTACTGACATAACATACAGGATGGAGACATTCGTTCTTCTCCTGTAGAAGACAAGCGCCGACACCAGAGTCCGACGCATCCGTTCTGAGGATAAAATTAGATCGAAAATCGGGTAATATCAGAATGGGTGACGATGATAATGCTGTCACCAAATTATCAAATGCTGTCTGACATTCAGACGTCCACTGGACCTTATCGGGTTGTCCCTTCTTAGTAAGGTCAGTAAGAGAAGATGACAAGGAGGAAAAATTTGGAATGAACTTTCTGTAATAATTTAAAATTCCCACTAAGCTTCTGACTTGTTTCTTTGTTTTAGGGATTTGCAACCCTACTAATTTGTCAATTTTTGTTACTTCAGGTCTCTGAACACCTCTACCCACGATATGTCCTAAGAATATTATCTCTGGACATGCCAAATCCATCTTTGCGGGTTTAGCAGTTAACCCAAAATGACGTAATCGTTGAAAAATTACTGTTAGTGTCTGAATATGATCAGACCATGTCGACGTATGACATGCTATATCGTCAAAGAATGACACGACATTAGGTATGTCCTTTAATACCGGTATGAGAATACCGATACTCTGGTCTCTCATGAAACCGCTGCAGCATATCAACGTGGAAAACCTTTACTGATCCATCAATGTGGATAGCGTAATCTACCTTCGAAACAATTCGCTCAATAACATAAGGACCTTTCCATGTCATCAATAACTTATTATGGTCCGTAGGTAACAACAATAGGACCTTGTCTCCTGGCTTAAAAATTCTCAGTTTGGACGCTCTATCTTTATAGTTCTTTGCTCTTGCTGAAGCGATACTAGACGCTTCTTCTGCTATAGTGCGCGCTGAAGATAATCTTTCTCTTAAATCAACAAGGTCTATCGAAACCTTTTTAAACGGTTCCGAAACCGTGGGGATCTTTTGAAGAGGAGCCTGGGGTGTACGACCCTTATGCGTCGTCTTTTGGCACGCACTGCACGTCTTACAATATAGCCGTACATCTCTATGTATCGATGGCCAATAAAAATCTTTCAGAATTCTCTGCTTGGTTCTAGCACTTCCCATATGATGCGCTAATGGAACATCATGGGCCAGACGCAATACTGTAGCAATTAACGACCGTGGCACGACGACCTGCTTTTGAACGGAAGCCACCGTGACGTACATACGGAACAGAATGCCCCCCTGGACAAAAAAAGAAGATGACCCGTTCTTGTATTTCCTCGTTTTCTCGGTTCGCGCCTCCCCAAAACATGGGTTTAATGATGGGTCCTCCCTTTGTAATCTCGCCAAGCGTTCTGGCGTGATATCTAGGTTGACCGCTGGCGTCGCCAAAGGTCTAATCTTATCTTTATCAGCTACCCGTCGACGTGTTTCGACCGCGGCGCAAAAGTCAATACCTTTTGATTGCGACCATGCTTGCACGTTCTCATCGGAAGGGGAAACTACCCGTGATACATTCCCAATGATGAGCTGGGCGCCTGGAAAACAACCAACGACTGCTTCGACTTCCCCGCTAAGGAAAGGTGTAGCTATCATTATTCTTGCCATGGGTAATTTCTCAATGGCCCCCGAAAATTGGATGCACGGGACAGTCTCACCTGTAAGCTGTGAATCCCGAATGCAGTCTCTATGCACTCCCACAACGGTAGATCCTGTATCTCGTAAAACCGAGACCGGTTCGTCCCCAACAAACCCCGGATAAACCCTAAGACCACCTCCTGTATGACATGAATTTATAACGGGGATCTTTCTCCCACAAGGTAAAACACCGGAAGATAATAACTTCTCACAACTGGGACACTTAGAATACTGTCCGCCTCCGTTGTCCGATGTAACACACGCAGCCGCATGATGAAATTTATTTGGGGAACATGGACTGGAGCTACTGTCCACGTTCGCCGCTATCCTACCTGCAGGGCAATTCACGCTGATGTGATCTGCTCTACCGCAGTTCCAACACTTCGCGGCCCTACACTCGCGTGAAAAGTGACCCACGCGTCCGCAAGTCCAACACTCCGCTCCCTGTGCTGCCCTAGGCCTGGGTCCCCGTGACCCTTCGCGACCGGAACTAAAGTCCCTATGCCGTCGGTCATCGGCAAAGGTCACAACTCGCCCCCGGCCATTACCGCGACCTAGCCCTCCTGCTCGGTCAAACTTACCGGATCCATATGCCGGTGATTGGTGATAGCCCCTACGCTGCCCCTGGGCTTGCCCGCTATAGGCACCACGCTGACGCGACCTGTCCCTAAGTCCTGCCGGCGACCCTTCGACAACGGCGACGTACCCAGCATCTTGGACGTACGCCCTGGCGACTGGTTTGGACGGATGTGCCGTACGGTATGCTTCCGCCAACTTAGACGCCTCCTGCACCGTCGCGGGTTCGTTCTCTTTCAGGAAAGCCACCAGATCTTTGTGGCACGACGCGTACAGCTGGTCACGGATCATTACGTCTTTCAGTTTAGCAAAATCCGCGCCCACATGCGCCAAGTCTACCCAGTTCGCGAAATACTCCGTTAGTCTCGCGACGAAGGCAGCAAAGTCCTCCCTGGTATCCGCACGTGCTCGCCTAAACTGCTCCCGGAAATATTCCTCGGTACGCGCAAATCGGCGAAGCAGCAAAGCCTTCAGCTTATCGTAATCTTGCACGTCTTCGCGCTGTAGCTCTTTAAAGTAGGTTAACGCTCGCCCCTGCAATAGAGACGCCAGGTACGTGGCCCATAATTCCTTATTTTCCCCCCATTGCAATTGTGCGTTCAGTTCGAACCTGTAAAGGAAGGCGTCTATGTCGTCCTTCCGGTCGTCGAACGTAGGGAGCTTAATCCTAACGCCACCTTTATTGTGTACCTGCCGCTCAACTGCTTCTGTTGGCGCATTCTTTTGGCTTTCCAACTCCGCGATTCTCATTCGCGTCTCTCTCTCCTGTTGGTTATCCCTAGCTTCTATCTCCCTTAACCTTAACTCCCTCTCCTGCTCCCGTTCCTTAGCCTCCCTTTCCTGTTGCTTAAACTCCCTTTCCTGTTGCTTAAACTCCCTTTCCTGTTCCTTATCCTTAGCCTCTCTTTCTTGTTGCTGAGCCTTAGCCTCTCTTTCCTCTTCTCTCTGTCGGTCTTGAGCCTCTTTTTCTCGCTCTCTATCCTTAGCACGCTCATCGCGCAAATCCGCCTGCTGTTCTTTAATCCAGCCGCGTAGCTCCTCTCCCTCCAGGCCAAGTTCCTTACCCAACTTCATTAGTTGTTGGAGTTCCGCCATTTCACAGATTTATGGTTATGGTATGTATTAAAAAAAACGGCTAACCTGCCGGTATGATAACTAACGACACGACCAGAGACCTGAGATCACACCAGATATAACAATACCCGGTTGTCTCAAATACAATTCAGAAATTTACCTTTACAGCACAACTAATTCTATATCTATAAAATGCATAGCACTATTAATTATAAAAGAAAATAGAAACGACAAGAATGAAGAAATACAGTAGAAGGACCACAAGTACGTCAAGGACAACGAACCAGACTAGGACAAAGCTTCTACAAAAAAAAACTATAATGGAAAAAAAAAATGCAACCTACTACGCCGATTACACTACAAGCTACGAACAAGAACAGAGTCTGAAAAAAAAAGAACGTATCTACAGAAAGGTAAGAGAGGGACAAGAGAGACGTCTTCCTAAAACAACGAGGAAGATGGAACGGCACAATCTAAACAAAAATACAGGTCCCTACAGAACTGTTCACTGTGATGAACGCGGTTCCTAGATTAGCCCACCTCCCGAAGAGGACAAACTACGCTCACCACAGCAAACCCGCGCCACCGCCCGTATAATCGATTACGACAAAAACAGCAAAAACAGGGAAACAGACAGATGAAAAGACAGCCCTCAATCCAGGGTACAAAATTTTCACTTAACTTTCAATTTTTGAGTTTAACTCCTCCCCTTAATCGGAGCTCTGGCCGCTTGACTCCTCAGGCTGGCACACACACTCTGCAGAAATTTAAGTACACATTAATACATATTCATCAAAATACATGCATCAATACATATTATTATTCATAAACATACATAAATCATACCATCATGAAATTTCCATTCATCCCACGAACAAAGACAACAGCACGAATTCCTAGCACAACAGAAAAATAACTAGATATAACGAATACACAATGTCAAAATGACCACAGGTAAACAGGACGAGCCCCCAGTGTCACAAATCCCAGACTGGGAGATGTAATAAGTTATGACAGGACAACAATCACGAACAAACAAGTTAACACTTAACAGAACAATCCATCAGACTCACACATTTATTAAACATAATTATACAGATAATAGCGCAATTACATACATTATATCATTGAAATCAACTGCCGTACAACGGCCTTATTCTCACACACACTCTCCCTCGGATCCACAATCCGGTAGTTACTCCTAAAGGCACTTCGGCCTCAGCCTCTCCCCTCAGGGTCTTAATAGCACATTAATAATTTACTGGCACCGCAGTCTCTCAATATCACCTTCCTATTGTCATACACCTTAGCATTCCCCTAGCACCTCAGCAGGGCAATAACACATTATCATTTCAATAGACATTATCATTTCAATAGTACATTCTCCCCTCAACATGGCAATAGTGCATTATCACATTCACGCTCATATCTACGTCCCTGTCCGTGGCCTGACTGCCACGACTTTATGTGCCTCTACTGTCCTGCACTGACAGCCTCACTTCTGGCCTATGTGTGGCCTCCGGCCCTATGCTGGCCTATCCCCTGTGCTCATCGAGGTGGCTCTGCGGCCCGTCCTCGACACCTACAAGAATAACATTACATTGGTATAATACCCTACCATTTCTATTCACTCCACCTCTCCTTACAATCCATGAAGCGTACACACACTAGTTCACCTTTCACTCACCACACTTCTTACGGTAACACACCTCCATCGGAGTACACACTACTCACTCGCGCTACAAATCCATGAACTCACTTTCATCTATCGCTCATGGCGCACATTGCTATATCCAATATCAAGGACTTCCACATTCCTCACATATACTTATTTACATCATGGTAATAGACGAATATAATATAATACATCAATCATAATAATCAATCAACGTTCTACATACCAGTCATCACTGGAAAGACTCTCTCACTAGTCTTCTCGACTGCTCCCCTTATGTCTACCCGATGGGCTCTTATTCACAGGTCCGTTCCGTAGGACCTTCTAACTTGCAGTGATAGTAATACAGCGCTTTCGCCTCATTCAGACCCTCCCACTACTCACAACAGCACGCTTAACTTACTTGTCCACCGTGAGCCTTTCTTACTCTACACCCGCTCTGTAGCAATCCCCTTAATTGCACTCACTCCACTCGTGACACTGATGACTATGTATTTTCGTCAAGTAGTATGAGAAAAGACATGCCTGTATTTTGCATCAACATACTTGGCAAAAAACTTTGATGTTCTCGCAGATTCTGGCGCAACAACAAACATCCTACCCATAACAGAGTTTGAGAAATTAAAACCAACGCCCACTCTCAGCAAGTGTTCAACAAGAATTTTTCCGTTCTCATCAACTTCTCCATTACATGTGCTCGGAAAATTCAGCACAGTTGTTAGTCACAATCAAATCCAAAAACCCATTGAATTTTTGGTCGTGAACACAAAAGACATACCAATCCTAGGATGGAAAGCAAGCCAGGAGCTGAAACTCCTGAGCATGGTTAACAAACTAGACGTTAATAACATCACAAAACAGTACCCTGATGTATTCACTGGCCTTGGGGAACTAAAGAATTATCAAGTTAGTCTCCACATTGACAAGAATGTTCCGCCGGTAGCCCAACGATACAGAAGAATCCCCTTCCACACGCGAAGACAATTGGATGAACACCTTAACAAAGAGGAAGAACTCGGAGTAATCGAACGAGCGACAGGTCCGACACCATGGGTGAGCCCACTGGTCATCGTTCCGAAACCAAAAAGTCCAAACAAAATAAGAGTATGTGTTGATATGAGAGCAGCTATCACCGCTGTCACAAATCCCAGACTGGGAGATGTAATAGTTTATGACAGGACGACAATCACGAACAAACAGTTTAACACTTAACAAAACAATCCATCAGACTCACACATTTATTAAACATAATTATACATATAATAGCGCAATTACATACATTATATTATTGAAATGACTGCCGTACAACGGCCTTATTCTCACACACACGCTCCCTCGGATCCACAATCCGGTAGTTACTCCTAAAGGCACTTCGGCCTCAGCCTCTCCCCTCAGGGTCTTAATAGTACATTAATGATTCACTGGCACCGCAGTCTCTCAATATCCCCTTCCTATTGTCATACACCTTAGCACTCCCCTAGCACCTCCGCAGGGCAATAACACATTATTATTTCCATAGCCATCAACATGGCGACAACATAATATCAGTTCACTAGCCTATCAACATGGCAACAATATAGTATCTCATTCACTCTCATATCTACGTCCCTGTCCGTGGCCTGACTGCCACGACTTTATGTGCCTCTACTGTCCTGCACTGACAGCCTCACTTCTGGCCTATGCACGGCCTCCGGCCCTATGCTGGCCTATCACTTGTGCTCCTCGAGGTGGCTCTTCGGCCCGTCCCCGACACCTACAAGAATAACATTACATTGGTATAATACCCTACCATTTCTATTCACTCCACCTCTCCTTACAATCCATGAAGCGTACACACACTAGTTCACCTTTCACTCACCACACATCTTACGGTAACACACCTCCATCGGAGTACACACTACTCACTCGCGCTACAAATCCATGAACTCACTTTCATCTATCGCTCATGGCGCACATTGCTATATCCAATATCAAGGACTTCCACATTCCTCACATATACTTATTCACATCATGGTAATAGACGAATATAATATAATACATCAATCATAATAATCAATCAACGTTCTACATACCAGTCATTACTGGAAAGACTCTCACTAGTCTTCTCGACTGCTTCCCTTTATGTCCGCCCGATGGGCTTTTATTCACAGGTCCGATCCGTAGGACCTTCTAACTTGCAGTGATAGTTATACAGCGCTTTCGCCTCCTTCAGACCCCGCCCCACTACTCACAACAGCACGCTTAACTTGCTGTCTACTGTGAGCCTTTCTTACTCTACACCCGCTCTGTAGCAATCCCCTTAATTGCACTCACTCCACTCGTGACATCATCCCCCACCCCAAAAAAATTAATGCAATTAATTTCAAATCGCATCAAGATGACTGTCAACGAGTGAGCGTGAGCAATACCTACACTAAAAAAAACTGACCTAGCAGTTCCCCTAGTATATAAAATACCGAAATCAGGGGAAAATATGGGGATCAATATGGTCTGAAATATGCATATATGTGTCACCTCACGAATAGCTAACTAAACACAATATCTAATACAGAATCAAAAACCAATCAACCTATCAACCATTCTTCATATCATATTTATAATGTCAATATTTTAAAGTCGACTCATTCACACAGATCCTGTCAATGTTCCTGTCCTCCGATGTATAAGCTCCCGAAATCTTGCCCTAGGCTCGACTAAGGTAGTCGGCGATATGATTGCTGGTTCCTGGAATTGGTTGAATAACGAAGGTGTACGGCTGCAAAGCCAATGCCCATCTAGACAAGCGTGGACTGGACGAACGATTCTTCGACAAGAATGTCAGTGGCTTGTGGTCTGTCTGGATACAAAATTCTCGTCCCATGAGATAACGTCCTAGTTTCTGGACGGACCAGACAATGGCAAGACACTCACGCTCTATCACAGAATACTTTCTTTCTCTCTGCAATAACTTCCTACTGACATAACATACAGGATGGAGACATTCGTTCTTCTCCTGTAGAAGACAAGCGCCGACACCAGAGTCCGACGCATCCGTTCTGAGGATAAAATTAGATCGAAAATCGGGTAATATCAGAATGGGTGACGATGATAATGCTGTCACCAAATTATCAAATGCTGTCTGACATTCAGACGTCCACTGGACCTTATCGGGTTGTCCCTTCTTAGTAAGGTCAGTAAGAGAGGATGACAAGGAGGAAAAATTTGGAATGAACTTTCTGTAATAATTTAAAATTCCCACTAAGCTTCTGACTTGTTTCTTTGTTTTAGGGATTTGCAACCCTACTAACTTGTCAATTTTTGTTTCTTCAGGCCTCTGAACACCTCTACCCACAATATGTCCTAAGAATACTATCTCTGGACATGCCAAATCCATCTTTGCGGGTTTAGCAGTTAACCCAAAATGACGTAATCGTTGAAAAATTACTGTTAGTGTCTGAATATGATCAGACCATGTCGACGTATGGCATGCTATATCGTCAAAGAATGACACGACATTAGGTATGTCCTTCAACACTAATCTCATTAATCGTGCAAACGTCGCTGGCGCGTTTACCAACCCAAATGGCATGACCTTAAATTGGAATAATCCAATGGGCGTTTGGAACGCCGTGTATTGTTTAGACTCCTCAGTAAGCGGGATTTCCCAATACCCTTTCGTCAAATCTATCTTGGAAAACCACGTGGACCCGGCCAATGAAGCTATTAATTCCTCCTGAAACGGAATAGGCTCCCTATCGCCTACCGTAATAGTGTTCAATCTTCGAAAATCAATACAGAACCGCACCGATCCATCAAGTTTTTTCACGAGGACGATGGGTGATGAATACGGCGATGTTGATGGTTCTATCACATCTAACTTCAACATTGACTCAACTTCCTTTATGACTCTATCTCTCGAAGAAAAAGGCAACGGATACGGTCTAAGAAATACTGGCTTATCGGAAGTCAACTTTATTTGGTGCTGGATCACCGTAGTGCGACCCGGCAAATCCGTAACAACATCCGGAAATGACGCTAACAGGGTCTCAAGTTCCCTACTCCTTGAACTCGTAAGGTCAGGGTTAATTTTTACGTCCCTGTAACCTTGTGTCGCAGTTAACTCCGGCAATTGAATTTGCAACTCTTGCTGCGCCTCGGTGTCGCTTACGTCACAGTCCGACTGGTCTACGACCCCCGTACAAGCAGTAGAGAAGACAGTCTCCTCTGGTCTTGTCTGTGCACACAGATACTGTGGTCTTTCATAAAATCTCTGTAGCATGTTAACATGGAAAACCTTACTCGCTCCATCAATGTGGATAGCGTAATCTACCTTTGAAACAACTCGCTCAATAACATAAGGGCCTTTCCATGTCATCAATAACTTATTATGGTCCGTAGGTAACAACAATAGGACCTTGTCTCCTGGCTTAAAAATTCTCAGTTTGGAACCTCTATCTTTATAGTCTTTTGCTCTTTTCGAAGCGATACCAGAAGCTTCTTCTGCTATAGTGCGCGCTGAAGATAGTCTTTCTCTTAAATCAACAAGGTACTGAAACCTTTTTAAACGGTTCCGAAACCGTGGGGATCTTTTGACGAGGAGCCTGGGGTGAACGACCCTTATGCGTCGTCTTTTGGCACGCACTGCACGTCTTACAATATAAACGTACATCTCTGTATACTGACGGCCAATAAAAATCTTTCAGAATTCTCTGCTTGATTCTAGCACTTCCCATATGATCCGCTAATGGAACATCATGGGCCAGACGCAATACTGTAGCAATCAACGACCGTGGCACGACGACCTGCTTTTGAACAGAAGCCACTGTGACGTACATACGGAACAGAATGCCCCCCTGAACAAAAAAAGAAGATGACCCGTTCTTATATCTCCTCGTTTTCTCGGTTCGCGCTTCCCCAAAACATGGGTTTAATGATGGATCCTCCCTTTGTAATTTCGCCAAGCGCTCTGGCGTGATATCTAGGTTGACCGCTGGCGTAGCCAAAGGTCTAATCTTATATTTATCAGCTACCCGTCGACGTGTTTCGACCGCGGCGCAAAAGTCAATACCTTTTGATTGCGACCATGCTTGCACGTTCTCATCGGAAGGGGAAACTACCCGTGATACATTCCCAATGATGAGCTGGGCGCCTGGAAAACAACCAACGACTGCTTCGACTTCCCCGCTAAGGAAAGGTGTATCTATCATTATTTTTGCCATGGGTAATTTCTCAATGGCCCCCGAAAATTGGATGCACGGGACAGTCTCACCTGTAAGCTGTGAATCCCGAATGCAGTCCCTATGCACTCCCACAACGGTAGATCCTGTATCTCGTAAAACCGAGACCGGTTCGTCCCCAACAAACCCCGGATAAACCCTAAGACCACCTCCTGTATGACATGAATTTATGACGGGGATCTTTCTCCCACAAGGTAAAACACCGGAAGATAATAACTTCTCACAACTGGGACACTTAGAATACTGTCCGCCTCCGTTGTCCGATGTAACACACGCAGCCGCATGATGAAATTTATTTGGGGAGCATGGACTGGAGCTACTGTCCACGTTCGCCGCTATCCTACCTGCCGGGCAGTTCACGCTGATGTGATCTGCTCTTCCGCAGTTCCAACACTTCGCGGCCCTACACTCGCGCGAAAAGTGACCCACGCGTCCGCAAGTCCAACACTCCGCTCCCTGTGCTGCTCTAGGCCTGGGTCCCCGTGACCCATCGCGACCGGAACTAGAGTCCCTATGCCGTCGGTTATCGGCAAAGGTTACAACTCGCCCCCGGCCATTACCGCGACCTAGCCCTCCTGCTCGGTCAAACTTACCGGATCCATATGCCGGTGATTGGTGATAGCCCCTACGCTGCCCCTGGGCTTGCCCGCTATAGGCACCACGCTGACGCGACCTGTCCCTAAGTCCTGCCGGCGACCCCTCGACAACGGCGACGTACCCAGCATCTTGGACGTACGCCCTGGCGACTGGTTTGGACGGGTGCGCCGTACGGTATGCCTCCGCCAACTTAGACGCCTCCTGCACCGTCGCGGGTTCGTTCTCTTTCAGGAAAGCCACCAGATCTTTGTGGCACGACGCGTACAGCTGGTCACGGATCATTAGGTCTTTCAGTTTAGCAAAATCCGTGCCCACATGTGCCAAGTCTACCCAGTTCGCGAAATACTCCGTTAGTCTCGCGACGAAGGCAGCAAAGTCCTCCCTGGTATCTGCACGTGCTCGCCTAAACTGCTCCCGGAAATATTCCTCGGTACGCGCAAATCGGCGAAGCAGCAAAGCCTTCAGCTTATCGTAGTCTTGCACGTCTTCGCGCTGTAGCTCTTTAAAGTAGGTTAACGCTCGCCCCTGCAATAGCGATGCCAGGTACGTGGCCCATAATTCCTTATTTTCCCCCCATTGCAATTGTGCGTTCAGTTCGAACCTGTAAAGGAAGGCGTCTATGTCGTCCTTCCGGTCGTCGAACGTAGGGAGCTTAATCCTAACGCCACCTTTATTGGGTACCTGCCGCTCAACTGTTTCTGTTGGCGCATTCTTTTTGAGTTCTAATTCCGCGATTCTTACTCGCGCGTCTGTCTCCCGCTCTTGAGCTTCTATCTCCTTTAACCTTAACTCCCTCTCCTGCTCCTTATCCTTAGCCTCTCTCTCCTGCTCCTGAGCCTTAGCCTCTTTTTCTCGCTCTCTATCCTTAGCACGCTCATCGCGCAAATCCGCCTGCTGTTCTTTAATCCAGCCGCGTAGCTCTTCTCCCTCCAGGCCAAGTTCCTTACCCAACTTCATTAGTTGTTGGAGTTCCGCCATTTCACAGATTTATGGTTATGGTATATATTAAAAAAAACGGCTAACCTGTCGGTATGATACTAACGACACGACCAGAGACCTGAGATCACACCAGATATAACAATACCCAGTTGTCTCAAATACAATTCAGAAATTTACCTTTACAGCAAAACTAATTCTATATCTATAAAATGTATGCACTATTAATTATAAAAGAAAATAGAAACGACAAGAATGAAGAAATACAGTAGAAGGACCACAAGTACGTCAAGGACAACGAACCAGACTAGGACAAAGACCTAAAAAAGAAAATATAATGGAAAAAAAGAATGCAACCTAACTACGCCGATTACACAACAAGGTACGAACAAGAACAGAGTCTGAAAAAAAAGAACGTATCTATAGATAGGTAGAAAGAGGGACAAGAGAATACGTCTTCCTGCGGAACAGAGAAGATATCGACGCTACAACTAAACAATATTACAGGTCCCTACAGAACTGTTCACTGTGATGAACGAAGTTCCAAAGTTTACCACACCTTTTTAAAAGGATAAACTAAGTTCAACACAGCAAACCCGCGCCACCGCCCGTATAATCAATTACGACAAAAACAGCAAAAACAGGGAAACAGACAGATGAAAAGACAGCCCTCAATCCAGGGTACAAAATTTCAGTTTCACTTAACTTTCAGCCTTATGAGTTTAAGTCCTCGACCTAATCGGAGCTCTGGCTACTTGTCTCCTCAGGCTGCACGCACACACTCTGGAAAGTTTAAATACACATTAATACCTATTCATAGCAATACATGCATCAATACATATTATAATTCATAAACATAAATAAATCATATCATCGTGAAATTTCCATTCATCCCACGAACAAGGACAACAGCACAAATTCCTAGCACAACAGAAAAACAACTAGATATAACGAATACACAATGTCAAAATGACCACAGGTAAACAGGACGAGTCACAACGGACGAGCCCCCAGTGTCACAACGGACGAGCCCCCAGTGTCACAAATCCCAGACTGGGAGATGTAATAGTTTATGACAGGACGACAATCACGAACAAACAGTTTAACACTTAACAAAACAATCCATCAGACTCACACATTTATTAAACATAATTATACATATAATAGCGCAATTACATACATTATATTATTGAAATGACTGCCGTACAACGGCCTTATTCTCACACACACTCTCCCTCGGATCCACAATCCGGTAGTCACTCCTAAAGGCACTTCGGCCTCAGCCTCTCCCCTCAGGGTCTTAATAGTACATTAATGATTCACTGGCACCGCAGTCTCTCAATATCCCCTTCCTATTGTCATACACCTTAGCACTCCCCTAGCACCTCCGCAGGGCAATAACACATTATTATTTCCATAGCCATCAACATGGCGACAACATAATATCAGTTCACTAGCCTATCAACATGGCAACAATATAGTATCTCATTCACTCTCATATCTACGTCCCTGTCCGTGGCCTGACTGCCACGACTTTATGTGCCTCTACTGTCCTGCACTGACAGCCTCACTTCTGGCCTATGCACGGCCTCCGGCCCTATGCTGGCCTATCACTTGTGCTCCTCGAGGTGGCTCTTCGGCCCGTCCCCGACACCTACAAGAATAACATTACATTGGTATAATACCCTACCATTTCTATTCACTCCACCTCTCCTTACAATCCATGAAGCGTACACACACTAGTTCACCTTTCACTCACCACACATCTTACGGTAACACACCTCCATCGGAGTACACACTACTCACTCGCGCTACAAATCCATGAACTCACTTTCATCTATCGCTCATGGCGCACATTGCTATATCCAATATCAAGGACTTCCACATTCCTCACATATACTTATTCACATCATGGTAATAGACGAATATAATATAATACATCAATCATAATAATCAATCAACGTTCTACATACCAGTCATTACTGGAAAGACTCTCACTAGTCTTCTCGACTGCTTCCCTTTATGTCCGCCCGATGGGCTTTTATTCACAGGTCCGATCCGTAGGACCTTCTAACTTGCAGTGATAGTTATACAGCGCTTTCGCCTCCTTCAGACCCCGCCCCACTACTCACAACAGCACGCTTAACTTGCTGTCTACTGTGAGCCTTTCTTACTCTACACCCGCTCTGTAGCAATCCCCTTAATTGCACTCACTCCACTCGTGACAACCGCAATCAAAAGAGAACGCCACAACACGCCTACTCTAGATGAGCTGACGACACTGCTGTCTGGAGCAAGATGGTTCAGCAAACTTGACCTCAACCAAGGCTACAACCAGCTCGAACTGGACGAGGCATCGAGATACATCACCACCTTCGCTACGCATAGAGGATTGTATCGCTTCAAAAGATTAAATTTTGGAGTGAACAGCGCTGCTGAAGTATTTCAAGAGGCGATCAGACAAACTCTGAATGGACTGCCTGGAGTGGTGAATGTCAGTGACGATATCTTGGTTTTTGGCGGAGACGAAAAGAAGCACGATCACAACCTGAAACAAGTTCTGGACAGACTGCGTGAGAGGAACTTGACTCTGAACCTCGACAAATGTCAGTTCATGAAAGAATCTGTCGAATTCCTAGGACACACTTTCTCTTCGGAAGGAATAAAACCATCACCGAGCAAGCTGAAAAGCATAAGCGAGATGCCGACACCAACAAATGTCACTGAAGTGAGAAGTCTACTTGGAATGTTGAACTTTTGTGGAACAAGGTTCATTCCTGACTATGCAACACTAACATACAAGCTCAGAC
The DNA here is from genome assembly GCA_963931925.1 of Onchidella celtica. NCBI lineage: Eukaryota > Metazoa > Mollusca > Gastropoda > Systellommatophora > Onchidiidae > Onchidella > Onchidella celtica. Next base: position 5,106,652 of record OZ007580.1, on the reverse strand, counting down.
AGCTGACACAAAAGAACATGAAGTTCAAATGGACAAAAGAACATGATGAAGCTCTCGAAGCTATCACAACTGAACTAAGAAAATCAGTGAGCTTGTCATACTTCAATCCAAATGTCAAGAACAGATTTGATTCATAAATGTTTCCACTGAGTAAATTTTTGTGAGAGAGCAGTGAGTAATTTTTACAAACGTAATTATTGTGCGAGCCAGCACAACTTGGTCTCGTAAACAATTTGTTTTGAACAGTTTTTTTCCTAATAGATAGACAGAAGGTGTGGGGAAGGATAGACGGACAGCGTAGGTGTGCATGACTGAGCACTTTTTATATCTCGTGTTTTGAACTAGGTTTAGTAGAGAGGGAAGGGGTGAGTAGGAATTAAATGTTATTGAGACGTCTGTTGACGTACAGAAAATCCGTGATCCAGAGTAAAAGCTCGGGGTTTTGAACATGTTAAGAATTTATTACTATAAAATTACATTTTATTGTCTTGAGTGATTCGACCTTTGATGTCGACCCAAGGTCGTTGCGTAGGGCTGTTACTTAAAATAACTCGGTTCGGCAGCTGAGCTAGAGGTGGTTGCACCAATCAAATGTATGAATCTGGACGGAAGGTCGAGACATAGCTTTAGTATTTCAACCCGTGCAGAGCTTAGATAGATGCCACATGTAGACAATCCATTTACGAGGTGGACGGCGATAGTCCTCAGCCAGATGAGAGACATAAGAGACGCAGTTGAGCAGTCCATATTGTGAGGAGCGCCATGAGTTAAAGCTCCAGAGCCTAAGCTACTTGGTTTGATATAAACCCACAGCGTTTACATCCAGCGCTCTCACTCCCAGTGAGGGCCGCATGGTGAGAGTCCATACTAAGTTGTAATGATGAAAGTGAACCGTTCTACTTACTTTTGAAGACAGTTTCAGAGCTACCGCCAGACAACGCATGGTTGTACAAGCATTCTCCATGGCGTGTCTAGAGGAAATGTCCATATCATAACATGTCTCATTGAATTAATAGAATTTAAACTGTTATATCCGTCGCCACGTGCGCGGATTCTATTTGGCATATAACTCATATGACCTGCAAGTAGTTAGAGTGAATAAGTTAGTCTTTATAGAAAGCTGTAGTTTCATTAGTAGATTCAGTTGCCTTTGAATTGATATTTATATTTATAATTATATTTGTTACATTAATTCCTGTAATTAAACTGCCCTACAGTTCTGCTAAAAATCAAAGCAATTGATTTATTTAGTTTTTAGAGTGCAAGTATTTTTTTTGTGTGTTCGTCGATTGTGGGAGCGGACCTCGAAAGAGTGTCAGTCGAATTATCCCCATCTAACCCACATCGCGACACCAAACATGTCTACTCAAATGCATGTAGATGCAAGTCCGGTCGGTATATCAGCAATCCTCACACAAGGCAAGAGTGGAAACCATCAAGTGGTTCAATTTGCCAGCCGATCTCTGTCTGAAACTGAACAAAGATACTCACAAACAGAAAGAGAAGCACTAGCCGTAACATGGGCTTGTGAGTACTTTCATGTTTATCTGTTTGGATCACCAACATTCACAGTGTACACAGATCACAAACCCCTTGTGACGCTGTTTGGAAACCCGAAAACGCAGTTACCAGTCAGAATTGAAAGATGGGTCATGCGAACGCAAGCATATAATATGAATGTTGCCTTCAGACCAGGAAAAGACAATCCTGCTGATTATATGAGTAGACATCCTCACCGACAAACGAGACTAAGTTCAAGAGAGGAAAAGATAGCCGAAGAATACATCCAATACATTGCAAAAAAACGATGTTCCAAAGGCAATGACTCTAGAAACGGTGCAAGAAGAGACATTGAAAGATCCTACAATACAAGCTGTCCTAGAATCCATTAAAACAAACAACTGGTCAAGACATCAACAAGTGCCTCCTGATGAAATCAGAAACTTTGAAACTCTTAAACAGTGTGCAAATGAACTCACTGTCACTCAGGATGGACTTCTTCTCAAGTGCAAACAGATTGTCTTACCGAGATCTTTACAAGACAAAGCTGTTCAAATTGCACACGGTGGACACCAAGGAAAGACGAAAACATTATCACTGCTACGAGAAAAGGTTTACTTCCAGGGCATGAGCAGTGCAGTTGAGAAATCTGTAAAAAACTGCCTAGCTTGTCAAATTGCTACACCCTCCACAACTAGGGAACCATTACGAATGTCTGAACTACCTCTCAAACCATGGTCACAACTCAGCGCTGACGTTGGACACCTGCCAGATGGCACATACTTACTGGTCGTAACAGATGAATATTCACGATATGTTGTTGTAGACACGCTGAAAAGCACATCCGCACAATCTGTTATATCTAAACTTGACAAGATTTTCTCTGAATTCGGTATCCCCGATGAACTGAAAACCGACAATGGACCACCATTCAATGGTACAGAACTCAGAACATACCTTCAAAACATGGGGGTCAAACACCGAAAGATAACTCCCCTATGGCCTAGAGCTAATGCAGAAACTGAAAGGTTCATGAGAACAATCAAGAAATCCATCAAAGCTGCAAGAGCTGAAGGAAAATCATGGAAGCAAGAAATGTTCAAATTTCTGCTCGCATACCGGACAACTCCACATTCTACAACAGGACTAGCACCAGCACAAGTACTGTTTGGTAGAAACTTGAAAACGACGTTACCTGAACCTCCCACTGAACTAGACCTCTGTCCTGATGTTGATATTGACACTATCATCAGACAAAACGATGCTAAGGCGAAGCAACGAATGAAGTTTCATGCGGACAAGAAACCAAACATTAAACCGTCCTTGATCAACATTGGAGACAGTGTGTTAGTAAAAGACACAACCAAAATCAATCCTATGACTCCATATGAACCTACACCATATGTTGTACAATCTACTACAGGTTCCATGATCACCGCGAGAAGAAACAACAAATCTATCACACGTAACAGCAGTTTCTTCAAGAAATCTCCGAAACATGCAACTGGCGCGGAAGAAGAAAGTGAAGAAGAACCAGTCGAACTGTACAAGGAAGAAACAGGAACAGCAGAAACTGAAACACCAGTTGAAACCAACCACAGTGATGAGAACCAACAAATTCAGCCCGAACCTGTTCCTGAACCTGAACAAAGACCAAGGAGAACAAGAAGACCTCCCAAACGCTTTGAAGACTACCGGTACCAGAGATACTGATGATTCTATATCTAATCTAGATAACAAAATCGAGCATCAAATTCTACGTTCAAGCCGTATCGTTTCCTATGGGCATTCTCCAATTCCAGCAGAGACTCACCAGATGATGATGTTATGCCCCAACGAACTAACAAGGCAAAAGCTCGTTAAGCCTTGTCGCCCTTTATTTTGACCCTTATGGTCTCATCGTTTATTTGATACAATTCGTATCCAAGCTTATTCGTTTCATCGTTTACTTGTGGTTAGGAAGAGCACACACACATTGTGACACAAAATAGAATCTAATCCATCATGCCATTATTATTGTTTGACTGAACCTCAAACTCAAGCTTAAAGATGTCTCAAATATCTACCAACAATAAACACTCCAGTAATTAATCCATGAACAATTTGAACTCTCAGAGACAAGTCCAAGAAACTCTCACTTTTCACAACTCCTGCGCTCGAACTCGAACTAGAATCTAGAAATCTACCTCCTTGCCAAAGAACTTCAACACAGTCGTTACTTTTGAAATTCGCTCATTTCATGTTTTGTTTCAGCCTTAGATTATAATTATTGACTTAGTCCTGATACAACTTGAAGCAACCTGAGACCCATCCCCGAAGGCCCTGACTCTGACGACTTTGGCTCAGTTATTATTACATAGCATCAAATCCGAGGAAGGAAGAAATGTAATGGAATGCTTTGTCATATCATGTTTCATGTAGTAATTCTATTCAAGGGATACAATAGAAGTACTATTGTGCCAGTTGTTATTTGTTAATTATTGTAGTTCATTCCCCTTATAGGGTAGTATTTAAGGAGTTGCTTCCCTAGCAGGAAACCAGTTATGATGTATGTAGCAGCAATAAAGATGTCAGCATAGACCCAGACCACGTGCTTGCTTCAGTCCTTTACATCCACGGATATGTTTTGTTTATTGGCTGAGAGTTAGCATATGCTATGCGACGAAAAACGATTTTGTTCTCATACTTTTTCACCACTGAAAATCATCATTTTTTATTTCACTGATTTGTTGTTTGTTGATCACAACATAATCATGAACTAACTCTCAAAAGTTTGAGCGATTCATTGGTTGTTTAAATTATGAGAGTGAGAGAGAGAGAGAGAGCTAGAGAGAGAGAGAGAGAGGGGGGAAAGAGAGAGAGAGAGAGAGAAAGAGAGAGAATAAGTGAGAGAGAAAGAGAGAGAGAATAAGTGAGAGAGAAAGAGAGAAAGAGATGGAGATAGACAGCCAGACACACACACATACATACAGAGAGAGAGAGAGAGAGAGAGAGAGAAAGAGAGAGAGAGAGAGATGTTACATATTTTGTTTAATGAACGGGTAGGGAGCAATACAATCTAGCATGGGAGATATTTCCAGTTGATTTATCATGTCATAGCTTTGAACAGTGGAGGATTTCCTACGTAATTTTATTTTTACACTGACCGATAAAACACTGAATAAAAGTAACAAGTTTGAATACGATAAAGAAGGGGTGTGTAGTACTCCCATTGTGCGTGATATGTCATGACATGATAGTGATAGGAAGTGTATGAAAGAACAATATCGACAGGTCTAAAACGTTTACTGATAAAGACAGCAAATTCCATGCCTAAAAACTGAGTGTTGTTTTTGGGTATCACTACGTATCTATCTATATCTATATCTGTCTATACTATATATATTTGTGGACTTGATTTTTCGTTGCAAAAGGCTTCTGAACCACTCAACACTCAGACTTCAAATTTTATGTGGTACATCACAATGGATGTAAGGGTGCACAGTTTTTAATAGAAGCCTCAAATCGGTGTAGTTTTTTTTATTGGAAATTTATTGTTTCGCCATGATTTAGATCTATTTCGAGTCATGGTTCGCCATTTTAAGGTTTCGTTATCACTTCCTGCGATATGTTCACTATCAAACACACTAACCCGTGCGCAAATCATGCTGTTGTACGTGATGCGCAGGGTGTCAACTCACAAAGGCAGAGCAGTGAGACTTATTTAAAAACAAACAAACAAAAATAAAATAAACAAATAGGAACAGGCCAGATGAAGCAGGTCCATAATAACCACCCAGAACTGAAACCAATATTCAAACCGATTTATCCCGGGCAGGGCCGGGGACCTCAGCTAGTGTGTAAATGTTTTTGCGCATGAGTGAGAATAACCAATCCTGATTAGATAATACATGCACATGTGTTGTGTCTTTCCATCTACACCAATGGTTCCCAAACATTCCGGGCTCCGCCCCCTCGACTCCCAAGCAGGGATATCTAAGAAGTCTTAGATCTCCCCGTTCAGTAGTTTTCACTCTGTCTCTTCACTTGGAGAGAAGGTGGGGGACAGCACTGAAGCCTTGCTCTACCACTTTAATGTCAGGAAGGCAAAAACGTCGTTGTTGACTCCCTTCCAAAGCAAAGGCTAGCGGTCAGAAAATGTTTTTGTAACAGAAAATTCAATTCCCAATATGCATTTTTTACTTTGACCTCTGCTCCAAGTCAGTGAAATCAGTTCTGTCTCCACAATTCCTGTTTCATGATTTGCTGATAATCTTAATCATCCACACTGGTATTTAAAAAAAAAAGTGTCTGCAATTTGGACGGCATGTCTCTGTGCAGCTTATCCACGTGTGGACAATGTACTATAAGGTCGTGGCCTGGTGCGGCGTTCTTTTCCTTTCTCTGCTTCAGAGAGACTCTGAAACTGGAAGAGCTCAAGAAAGCTGCCAATGCTTTTGTTGAGTTTGTATAAGTCTAACTTGGACAGAAGGGTGCAGAGGGCTGATTTGTCTTTTGTAATATGGTAATCTCATTTCTTTGCAGCTGCAAAGAATCCTCGTAGAATTTAGAGAAAATATCTGACAACTAAGCAGTGTCATGCTTGATGATTCTTAGTTCATCACAGTGAACTGAACTGAAGTTGAAGAAGAACTCAACATCTATTTTAAAAAAGAGAATAGAAACGTCTCAAGCACTGTCCCTTTGACACATCTCTAACTTGTGGGTGCAACAACAAACATACAAAAATTGTCATAATTCTCAATGCAGAGGTGTCGAAACAGTCGAAATTGAGAGCATATACCTTGAGTTATTTGCTGGCAGTGATAATGATTTGTGAAGTCGATCACCTACATTTGGCGCGCATGAGTTCTGAAGCAGGACTGCGGCTTACTACTTTTATTGTAAGAGAGAGAGAGAGAGAGAGAGTACCCATCGAATAATGTTTTCTCCTCAGCAATGGTTGCCTCCCCCTTGCCTTTGTTTTGTTTCGACTTTAAACTTCCGGTTGCGTTTCAAAGTTTGAAGGCATAAGTTTCTGTGCCGTCTGCTTTATGCACGGTACGGGCCATGCGGGTGCTGCTGTGCCAGTTGTGAGTTGTTTTCTTCCTAGATCTACATAATCTGTGTGCTGATTGTGCGTGTTGTTTGCAACCCGTTCTTTGAACGGGCTCTTACACTAGTTAAAAAAGAAAATTGTATCTCATGTCCTAAATTTTATATTAATTAAATGCAAACTGAAGACTTTCATTGCATGGTTATTACTGAAACTTATTTGAAGTGACAAGAATGTCACAGAGCCCGGATAATTTCCCATAGATTTTATTGTTTTGGAGAAACCTCAAGGGCATTCAAATTGAGTTTCAGAGAGGACAGAGAGTAAATTCCCTTTGGCTTAGTTTACATAGTAATTGCATTTTCAAATTAAAATAAAAAACCATTCGCATGGCCCTATCGCTTGTGTATCTTGCACTATACAGTAAACTGAAAACATCATTTCCTTGTTTCGACTTTTCTCAACAACGGTATTTTCATGCTCTGAAAAAAAGAAAAAAAGTTTAAAAAAAAAACAAATTTAGTTCGATAGTTTGTTATGATCGAGATGGGACAAGTTGTACCCCGGAGCTCATATATTCCATTACCAGGGATACTTTCTGTATAGCCTGTGATCTTTTTTATGCAATTTATCTACAAAATGTAATCTAGGTGCCAGAGGCCTACTAGACTCTCCAGTTATCACTCCCATGGATGTACTCTTGCTCTCCTGGTCAATCTTTCTACGTGTTCGGTGACACTCACCATATCAGGACGAGAGTCCAGAGACAGAGTATCAAACTGGCAACACCGGCATGTGGCAACTCCAGTGTGTACAGGCTTTGTCAACATCAGCTACAGTTTGAGAAACGGCCAAGAAACGAATTCAGAGGATTTCATACAGCTTTGACACTGAAGTTTTGTCTTCGATTCGGCTCTTGGAAGACTTTTTAAGTTTGATATCTGTACGTTTTTAATTGTTTGTAATCAGAACAATCTGCTTTAATTAAATAAATAATCCTATAAGCTTACGTCACTGTTTTTGTTTGTTTGTTCTTTTGATATTTTTATTTCTTCCCATGTCGATGCATGTGCATTGTACAGTAGTTGTGACTGCTGTTGTTGTCGATGTTGCTTCTGTTGAAAGTTGTCTGATGTTGTCTGCCCTCAGTGCAAGGCGTTGTTGGGACGCGCAGACATTCATGCACTTATTCTGTGTACTTCTGAACCCAGACTGAGCTTGTTACAAGAATTTTGTCTCATGGGGCACCCTAAGAATCGCACTTGACCTATTCAGTCTTACAGGTTAGAGATCGAGCGTTTTCTGCTTCAGAAAACAAAAACAACAACAACAAGAAACAATAACTTTGCAAGTGAATACGCAAAGTAACAATAGAGGTTTATTTGAAAATGGGACAGTTTCATTTCTGTTCTCAGTGTTATTCCATTGTAGTGTTCACATGTCACGCAGTGTCCAAGTTCCACCTTAGCCATCCACATATTAGTCATATATACCATGTTATTGTTATCACTCCAAACACGCTGTGTGGCGTGAACATTTTCTGTCTCAATGAAACATAATTATTTGAAGTGGGGTGCAAGCACAAATAACCACATCTCTCACAATGGAACCCAAATAGAATATCAGCGACAACATGAAAAAAAACAAGCGACAAGAGTACGAAAAATACAGTCAAACCTTGGATGGCAGTGCGAAAATGGATGCACCAACAGATACCTATACTGTAAACAAGGTTATTTTTCATTTCGTTCAGGACTTTTATCTTATTTAGCGATTACACATATTTTAGACAATTTACAGACATTACAGACACATAGAAAAGTTGACTTTGTATGCCAGGATATTAATTATTCACTAAAAGATCATGAAAGTTGATAGTTAGTTGACAGTGTCTTGCTACACTGTGCAACTCTTGATAGCAGTTGAAAATCGCTTCTTTCACTAGTACTTGACCGAGACAGCATTCATAGAATTTTGTAAAGAAAAAAAAATCATATAAGCCTTTAGAGGCATTTCACAAATAAACAGTATCTAAATAAATCTCTCCATACTTTGATTTACATCAAGAGAAGCTGCACTGGAATATGAGTAGGTGTGTACAGGGATGGGGTGCTTTGGGTCATGAGTACTTAATTCTATCGACATTGCACAAATAAACTTTATGTAAACAAATCTCTCCATACTTTGATATGCATGTGTATCAACAGAAGCTGTACTGGAATATGAGTAGGCGTGTACAGGGATGGGGTGGTTTGGGTCATGAGTACTTAATTCTATCGACATTGCACAAATAAACATTATGTAAACAAATCTCTTCATACTTTGATATACATGTATATCAATAGAAGCTGTACTGGAATATGAGTAGGTGTGTGCAGGGATGGGATGCTTTGGATGACGAGTACTTAACAGGGCTTGTGGTCATGCACCCTGGTTGACCGCCGAGACATTAAAAACGCAGCACAAAGCCTACGGTTACTATGGTTATTAATGCTCATGCGATTTGCTGTCATAATTATTAGAGTTGTGTCTTAGTTTCATGTTCCCGTTGACTCTGCCTTGTGCCAGTGCTCCGTATGTGTGATCATTGTCACGAGTGGAGTGAGTGCAATTAAGGGGATTGCTACAGAGCGGGTGTAGAGTAAGAAGGGCTCACGGCAGACAGGTAGGGAAAGACGTGAAAGGAAGAGAGTAAAATTAACGCACGTAGACAAGGAAGAAAAGCGTGCATGTTATGAGTGGTGGGGGTCTGAATGAGGCGAAAGCGCTGTATTACTATCACTGCAAGTTAGAAGGTCCTACTGAACGGACGCTAGTAAGAGCCCAGCGGGCGGACATAAGGGGAGCAGTCGAGAGACCAGTGAGAGAGTTTTTTCCAGTGATGACTGGTAGGTAGAACGTTGATTGATTATTATGATTGATGTATTATATTATATTCGTCCATTACCATGATGTAAATAAGTATATGTGAGGAATGTGGAAGCCCTTGATATTGGATATAGCAATGTGCGCCATGAGCGATAGATGAAAGTGAGTTCATGGATTTGTAGCGCGAGTGAGTAGTGTGTACTCCGATGGAGGTGTGTTACCGTAAGATGTGTGGTGAGTGAAATGTGAACTAGTGTGTGTACGCTTCATGGGTTGTAAGGAGAGGTGGAGTGAATAGAAATGGTAGGGTATTATACCAATGTAATGTTATTCTTGTAGGTGCCGAGGTCGGGCCAAAGAGCGCCGCCTACGGTGATAGGCCAGCATAGGGCCGGAGGCCACACATAGGCCAGAAGTGAGGCTGTCAGTGCAGGACAGTAGAAGCACATAAAGTCGTGGCAGTCAGGCCACGGACAGGGACGTAGATATGAGCGTGAATGTGATAATGTACTATTGCCATGTTGATGGGCTAGGAACTAATAATGTACTATTGCCATGTTGAGGGGCTATTGAAATGATAATGTGTTATTGCCCTGCTGAGGTGCTAGGGGAGTGCTAAGGTGTATGACAATAGGAAGGTGATATTGAGAGACTGCGGTGCCAGTGAATTATTAATGTGCTATTAAGGCCCTGAGGGGAGAGGCTGAGGCCGAAGTGCCTTTAGGAGTAACTACCGGGTTGTGGATCCGAGGGAGAGTGTGTGTGAGAATAAGGCCGTTGTACGGCAGTTAATTTCAATAATATAATGTATGTAATTGCACTATTATCTGTATAATTATGTTTAATAAATGTGTGAGTCTGATGGGTTGTTCTGTTAAGTGTTAGACTTGTTCGTTCGTGATTGTTGTCCTGTCATAACTTATTACATCTCCCAGTCTGGGATTTGTGACAATCATCTCCAGTTATTCGTCTAGACTTTTTTTTTAATGCGGTACTGCTGCTGCGACGCGACTGAGATTCAACAAGGTCCCATGTTGCGTCATACCGAAATGTCCTCGAGTGTAGATGAAAATGTTTCGCCTAACTCATTTTGTGAAGGAAGCTTTCAGCATAATATTTTAAACTAGACCAGATACATGGTCATAGGAGAGGCAAACTGGTGTTTTTCTGAAGGCCATTCGACAAAACTTTGACCTCTGCGATCACTTTTTAGAAGAAGCACATTTTCATAAACATGTAACACTCTGATTTATTTTAATCTATGCAGTTATGGGGAACAATAAGTCAATCAAACCAAAGCCCACCAACGACAGAAGACAACAACAAGAATAAAAACATTAAACTTTTCACCGGCCACCAGGCAATTTCATCATTCAGGCCTGATGTCTCAGTGGCTCAGGTCAAAGAGTTTTGAACCTTCCAGTTCTCTTCTCTCACCGTTGTGCAGGGTGCTTAGATGGGTGTGATCTCTGACCTCTGATATACCAATAAACAATAAATTAACAATTCAAAGCCGCAATAGAACTATTAGAGCCCCCGCTCACAGAATACAAACAGATTGCATTGGAAAAAAATCTGTCCAAGGCTGCCCGAAGGTGACGCAAAAGAAAAAAAAAAGGTAACCCCGCAGTCCTCGTCATACATTAGTATTACAATAGTCACACGAGTGGAGGCGTTTTCATTTCGCCTAACTATGTAAAGGCAGACATAGGTAAATAACACATGACAGTGACAGGAAATCATCATAATATTATGACTTGAGATCCTGTATTTCCACCTACATAATGTGTTATTAATTAAATAATGCTCTTCTTTGTAGTTCATACGAATAGAAAGAATAATTCTGTCGTTGCAGCACATTTAGATAATCATGCATACAAAGAAATAAATAGGATTCAGAAGAACAATTCATATAGTGACAACAAAAACTAAATAGAAAAATGAAAGAAGAAAAGAAGAATGTTATGGGACAAAAAGAACAAAGAAGTGAAAACTAATTTCATTTCTTCAATAGAATTGCACATCAATGGAGTGAAATGTCAATTCTAGACTTGTTGAAGTTTTCAGTGACGACCCTGGGCGCCATTTTCATAATTAAGGTTTTATAATTATAATACAAGTAGAACAGCCCATTATTTGCCCTTTGCTTATTGATTTGCATTATTAATACACCGTAATCATTAATGCTGCACCGCAAAGTGTAATTTATACACAGTGATCATTTAATGCTGCACAGCAAAGTGCAATTTATACATCGTGGTCACTTAATGCTACACGAATAACTGTAATTTGTACACTGTGATCATTTAATGCTGCAATCTCAAGGTGCAATTTATACGCCGTGATCATTTAATGCTGCATCGCAAAAGCCGCCAAATGACCGAAAGATAACACCGTAAGAATAAACTTTTCTTACAAAGCGCGGGCAGTAAAAACTGGCAATGGTAGACTACAACAAGCTGCCTCGAAAAAGGGGCAGGGTTCAATTCGGAGAATTGCTCTCGCTGAGAATAATAATTATGATTATGCACCCACAATTCCATCCGTTCATCAAAAGCTACATTTTCTCTTATGAATTTTGGCGAGAAACGGCTTTTGTGGTTGTCTCGCACTTCTCGGTTTAGTTTTGCTACGCTCCCATAGATTTGCATGAATAGGAAAGAAAATTGGAGAGATATAAAAAACCTAACGGGAAGGAAGAGCTAGAGAGACAACAGTTTGGCCCAGTGTTTGTCAGCATTTTTTGTTCCAAGCTCCACTACAATTTAAAAAAAGACAAAAGTATGCCCTACCATGATTGGACATAGTTAATATGCAGTATATTAATTAAACAAAAAAAATTTACAAATATTTATTCAGTATGTTACATCAAAAGAAGTTTTAATTAAAACAAGGGAGCCACCAACACGACATAAACAAACCACAGTTTTTTATTTATCAATACCGTCAAGATAAATTACACTAAAATAGGATTTCCATGAAGAATCTGTACATCCCACCCTGAACTCCCACGGCCCACCAACGTATTGCCACACCCCACCTTGAGAAACATTGGGTTTAGCCCTTGTTGGTCAGATTAGTACTAAGTATGGTGTTCCGAATTCTCGTTTCCTTTATCTCTGTCCACGTGTCGCATCATTCCTCTACAAGGAAATGCTGACTGGGGTCCCCCAAAGTCTTGGCTTGACAATGACACCATGTAGGTACTGGCGGGACAGAGACTGGCTGTAGCGGCACTAATGGAACATAATATTATGTAAAACCTCTACAAGATTTCTTACGGAAAGAAAACGGAAGGGAGGCATTCAATTTTATCGGAAATGTAGAGGGGGAAGAAAACTCCTAACAGAAGTGGCAGGTGGACACATCGATTTGTGGCACGTGTATCATTCATCTACGTGTGAGAAAAAATGGAAATATCAGTAATTCGGGGTGGAGATGGTTTGAGGGGTTGATTGGGGAATCCTGATGTCAGTTTTTGGTAGTAATTACAGCACTTAATTGTCCCTCTTCTGTACAGGTTGACGGATCGAATTCGTTTCTGTTGTTAATTTCGTCAAAGATAGTAGAGTGACAAGATGGTTCACTCGCTTCTTCGTGCCTCTAAAAAAAACGTCCACTGCGAGGCTGCAGCGCCACCTAAAGGCTTGCGCGAACTGAGCCGGCGCGTGTCGTCTGCTAGGCTTGTGCTAGCCTATGGCCAATGGAGCAAATGTGATACATGTAACAAGTTTCTTATGTTTCTAAGCTCTTGCGTCTTACGTTTGTCGTAAGTAAAGAATTAGTAAAAACTCATCTAAACTTCGACAAAACCATGCAAACATTTTTTTTTTTTCAGTTCATCTCTGTTGTCAATGGTCTACCTGGAAACGTCCGCAGCAGTCTATATAATTTTATAGGGTTACGGATCGGAGACCGCAGAATAACATAGGACAGAATAGACTTTGAACAAAAAAAAAAAGTGATCAAGCAAAATGAATGTGATATCCAAGTACAATAATGAAAAGCACACATAAATTCATGATAATCTAGACCTTACAATGTAGGCTAGGCTATGTGAGCTTTTCAACCCCCCCCCCCCACCACCACCACCACCACCCCGGGACACATCCTGTGTGACACAGCACTCCGCATTCTGCAATAAACTTATAGATGATATAACAAATGAACTGTTACATCCATCCATTTATTTGTTCTCGATATTTTTGCCATGAACTGCTTACTCGTGATAATTTGCTATGTAATGTGCATGATTCAAACGATTCGGGGAAGAGGAACAACGTATTTTGCTTTTCCATACAATAGTCTTTTAATAAATTCTCAGAGAAATAAAATGCACAAAAATACAAGGTATGAATAAATGGTAATGATAAATAACTATGTCCTTTTTAATCAAGCAGAACCTTGCTACGTACAATTCTGTTTGTTGATGTCATTTCAGAAAGTCTTGTCCTTACATGGTTGTAAGAAACACAAATCATGGTTGCATGTAGTTGTAAGGAACACAACTCTTTAATTCAGTGTTAGTGGTGTTATGACAATAAATTCACAACAAAAATACACTTAACTCATTCGCTACGACAAGCCATCTGAGTGGCTCGGAAATTTTCCTTTCACTACGACAAGCCATCTCGTTGGCTCGATAGAGGTGGCCTCCAATCCACCTTTCTCGACAACAAAACCATGTTTTGACTCTTTTGAAGCGGAAGTTTTAGAAAAGTAGACACTTTGAACTTCCTTTCGAGCCAAAATTGAACATTGTAAACCCACGTTGAAGTGTTTTGTGAGCAATTTTTGTGCGTATTCAAGTTGGAATCTGACAGTAAAAACATGGCGGAAAGTACCTCAAACAAAGGCAAACGTCCGATGCGCTACACGGCAGATCAAGCACGCAAACTCTTTGAAAGTTTGTCAGCAGATGTGGATTCTGATAGTTCAAGTGTTGATGAAAGCAGTGGTGATGAGTTTGTTCAGCAAGACAATCACAGTGATGAAGACTCGGATCTAGATCTAGAGGTATCAGGTGAAACAGCTGATGAGAGGGGGGCGTCACCCCAGCCAGGGCCTAGCGGAGTAAAACGTTCCAGACCTAGTACAAGTAGACCTAGACCTATTGCTGGAACAACACAAAATCAGGACCAAGCACAATGGACTGAGGTTGGGCATGACAGTGGGGCTGCTACTAAAGAGAACTTTCCTTTTCTGCCTAGGAATCGTAGAACCCCTGGTGTCAATGCTGACCTTGATGAAACATCATCTGTGATAGACTGCTTCAATACTGTCTTTCCTGATGATGTTCTAGATTTTTTAGTTAGTTCTATCAATGATTATGCAGCAGAAAGATGTCAGCAAAACAATCCACCAAAGAGGAGATCAGTCTTTGGCCAGTGGAAACCCATCGACGGGTTTGAAATGTTGAAATTCATTGTTGTTGTCATCGCCATGGGGATCGACAAACGTCCCACCATCAAGCATTATTGGTCCAACCATGAGATATTTCAAACATCTTACTACAAGACACTATTTACAAGAGATCGATTCGAGGCAATCTTTCATACCTTTCTCCATTGCTCCACACCTGGCTCTGAAAACAAGGAAAAGATAGAACCTTTCACTAATCTCCTCCTGACGAAATTCCATGATGCATACTATCCATATGAAGCTGTATCCTTAGACGAAATGATCATTGGCTTCAACGGTCGATGGCGTTACAAGCAGTTCAATGCTAGTAAGCCATCAAAGTATCACATCAAGACATTCGGTCTAGTTGATTCAACAACGGGATACCTGATCAACCTCCTTACCTACTTCGGCCGGGACACGTCTTATGACCCGGCAGTGGATGCGGATAGTGGGATGGCAGAGAAAGTGTTTGAAACTCTGCTCAAACCACTTGGCAGCGGTCACCATGTATTTGCCGACCGATTTTATACTACACACCAGCTAGTACACTCACTACTGGAGAAAGAGACTTTTTACACTGGCACAGTCCAAGTAAATCGACGAAACTTTCCTCCGGAAATCAAGACGACAAGACTTGGCCATCTTGAGACAAAAACATTCCTCGACAGAGATCAGAAGTTGCTGACAACCATGTGGAAAGATAAGAAGGCCAAAAAACCAGTCATCATGGTTTCCTCAAAGACATCAGCAACAACAGTGACAGTGCCCTGTGGCAGAGGAATGAAAACATGCCCGGAGGTTGTTCATGCCTACAATCAATCAATGAACGGCTGCGACCGGGTCGACCAAAATGTCTCCTACTATGGGAATTATGAAAGAAAATCATACAAGTGGTGGAAAAAAATATTTCATTGGCTTCTAGAGATCACTCAACATAATGCCCATGTTCTCTTTCTTTTGACAAGACCAGCTGGCACAAAACCAATGAGCGTGCTTGACTTCAAGCTGCAGCTGATGACCGAACTTGCCACAGCCGCTGCTCGTGCCATTCCACACACCCTTCTACCGCAGCAAAAAAGAGGACGGCCAAGTATCAATGCAGTTGCCCGAGTGCAAGGAGCTGTCCATCTCATCAGCTTTGTTGAAAAGGAGAGGAACTGTGTTTACTGCAGCTCCCCAGCCAAGCGCATTCGCACTAAATTCGTCTGCAAAGGATGTCCCAATGAACCACACCTGTGCCCCAAATACTGCTTTGAAAGGTTCCACACCCTTGATCAGTAACTCTCTGTCAACTTTGCCATTTTATAATACTTTTGACTCTCTTGGAAGTTTTTGAAAGTCATGTTTTGACATTTGATTCTGTGTTTGATTGGATTTTCAATTTTTAGTGATTTCATTGATGTCATACTTGTTCCCCCAAACAATTTATTTTGTGCCAGAGCATCTTCTATGGACTTATTATTGACACTATATTGGATTATTGCTTGGAAAACCACCTTATTGGAGTATTTTATCACAGATCAAGATCCCTCAGCTCAGCTGGTGAGTCAGTCAAACATTTTTATGGAACGAAGTTTTTGTTTTTTGTTTCTTGTCCACAGTGCACAATACAATACAAACACACTGAAAATGTTTCTCTTGACTTTATTTGCATTCTCCTTTCATTTTCCAACAATTTAGTATACAACATGCCATAGTTTCAGTAAGAAATGTAGATATGAGAGCATTTTTTCTGCACTGTATAGGGCTCGCGAAACCGATAGCACTGAAAATTACGTATTTCAGGAAAAAAAATTACGTAGCGAATGAGTTAAGTGTTTAAGATTTGTAGATCAGTATCATTCTATGACAGCTTACATATGGCATAGCTCTGCTTGTGGGGGAAACCTCGAAGTCTGCACAATACAAAAACAACCATTGTTGACAATTATCATATAATAATATGTGAATAAGTTTGTCAGCCGGTGCCTGTAAATGAGGTTTTGTAACTGAGGTACAGTTTTCTGTTCCGTTTCTTCCCCTTCCGTAAAACTCTGATTGTGTTTCAGACTGTGATGCTGCCTGATATTCATATAAACATGAATGACCCTTTCAAGAGTCCAGCAGCGTGTCTGTAAAGCTGTGTTGCTATCCAACGTTCCAACATGAGCGAAAAGGCGGCTGACAACAGAAAGCGAAAGTAATATCATTGGCGCAACTCGGTAGGCGGCGCTGTTGGTGCGCGCGGGCGGAATTTTGCTCGAGTGAACTATCTTGTTTGTCAACTATCTTTGATTTCGTTTAAGCTACATCAAAAGGTAGGCTACTCAGTGCAAAGTTCTTACTTTTGAGAAAAATCAAGTTTTTTTTTTTTTTTTGTAGTTGTAGAGGTATGATAAGGTTATGTGATTCTTTAAAAAAATGTAACACTTAAGTGCCTTCGAATGTCAACCAACATTTTGAAGCGGAAGATGCATGGATATTATTGGATGCTGACTTTTTGAAAGGGGCAAATCGGAGTTAGGTCAATCAATCCCTACTTCGTATGTTAAAATTTGATTTTTCAAGTCCTCACTCCAGCGTGAGGCAGATCTGTCTGTGATATTATGTGGTTAATATTCACAACATGGGCATCGTAATTTAATCAACCACTCAAATAGAAGACAGATACATAAAATTTGCTCAGTTGATTGCTGAATTAGTTACTTATTCATTATTCCTTGCATTGAATTCGCCATGTTTGTCCTGCCACACTTTCGGTTATTTTGAACTTTATACATCGAGGGCTGCAAAATAAACTATTGTAACTCTCGGCTTCTTTAAGACAACAAAAAAGATATTTGGTAGTAATGCTTGTGGTCCTTGACAGCCGCGTTTTGTGTTGTTATAAGATGGAGATTAAATTGTGAAAACTAAGTGTTAAATAACGATTTTTTTTGTTTTTTTATTTTTTCATAAGTCATAAGTATTAAGTCTCATACAGAAAGTTTTTTTGTTTTTTTGCTTCTCCTGAAAAATTTGTAATAAACGAGCTACGACAGTTATATCACGTGGCCCTAGATATGTCAACAGAAACTTTTTTTAATGTCAGGATCCACACCAGATGTTTGACATCACACTGGCCGAGCACTGACCGAAACATTAAATAGGTTAAGTTGTCAAACTTAACTTCTGTCTTCTCGATGAAATGAAGGATTAAAAGTTCTGAAAGAAAGTCTCCCACACATCGTTTTGCTGTTTTGTGTGTTCAATTGATGATTTTTTTTTCTGAATGAGAATACACTCGACTTTCCACCCTGTAGGCTAAGCCCCTACAGGCCTAGTAAGTGTGATACTCATGGGCTCTCCGTGTCAAACCGTCTGTCAAATGGCTTGTATTACAGTCTAAAACAGGGTTAAGAACTGATGTCCGCAGAACGTGGTTGTACATGATCAGCCTGCTTGCTCACAACGTCTGCATTGAGCCATGAGTACAAACAACTTCAGAGAAGTTTACTGAGCAATACTGACACAGCAACAACAGAAACAATAGTACCAACATCAGTGACAACAACAACAACAACAACAACAACAACAACAACAACAACAACAACAACAGCAACAGCAACACATTTAGTGGCATGTGCAAAAACAACATACAAGCAGGGGCGTTATTTAATAAACGCAATTTTTAATGACTACAAACGAATCAAAACATATAAAAGTATAAAAATTTAAAAGTGTTCCAATTCGGAGAGCCATTGCAATTAATATACTGCAAGCTATAAGAAATTGATAGGATTCGTTTCTCCGGGGATTCTCAAACAGTGCCTAATGCTAAAAGAGTGAAAGGGCACAGGAGATAATCACAGGAATTGCCAGAGACACTGACATTAAATTTCCCCTGTTCACATTTCGATCTGTTCCTCGTGGGGCCTGTGAGACCCAGGCTCTCAAATGGAGAAAAAAAAAATTACAACAACTTTTCAATACCACCGATTAGTACCTTGTGTGTTCTGTCACATCCAGGCCTCTCACGTGGAGAAAAAAAAACAACCAAAGCCAACTATTGCCATTACCGGGGGGAGGGGGGGTGCTGTCAGACCAAGATTTAACGATAAAATCCAACAACAGGGATCTGGATCTTATAGGCTGCCCCCCCCTCCCCCATAATAAGGTGAAATGCTCTGATTGTGGAAATCTATTCTGTCTTTTCTGAAACTCAATTTGGATGCCCCTAGGGTTTCCCCCAAACAAGAAATCAATGGATAAATATCCACACTGTGACACTTTTAAAATTGTCACTTCAAATAAGTTTCAGTAATAATCAAGTCCGTGGATGTTTTCAGTTTTGCATTTAAATAATACAAAATTTAGGACAGGAGGCAAAAAAAAAACAAAAAAACAGAGCTTAATAATAAACGAATCAGGAGCTATCAGTAATAACTTTGCTAACTATGACACATACATTAAGATATTTTTCTGGGAAAGAACAAACCTTTAAATTATCACGACCAGTAAATTGCAATTCAAGCCACAAGTGTTAGGACATAAATCTTATTTACCTGAACTGGAAAAATCACACTAAGCGTGATTTGATATTGTTGCGAAAACAAATCTTTAAATTATCACCACTAGTACTTTTTAAAAAAAATAAAGCAATAACTTTTATTTAAGTAAAGTACATAAAATGGCACAATGTCACACAGGATAGTCAGCAAAAGCCAGTTGATGTAAAAAGTGAAAGTTCAGTAATTAAAAATAGACACTGAAAGGCAATGTGTTATAGTAATAGTGGGGTTAACAGTCTAATTCTTGTATTATTGTAAAACTATTAGTTATAGGTACTGCACATAAAATGGCAAAGTGTACCAATAATAGCACATTGTTGCAAATTGTAGTTCAAACTACACATGTTAAGACATACATCCTATTTAGCTGAATGGAGAAAATAACTGTACACATGATATGATCTTGTTATGCGATTAATAATTCACTTTCTTAATATAGTTGCCAGTATTCTGCTAACAAGATTTGAAAATTTTCAACCAAACAAAAAAAAAATTAACAACAATAAAAACTGACCCAAAATTAATACAGTTTTGAATTACCCACATATGAAAACCTTTTCTGAAGAACTGAAATTCACAAGTATGAAAAATAAAAAGAACAAAATTTTCCGAAGATTTTAATTAAAAATAAGAACTGAACCAGTAGGAAGAACTGAACCAGTAGGACATCTTGAAATGTTGAAATACAACCAGCGCCAAGCCAAACAAATTTTGGGCTTTCAATATGTTAATTAGGCCACAAGGAATCAACTTTGACCTAAAATTCTGCCTTGACCACCCTTGGGGTGTCCCCCCCAAGATGTTCATGAACATATCAAGTTTCTGTGATCTCTGTGTCATTTTAAATAAATTCTAAATGATAACTAGAGCAGTGGAGGCATAAGATTCACATTTAAAAAGTGCATAAATAACAAATAAATATATGCTGATAAAAACTGCATATCATAACTATTAAAGCATTATCTGTAGCAAGAGCATACACTAATATTATGACCAACCTACAAATGGACATTAGACATTACAACAGTATAGCTTTATGTATGCATCTCCTGTATCAGAATGTGAAAAAAAATCATGTTTGAGTTTACAAAAAAATGAATGTTTTCTTTCATAACTCTGTTGCCAATGTTCTGTTCATGAGACAGACATTAAAAAAAAAAAAGACTCTTATGAAATTGAATTGATTATGCAAATAGTCTGAAAGTTTGAAGCCACAAAATTGCAGGCAAAAATGTTTAAAATATGGGGTAGTAAAAAAAATATGTACTGTGATATAATGTCCAAAAGGCAGGAATCTACCTTAAATGTAATATTCATATAAAATATTGCATCAAACAACCATAAAAATGGATCTACCTCTATTGTAAAATATAGAGTTTAAGTGGGATATACATATATATATATATATACTTGCAATCTCTCAAAACGTTTTAGAGAAAATTTGAGGTGAATTAAAGCTGTAGTGCGTAGTTAGTGCTCAGAAAAGCGAAGTGGGAGTGAAAGAAAGAAGAAAGGCAAGCGATCAAGATGGGGATTGAACCCGTGACCTCTGCTATGACACCAACCGCCTTGCCAGAAAGAAGAAAACAGATCGCGTAACTGTTCGGCCACCCAATCTCTCCAAGAAAAAAAAAGAGACAATCACAGCCGAACTATCAAGCGGTGTCTCTTACAGACTTGAGTATTCGTTTGCAGGGACCAAGCCCACCTGCCTCACCCCTCCTCTCCTTCTTTTTCTTTTCACCCGCCTGCTAGTGGACAATACAAACATCTGGGACAACAAATACAAGATGTATGACTCCGGGTTTTTAACAGCAGTTAATAGAAGCTTCTGCATACTTCTCTTAACAAAGCTGTAACATCTTCATAAATTATATATTTTCCTCTGAAGAGAGATTGCCATCATTCAGTGGCACTGTGCACTATTGTGGTTATAGAAAATGTGGGATAGAAAGAGTCATTATGGATCTACATGACTACATCTTTACATTAATGTGATGTTCTTAGAGTAAAACATAAGGATAACAAACAAAACCCACATATGATTATTTGTAGGTAGGATAAACTATCCATAATACATGAACAAAGTACTGAGAATAAAATACACATTCATTGTCTTTGCAGAGCAAAAATTGCTACATTCAGCGAAGGAGAGACATTGTAAAGAAAAACTCTGGTAGATCAAAATGCATGGGTATAGGGAACTCAGACAAGATGGGCATATCCCGTGAGACAAAACAGCTGCCCTTATTGCTTCATGGATGAGCACTCACGTTGTTATCCCTGAGTACTTCATTGTCCAGTGGCTCTGTCATAGTAAAACTATTGCTTGTAATTATTGACACAGATTAATCATTTTGAAATAATCAAAATACCCAGTGGATTAAACAATATGTACAAACAAAGAAAGAAAAAAAAGCTTGGTATCAAGCAATAACACACCAGCTACCCTGGAATTTTAATATCCAACAAATAATTATGCTTAAGTTTTCAGATATAATAATTGTAGAACCTTGCAACAGTTTACGCCACTGAAAAGCTTCCGAATCACATTGTCATGATATCTACATGACATCCATTCTTCTGTTAAGTTCGCTTAAAGTTTTCAGATTTCATTAAATGAACAGCGAACAGCAATGAATGCCACATCTCACATTCTTCTCAATAATTACTGGACTGCACCAGTTTAATACTGAAAATATAAGTCAGCAACACTCACTGTATATTCATTAAAGCAAAATATTTCATCTGATAATGAAAAAGATCAATCCATAGCTCTGATATATTATGGCAATCTGCAATATGATGAGTGATATAATAATAGTAATACACCTATTGTGTAATAATATTAGACAGATAGGTGGTCCTCAACTTTGTAAAAAAACAATACTAAAGCTATGACCTGCATTATGGCACAATGGTAAAAAGAAAAAAAAGACTACATCAGACATAATGATTATGAAGGGATATTGAAGAGAGATCACATCAGATAGGAATATTTACATAATTACATGAAGATAAAATACAATTGATTGAAGTGACATATGAAGACAGAAAAAAGAAAAAACATTCCACAGTCATCTCTTTGGTACAAGAAAATAAAGTTCAAATTAACGCATAAAAAAGTGTCGAAGAAGTTCAAATGCTGACTGCATGTACAAGTCATGTTAAAACGATGAAACAGATGTTTCTCTTTTCAATCAAGAGCTTCCACATTTCTGCATTATAACAGTCCATCATATTTTTGTATAAGTAAGTGTTGAACAGACTTCAGTATATCCAAACAAACAGTTTTAACAAGATTCATGGCGGAAGAGACATATCAAAGAATTCTGGAAACAATCAAACAAAAATAAGCATCAAATTTAAAAAAAAAAGAAGTCAGTGACGAATAAAATTCGTTTTGTATTTAATTTTTCAACACTCAAAATTTCATGTATCTAAACACTAAGGAAATTTCTGAAGACCAAAAGCCTGGCATTTACATACTTGAAATTTTACCAGCAGTATTTGCAAGAATATAGGCTATCAACTTATAAAATGTTTAAGGCTGAAAAACTGGGTCTTATTCTCTTGCTATAAGAACAACTCAATACATTATGGGCTCTCATCTTATATGTGAAATGAATAACCTATAGGGCCTATGATGGTCAAAACTTTTTCCTTCTGGAAAAATATTTTTTCTTGATAATCTTGTGTCTAAACAATCCTCAGCTGACAATTTGATAATCTCCCAGTGTTACAGATGAGTATTACAAGACTGTGAATCATTCACACTGTGATTCCAAACAAGTTCTGAAGAATACGTGAGACAGAAATGAATCTTTCATTTTAGATATCAAATATATCTATAAATATATAACATTATCAAAGTACATGTGTGTGGATCTAAACACATTTGCTGCACATAAGAGAACTGAAAAATAATCACTGATAAAAGTTGCAAAGGCTCATGATTTCTTGTGACAAAAGTTTAACCTGTAATTCTGCAATGGCAGATGATAATGTAGGTTACATACATATATAATATGTCGAGACAAAGTGTGACAAATTGTGACATAATGAAACAAAGTACAAGTAACAAACCTGATACAGAGGGATATGTGATGAAATCATGCAGATAGATTAAAAAGTCAAGAAGCACATCACAAGATTTTAAATAAAACGTGACAATTGGCCCACATTTGAAATTATTTACAGTAATGTTAACTTTAGATTTTCATAGTATTAAGTCTACTTAGGTGGGGTTCTATAATGACATTTGTCTAAAGAGCTAAAAACTAAAATGTCACACTAGTGGTAAAGTGAAGATTACACTGGGCATGAAGTTAAGAATATATCTGGAAAGATTAATACTGGTAACAGTTGCATGGTTGTTCTTGCTGTTTTCCTAACAAAATGAAAAAAAATCTGATACCACCAAATATCATATATTATATATATATATCATACATTTTGTGGGCACTCGCATGAAAGTTCAGTATTGCTAACCATATCTACATATCACAAGGACACTTGTACTCTGTCTGTAATTCTGAGCAGTAATCCATATGTTAATCTCGAGAGTTACAAAACACAGATGGACCTCAACACAAAAAAACAAAGAGCACCACAGGCCTTTTTTGACAGTAACAATTACAACAATGATTTCACGGAATACAGTAAATTAACGTTATTACATACATGAGTTTATATACACTATGGTATACACCATATAGCATTTCAGGGGCAATGATCAAAACTGTGAGAAAAGTCACAAAATTCCCAGAGAATATCATGATACCCCAGAGAAATGGGACAAACCACAGCCAGGTAAACATGAGCATGAAGAACTTTTCACAAACATATGTGAATGAAAATCATCAATTCATGAAAAGCATCACCATATATTCATTTTTTTTCTCTGGGCCAAAGTATATCGGCCATAACTTTTGAAAGAATGAACATGAACATTTCAAACAGCTACTATGATTTCCTTCTTGAATCAGCTGCTTCTCTCAAGCATATCAGTGTCTCTCTGCTTCAGATTAGGATTTGCCTAGCAATTTCAAAATCACTTGCTGGATTTGATGAAGTTCCCACTCCAGCTCTCCCCTTCTTCTGGGATTCTTTTCCTGAAAAGTACATAGTACAACTTTTAAAAATGCATAATATAACACACTGTCGTAATATCCTTGAAGAATGGGGCTCTCATGCCACTAGTCTTGCGAACATCTGGGTATTATCCATAATCTCAGTATCAATCTAAGAATGACTTAAATTGCTCTTGGAGGACCCCATCATTTTTTTTCATTTAAAGATAACATTACTATATGTGAGTGTGCATGAGAAAACCCACAATAAGTCTGCGGAGCTGATTTTGAGAAAAACGGCTTTGAAGTGAAAATATTGGTCCGACACAAACTTCCAACTTGGCTGTTGTTTAGGGGACCGTAGCATGTTACAGGGTAAACTGTAGATGAGCAGTGAACACTACTCACTATGATCTCTATAAAGGCTTTGTAATTAGACTACGGTCTCCTAACAAGATCCCAAAACTTCTGACTTGGCTGTTGTTTAGGGGACCGTGGCATGTTACAGAGTAATCTGTAGATGAGCAGTGAACACTACTCATTATGATCTCTATAACCTCTTAGTTATTAGTCTACGGTCTCCTAACAGCAATCACTCCAATATTAATGGGTCAATTAGCTATTGCCACTTTTAGCATTAAATGCCGTTTTCTCAAAATCTTGTTTTAGGGGTGTCACTGACTTCAATTTATCAGAAATGTCTTGTCTTTTATTATATGTACAGAACTCAAAATGTCATGTTTGCGACTTAAGCCTGGTTTTCTCATGCACACTCACAATTGTGTTTGTGAAATGCTCCTCCTCCCCACTTTTTATATTTTTCACCACTCTCTTTCATGATGCCACTGATACATCGCTGGTCCTGTCATGAAACCAGACAGTTGCAGATGACAATTTTTTTGTCTGCCAAATATTCTATTAACTCCTTCGCTGAATTTTATTTTTTCTATTGATTAGAGGGGGATGTGCAATATTTCAAATGTTTATTCATGTAACTGAAATATACTTTAAATATGGAATACATTTCAAGTAAAATTTAGCTCCTTTATACTTGTTTCTTGCTAGGACCAGCAAGTCATCTTTCATCTTGTTTTATCTCTGAGACAATAGTTAAGGCTGTAATTGTGTCACTGTTGTATTTTAACACCAAAACTGAAAACCAAAAATTGTTTTTTATGCTTGTCATGAATTCATAATTCATTAGTCAAAATATGGCAAGGAGAAATAGGTTAGGTTGCAAAGCCTCCAGTAAAAAATAATTCAGATTTTCTGGGGAGTTTTTTTTGTTGTAATATTTTGTCAATGTACAAATCATTAGTAATAACTGCAGGCCACAAGATAAACCTAATTTTGTGCTTATGTGTGAGTTTGTGTGTACACAGGGGCACCCACATGTGTGTGTGTGTGCGTGTCTGCATGCACACCCCATGGAAGGGATCGGTGGTATAATGTCTAATGTTGTATTTGATGTGAGACAAGTATGGAATAAACTGTCTTAATTAATTTATGGTAGACGTCATAGCTCTGGCTTGGCCAGTCTTGGCGTCTTTGATAACTGTTTTGCTTCAAAGGAAGTATTTGACAGATAAAAGATTATCACCAGATGAGGAAAAGTAAAAAGGAGAAATGGGAACTCACCCAGTTCAACTGCCTTTTAACATCTTTTTGTTTCTCACAAAGATCTTCTAGAATGAGAGGTGGTGGCTGCTTTTGTCGAGCTGAGGGCAAATACACCCGGCTTTGGATTTCCTCCCCCGGGCCACTAAAGACACCAAGTTCTTCTAATGACATGCCAAATGCCTTTGGTCCATAGAAACTGAAACCCAGATAAAAGTAAACTTTCTTCTGCCACATCTGCTTCTTGGAGACCCTGTATGACGTTGGAATGATCAAGTGAAATTCATTGCCCTCGCAAGTTCTGTATTTAAAATGAATTTTGTCTCCCCTGTCTGAGAGGGTTCCACTCAGGAGTCGGAGATGCTGTCGAAGTGAGGGAACATGCCACTTTTCATCCCAGTTATGATTATCCATTATAGATCTAAGAGAATTTTGATGGACAATGTCTTCCAGTGGTTGTCCATTTCCAAGAAAAAATAGTGTCGTTTCTCTTCTCTTCAGAGTTATTTCTTCACGTTTGTATTTTGGATAATTTTCAGTAAATGCTTTACGCCAGCTCTCAATTGCTATTTCCAGGTCTCTTGCATAACAAAGTTTGTAAGTTTTCCTTTCTTCTGTTGGAAAATTGTACAACACAAAGTACAAGAATGTCTCAAGGTACTGACGCCTGGCTGTTGGTGGCTTCCTGAGTTGGTATAGTTTCTGGCACCATTCCAAAACCTGTTCATATGTCAGATGTTGTGGTCTCTCTCGATCAATCAAGAGAACTGTCACAGAGTCGAGAATAGCCCTCAGGTCATCGTAAGTGCAGTTTTGTCTGAAGTCTATATTTTTCATAAGTAAAGTGTAGATCTTGTGGACTTTTTCTGTTTCTCCTTTTTGGCGTAAAGTCAAAAGAGAATTTAATGAGTTTGCTCCCAGCTGTGCAGTCCGCCTTCTTATGTATTCACACCTATCTGCCTGGTTCAGATTGGATGGAGCATTGTCACTTTCCTCACCAAAAAAACCATCCAGATTAGCCTTCAAATCTATAAGTGTGTTTCTGTCAAAATCAGATGTTGCAGTCAGAGTATCAACCAAGCTAGAGTTTCCTTTGAGTTGCACAAACTCCTCATCAAGACGCCGGATAGCTTCTTTTGAGCTACTTTCTAGATCTTTTAGATACCTGATTTCATCTTCATTAAGAAAGTTGACTTGATAAGGCTTAAACTGCTGATCAACTAAGTAGCGATGGAGTGTGTACCTGTTTGAGAAAGCTGGACAAATCTTCAAGGCATTAAGCAGCAAAAGTATTGCTCTAAGCTCTCCAAAGTAACCAGCAAAGTTGTTTTCTCCGTTTGTTGTCACTTCATCTTCACTAAGTTTCTGCTCCTTTCTAAAGGCCCCAATACACTGTTCTGACAACTGAATTAATTCATGGATTCTGTCATTTGGAATTTCTTTTGAATTGCCTGGTGATATTTTATCCCACAGATGATTTTTGAAGACTTGACCAAAGGTATCCCAAAGAAAAGAATTTGAGGGAAGTATGCGAGTAGCCTTTTCTGCATACTTTTGTGCCTGTTCCCAATTCTTGAAATCAATATATAACCTTGCAATGAGCTGTGCTGTAAATGGATCTTTGTTCAGGTCAAAAAGCCTCTCCAAAACTTTCAATACCACTTCAGCTCCCTCATTCACCAGAACACAGTGTACAAACTTAGAGAATTTGTACCTGGTATGACCATCTTTCCTGTAATCTCTTTTTTTCACAACTTTATTTATCAGATGCTGCAAATGTTTTAAATCTGTGCTTTCATGCTCAAAGACACCTGAATCCAGCAGCTGCAACATAATTTCACTTTCCTTATGTTCTGTGCGTTCTTTCATTCTTTTTAAAACTTCCTCAGCAATAATTTTACTGAATAGTCGCAAAGTCTTTCTTGCTTTTCCAGGATCATTTCTGCCTGATGACAAATTTAGTAACACCTTCACTCCTTCACTCAAAGTAGCCTCCCAGTTCAGTTTCCTCTTCAGATGCCCAGATCGATTTCTCATCGTGACGTTTCTTTCAGATTCTAATATTCTGTCAAGACAAGATATGCGCACAGGCTTGAATTCTGGATCAAATGTGTTCAGTAAAGAAATTACTGTCAATAATTTGACTTCCTTAGGACTCGTTACAGTATCTGAGAATTCTTTTACAACATTTGAGACATACTCGTGCTTGAAGTTTTCTCTTAGAATGTTGAAAGATATTAGGAATTTGGGATTGACTTTTGACTTATCTTTTCTGAATCTGGTTTCTAAATTCTCATTCTTGGCTTTAAACCACTCTAGTTCTCTTCTTGTCAGTTCCTGACGCAAGGCAATCTGAGTAGGTTTAATCTGTCGAGGCAGCACAGCCCTCCGCATGCAGAGAATGATAGTACAATATACATCAAATGGCTCCTCTGCATTTCTTCAGTGTTTCCGGCCTTTTTCCTCCAGGTGTCCTCGTAGCTGCAGACATTTATCTTCATCTTCATTATCAATCAAAACCAAAAGTGGTTTAGGTGTCTCATCTTTATATCTCCAGAGTTCATCCAGTTGGTCACATGTCTGATCAGTGATTGCATTAACAACACAACATCGATATATCCTCCGCATTTCCCATAAGACATGTTTGGCCGAGGTCGTTCCGCCAGCCCCAGGCTGATGTAGGATGGGAACATATGTGACCTTGTCCTCTTCCTCCTTCCCTCTGCCATTAAGAGCATTTTCCACAAGGCTCATCAGTGTATTATGGATATCTCGCTTCAAAACTTGATCATGAAACCAAAAGTTCAACCAGCTGGCTTCTTCACCTCTGTAGAAAAGCTCTTCAACTTCCTGCTCTTTCCTTTTCCGTTCACCATCATTAATGTCAAAATCACCAGCTTGCAAGACATCAATGTCACACCAATCTCTTAGTTTCTTCTCTCTAACTTTGACAAATGTCCCCCTTGAAGTTGTAAGCAAGCATTCATGCATCTCATTCCTCCTCATCACTTGCCGTATGGTTGCATCAACTTCCTCCCATGGCATGCCTATAACACACCTGTCTGTCAGGTCTATCTTTTCAGCTTTGTTCCTCATAAGAATTTGATCCTGCCAGAGTTTGGCGATGTCCTCAGACTCTGCTAAGAGCAACCAGTTGTCTGGCAATTCTGATAGGACCCTTTCACAAGCCTCAATCATAGTCTCATAGTTTTTGGAGAACAGAAAAATGACGAAAATAATTCTCTCCACATCAAAATTATCTTTGAAAGTCTGAAGGGATTCTTCAAAAGTTTTTCTTCTTTTCTTATTCCATTCCTTGGGACCCTGCTGATCAAGGGACATTTCTTCATAGCCATTGCAGAAAATCCATGACGTTCTAGTTTCACTCTTTAGAGTGAGCTTAAACTCTTCATATTTTTCCCTGGGCTCGTATTCCACACTGTCAAAATTCTTAGTTGTAAGCACCCTGCACACTTCACTTTGCATGGAATCTAGATGTTTGTATATGCCCTTAGATGACCCAGTGGGATCAAAGTCAAACACAACCTCAGCCTCCAGGTGTTTTATAAATGATACACTTTTGGACAGATATTCCATGTCCATGTGTGAATCAATAGGACTGGTCATTAAAAAGAGGAATACCGTGTCCTCCAGAGTGTCTCTGCCCCCGGTCAACAAATTGAGCAATTGGGTTCTTAAATTTGGTATTGGTTCTCTGCTTTTTTTGACTTTGTTTTCTTCTTCTCTTCTCTGGTTTGCTATTCGAGAATGATCCTTCTCATACATGTGTAGGTCAGTTGAATGGGCAACTTGAGGAACACCCTCATCTGAGAATTTGAAGATTGCCAGGTCTTTGATCTTTGAACGTTTTGCATGAATGGGTAAATACTTCAATTTTGTTTTCACAGAGTCATCCTCCAGTACACAGCTAGATGGCACAACATCCACCTCCACCACCCACAAGTTGGATGTTGACTGTATTTGGGAATCCTTGACAACAACCGGTAGGAATCTTGGCGTCCTGACAGTGTTGTGAATGATGTTTCTCTGATCTTCCAGGTACGAACAATTCAAAGCATCACTCACTTCAGCATTGACCTCATCTACCCTCATGTCAAGGCCAACAACCTCTCCTGCTTTGTGTCCTCCTTCATCAGAGGGACTGACTCCAAAATAAATTGTTCCATTTCTTCTGTCATTGAGACATGCAGAAACAAACGGTATGATCTCTGATGAAATATACTCCAGTCTTGAATCTTTGTCATCAGTGTTACATAAATGAAAATTTTTTAATGGAGTGATCAGATCTCCCCTTGCGATGACAGTTGCATCCATACAGCGACCTCTGAAGTATTTGACTGTGGGTCCAACATCAGTGTCAAATCTACGTGGGTACTCTGGATAGATTCTGGCATCAGTGGAAGGAGTGTTCTCTTGAATTTCTAAAGACAGGAACCTCCGTACACCAAATGGTGCTGAAGGGACGACACTTTTAAAATCATCCTCTTTCATGGTAAGGAAAACTCTGCCAGAAATTGATTCTTTCTCCAGGGTATCTAAAATCTCGCATGAGAATCCACTTACTTGGAATTTGGGCAGCAAGTATTCCTTCAACTGTAGGGGTGTCATGTCCTTCATGTCTGGTTGTCATTTAGTGGTGGGGGGGGGGGGGGGGGGAGGAAGAGGGAGGACAAAAGAGTTTGAAATAATTTTCATGTAAAAAAAACCCACAATATTAACCATGAAAATCCAAAATTAAAGACCATCATTTCACATAAACAAATCTTAAATAGAAGGAAAAATATCTGACCCCAAAAAAAAAACCATGATTAATTTATGTATTCAGACACACTTTACATTGCAACTGGGTAAAATTGTCACAATGTCTGGCCACATTAAAATCCGAACCAGTACAATTTGATTTCTCTAAGTACCTTTCGGATGAAAATTACTTTAGTACACCCTGTACACGGACGAGATGTAACAGTAATGAAAAGGAAAATACGTGACCAACAAAACTAGCGGCAAATCATGCACTAGGCTATAGGGGTTTTGATTTCTGGAAATGGCTTGTGTTGCTAAAGCTACTTTTTACAGCTTAATCTTGGGAGCTGTGAGATTGAAGTAATGAATAACATTCAGAATAATCTGATAAGATGGAATAAGTTATGAAAAATTAACTCAGCTAATGTGTGGTTTATTTGATGTTAAATAAACAGCTGAAATTTTGTTTGACCAATTCCCTACAAAATACTGGCTGAATGCATGATGTGAACTCAATTCTTCAACAAAAACTATTCTTTCATGTTTCATGCAGTCTCATCTAACATTATATTTGACGATTCAAACAATGTGAGTAATCACATGAAACTTGCAAGACTCTGATGACGATCAAAAGTAGCTTTTCTCTTATCCCCACTCCTATACTCCAGCAATTCTAGCAAATGCAACATGCTTTATACATTAAATGAAACAATGATGACTGAGATCTGCAAGGAAAAACATGCCATTGCCAGTCACCTAAAATAACTCTGTTTTATTTCATCCACAAAGCACTTTTTCAAACTGACCAAGAAATGCCACATTGTACATGTTGCATACAAAAAAAAAAAAAAATTAATGAAAGAATTGGATTTTTACCTGTATGCTGAACACTTTCACTACAGGCACCCCTGGCTTTCAGATCTTGGTCCTGTCTCTCAACTTGTGAGGAATCAATTTTCTTCATATTTGTCATATAACTTTGCCCTAGTCAAGGATTCTTACAAAAAAATTACAATTCTCCATTGGCAAATCTCACTAATGTCCAATCCACTGCTGCAGGGTTGACTGACATTGTTTTTATAACTAATTCAAAGTTCACATTCCAACATCCGTTCATGTCATACCAATGCAATGTACAAGAAAACCCACAGGGACAACTGACTCTGTGCAAGCAC
The DNA here is from genome assembly GCA_963931925.1 of Onchidella celtica. Lineage (NCBI taxonomy): Eukaryota > Metazoa > Mollusca > Gastropoda > Systellommatophora > Onchidiidae > Onchidella > Onchidella celtica. The sequence goes on along the minus strand of OZ007580.1, from coordinate 5,074,689 downwards.
TTCCGTATTTGGAACACATTCTATTCTATAAACAACTGGTTTGTGAACGTGGATTCTGATGCACTTTCTTATGATGCACATGTGTGCAGGACTTCTAGTGAACAGCTATGTGTCGTAGGCAAATGAGTCAGCAGCGAAAGAAATTGGCAGTAATTGCACCCTAGGCAGGGTAATTAAATACTCAAAGCAAGCATAAATTTAACATTTTTGTTTTATCCAAATCTAGCCTAAGATGAACTCTTTAAAGCTGAAAATGTCATTTCTCTTTGACCTATCACAAAGGAGAAGTTCACAGAGAATGCCTCCAACTCCACCTCTACATGCAGTGTATATAGACATGGACTTGAATTTACCTGGCAAGTGAATAGGGATTAATTAATAAGCAGAGAGAAGGTCTGATATATTTCTAAAAGTTTTCTCACTAGATGCAGAGGCATCACCTCATTATTTGTGAATCTGGCACAGTGATTTTGAACTGCCAGAAATTACAATAATAATATGTGGCAAATAATCACGCCAGACAAGGGTAGAGTCTGGAGCAGAGTGTGGGAAAATATACCTTGAAAAACAAAGAAACGCTTCGATTCTGAACATCGGCTTGTTGTATTCCACCAGCAGCAAGCACACATTAGTGAGGAATAATTCATACCCACACAATTATGTGGCTGTTATCACACCAACATGATGACATTGCTGTTAATATGCAATTTTGAGATAACTTCACTTAAATCTAGCATTATAACATCTCTTCACAAGTCATTTATGTGCCTTGCTTGTGGGGCACAAATATATTGAGGAAACAATTGTTCTGTTATCAGATGAACACCCTGTTTTTGTAAGGCTGATTGATAAAAAGGATATATAATATGTATGATGGTTTTTGGGCATGCATGAATCTAAAATGTATGTTCACACTAATCTGTCATGAGGCAATCTAGCCAAGATCTGAGTTCTTACTATATTAAGCTATTTGCTATGTGTAAAATCACTGTGTTTCCAAACACAGTTCAACATTAATTTAAAACTAACAGCATTGCAAAGCAGTTGAGAGTTTGCTGACTGAGTGATAAAGATAATCCTGAAAGCTGATAATTTCATTCCTCCAATATCTGCTGCCGGAATTTGAGTATGGAAAAGTGCTTAAACTCCTCTGCCAAATTATTTACTACAGATAAACTGCAAGTTATACAATTCTCTCCTGCTTTTTTCTGTGCTGTGATCTTGACCCAGCCTGGCTTTCCCAGCATTTGGACAATGAGAAATGAAATCTCATGTCATTTTCAGCCCAACATACTGGATGTAAAGGATACATGATTTTTCTTGCATTTCTTCCATCTCTTTTTTTCTTCAATTCACTGTCAACATCAACAAATTCTCTCCTTATGAAATCTTGGAGATATTTGTTGTCCCATTCATTTCTACCTGAGAATGTCCCTAATTCTTTCTTCAGAACATCTCTGAAGTCAGACAATGGGGTCTTTGCTCCTTCTTTGTTGGCAAAATGTGCACGAAGTATTTTCCTTATGTCATCTTCGAGCAGTTGAGGATCATCTGAAAGTAATGGTCAGGTTAAAAATGAAAGCTGTCACTAGACATGGAGCAGAGCAGGAGAATTAAAGTGCCAGATTCAATGTCTTTCTGTACTGACAAGAACTTTACTTCCATTGTGATTGTATCTGGAAGTGTTGATTTGTCAAGAGAATTACTTTGCCACTTCTTTTGAGTGTTAACCTTGTGATATTCTGGGTAAGCTTGTACATGAAGAATTTTAGGTGAAAGAATGGTAACTAACCTGGGGCTCTCACGGATGGGTCAGAATCACATTTTGTGTCAGTAATTTGAGCAATAAGCCAATCATTACAAGGATCAGACTTGATGACCTCCAGCAAAGCACTGTCAAGAAAATATAACACAGGAACTGTTGAAAATGAAAGAGAATGGCTTGATAGGACAGAAAAGAAACATTACTCTACTGTGATCAAAATTTGCTTCCAGTCCTTTCAAAATCTATGTAGGCACACGGCCATAACAAATATAAACATATAACTTTTATATAAATATAAATATATATGTGCTTCAGCATCATTGTTTTGTTTGCCTAAACTGTACTAATCACAAGCAAATCACCCTGTCTTTCAGATGTAGCATATTTCACTTTTTCCTATCTTAAGCGGAAGCAACGTGGGCCAACTGGATTTTACTGTTTAATTCCTCAGACAAAAAGTTCTGATTCACACTTGAGATTTCAATAAAAAGTTTCCCGGTCTACTTAATATACAACCTGTAGGCATTTGTTTCACGTGGTTTCTTCTGGAGAATGAGCAAAAGTTGTTCTATCTGTTCACTGCTTGTCCCAGCCCTCTTAATTTTCTCCTTGTCATTGTCACTAATTACTTCTCTCTGAAACAATACATGGACAGTTCAATTTAAAATACTGAAAGTATTGAGGTGTAGTTTGAAGTGGGTGAATATTATTGATTTTAAATGTAAAAAAAACATTACTTAAGTCACTCACCATTGAAGGCAAAGAAGTTGAAATAGTAGATGTATATAAATATCTAAGAAAAAAATGTTCACGCACAATAGATTGTCACCATCATACTTCATCTGTATGTTCCAGCGCAAACAAATAAATGTACTTTGCATTAAGAAAACTAATGTTGACAAAACTCTTATCCATATGATATATATGTCAACCATTATTTCAAAACGCCATTGTATTTTGTATAACAGCATGGGAAAGAAATGCTATGGAACAAGATTTATAAATATAAAACCAACAGCACTCTTGTAATTAAAGCCAAAAATAATTACTAAATGCGAATCTGCATCTGTAGATGATTTATGCATCTGCTGTCAAAGTTACAACTATCTGTAATGACTGTTCACATGATGCCCTGTTCCACCAGATTACTAGGGCACAAAGCTTTAGACGGATAATAATTATATCCAAAAACAGAGAAAGATGAGGGAAATCCTTTCTGCCATCTGCAATCTGCCTCAGTATCATCTCCTGATGATGTATATATAATCATCTTTGTACTTGTACATAGTCACTTTTGTAGATCTAGTGGGTGTGTGTCTAAGCTAAAAAATGTGTATGCACAGGGTAGACAAAAAAAAATTAAGTATTTATATAGACTAATGTGGAAGTGTTGGTGTGTGTGTATTAGTCATGTGTGTAGTTTTGGTAAAGCTGGGTAGACAAACTCCCAGCCTCCAGATAAGCAAAGTTTTACCTTATGATCTTATCTTCAGGTTAAGTCTATGTTTACAGTGTGGCAACCATTACTCTGGTAAGTAAAAAGATGACAGTCTGGTTGTGCTTTGTTCAATGAAATTCTTAAAATTGCTGATGGTATTAAAATGTTAAGTTGTCTTTTGTTACGAAGAAAGTTCTGTTCACGTTATGGCATCATTTGAAGTGAGTGAAACAAGCACTGCTGCTTGCTGTTAACAAGATCTGGTAATGTTTAACGAAAGGCATGTTAAGCTAGTGGCTGTTGTAAAAGCTGTTCGTTCAATTTGTTTGTGTTGAAAGTTACCTGGAACAGCTTTGCACAAACTTGTCCAGGGATGAGACACTGAAGGTCCTCCCAATTTTTTCTCAGCTTTTCCCACTGAACTGCATTCATGGTAACATTTCCTGTGCTCTGTATCAGGAAGAATTGAGTAAATAAAATAGTGTCATGTTATGGATCTAATATTTATTCAAAGAATCTCTGAAGTAGTTTGCACTTTGCAGATGAATAGCTGCTTTCCTTAAGCCTTTGGCCTCCTACATCATATTATGTAAGCTCAAAAGCTAAGTACTGTTATGGACCAGTTCATCGACCATCACTGCATGTTTTGAGAATCATTGAAAACATCTACAGTCTACAGAAAGCACCAATGTAACAAAATTAAGTTCTGAAAGCTGTAACCAGAATTTCATCACCATTCCTTTTAGCAGTTTACTTACAAACAGATGTAAAATTTGATGGGGTCTTTATTAATTTTCGCTCCCTCTTATTGTCACAGCTGAAAAGATATTATTTTTGTGTTGTAACTAACAGTGTTGTATGCTTCCCTTCAAGTGTGCAAAAATGTGGATTTGGAGTCAGACAGAATAATTTATATAATATGCTTTAATTTGATACCAAAAGCTTAATCTTGAACCCACTCAAGGACTGACTCCATGGTAGCCTGCATTACTTAGTGAGTCCACGAGTACAAATGGCTGGTTCCCGTACGAAAGTGGGGTGAAAACTGTGACACAACTAGTAACATCACAATGATGGCTACACAAGGTGGAATTTCGCCAGAAATAAAAGCGTTTGTTCAAATTTGGTGAAAATGAAAAATGCACAATGTGACAGACAATAGGGCCTGGAAATCACAGACAGCAAGGAATCAAATCCAGGCCATATTACAGCCCAAAACTGGGTTATTCTGTGTCTAGGTACAGCCTCTAGGATTCACCACTGACAGGCTACATCTATGTTTCCAGGAACTGAGATGGGCCTATGTCTACAAGGCACTGGACGATTCAAGATTCAATGTGTGATTTACATTTTGTGTTTATTCGATAAATGCATAATCATATATGTAGACAGACAGGCAGACAGATGAGTGGAAGGATGGATGGATGGATGGATGGGTTGGTGGATGGATGGACAGATGGAGAGACTGTGGGTGGATGGAAGGATGGATGGGTGGATGGATAGATGAATAATCGGATGGATGAATGGATGGATGGATGGATGGAGAGATTGTGGGTGGATGGAAGGATGGAATGAAGGTATAGATGGTTAGATAAGTGGATAGGAGTTAAAAAGATGTTTGGTTAATATATAAATAGACAATAAGATAGACAGACAGATTGAAGGACTGGTGGGTGGACGATGGGTGATGGGTGATGGGTGGATGGATGGGTGGATGGATGGATGGATGGGGGGGGGGGGGAGAAAGACAGACAGACAGATTGACAGACAGATAGATGGCATATGGTAAGCTTACAAGAACTCAGCAAAGAAAACTCAATACCATTAGAACAAAACTTGACATGTATAACATTATTCCAATGGCGGGCATTTTGCAAGTTTCATGCTGTAACTTCATCAACTGTAAACCCATCTTTGGCACTAGTCGACAATTGATGTCCCGATACTCTAAGCCAATACATAGCTACCCCGGCGGCTTTCCCTGATATGTCAATCTGACTACTGCCCAGACGAACATCGGCCTATGGCCTCGGTGATACAAACTGACTAGACCCTCACGTCGTTACATATCAATCTGACAATCGACTAATATAGCCTAGGTAAGTTGGGGTGGGATTACCCTTTGGTATGACCCGAATCCCCACCCAGCACTACCAAAACAAAAACAATGGCCATCCGCTTTGTAAAATGAGTTAGAGATCTACTGTAGGCTATGTTGTCAAGACATTCGATAGATAGATAAGTCTATCTAGATCTAACCTAGATTTCAATCTATATCTCAAATAATAGATCTTGATCTAGTCATACTCAGTTAACTGACAAAAATGAATATCGGCTAATATATAGACTCTAGATTCCATAGCGTGGGCGGCTTAGAGTATCGGGACATCAATTGTCGACTAGTGCCCCATCTTTGGTCACAGAACACGGACCCACCTTCTAAACATACCATGTCCGCATTGTCTTAAAGCCGGCACCAGGAAGGGTAATGGCTACTTACCTTAGGTAATTTTCTGTCTCAGAACCGGCCAGGAGTCAATGGCGTTCGCAAAACCCACCTGGATATTGGAATACAATAATTTGGGCTATGCCATAATTTCTGAATGTTACTGAATGTGGCAAAAACAAAGACATTTTCACTTCAAATAGGAGGTTAGTGTAACCAAAGCCTAGTATCTTTGGTGTAATGCACGTCGACTGAGTTCTGCGCACATCCTGTGATTCTGGTGTGGGGAAAGCCAAGTCTATTTTAAGCCACTGTCTTGAACGATCAACTTTCAGTTTCAGTTTTATGTAGGTCACGGCTCTGCAGCAGCGAAGCTTTGCGATTATCCGGGATTGCTGTAGCCTAGATGGAGACCTGTAATGTATAATGATCTAACCTGGATTGGTTGTTTCACTCCTACATGTGTATACATGCATGGACGCACCCACCCATACCTACGCGCACACATACACACACACACGCATCCACAAGGACGCAAACACACAATCAACTCTAAAAGTTATATCTTTATCTGTACACATTTTATTAATCCTACCCCCCCCCCCTCACCTCCAATTCGTATATCACCAATGTGTTTATGAACAAAACCACTGCTTTGACGCCTTCAACGTAACTGCGTGCCTATCATCCCCTTGCACCCCTCCCCCCAGTTTCGGATTAAAATATTGACATCTCTGGACTAAAAACGGACGCTACTTTTGATGTTGCGGGAAAGCGGGAAGAACACATCCCTGGGGCAATATAGGTGAGCAGAAGCAGTAGAAAACTAGCAAGCGTTTGCAGTCATTGATCTCATTATTTCTTCTCTGCTTTTCATACGGCAATTAAAACAAACAAAATACGAAAACGTGATGTCATAATATTGACAGTATTGTCTAAACATAACCACACGTAACAAGTTCAACTCACTCGCTGATGGGTACCCATTTAAAAAAACAAAAACCAACAGTATAATGAGCTCGGGAGAAAAAAAAATCGACATCTGCTGTGTTGCTGACTACATCATCAGCTCTGATAGTGATCGCTTATACTATACGGTTGAAAATACATTTGCACTGTAAGAAGATGTGTCATTAAAAAAATAAATTTTTAATATAAATCAGTACTTTTACAATATCGAAAATACTGCGTTTGACAGTCGCCTTTTGGAGGCCTTAGTTGTTGTTGCACTGTTATTTCCAAAATGGCACAAGCGCATCATTGTTCTCGTTACTTCCATCACCAACATCATCATCGTTATCGTCAATGGCATCTCGGCATGCCAATTATTAATACCGCTACCATCACCATCACCAATAATATCAACAGAATCAGCACCATCATCACCATCATCGTCGTCGCGGTCAGCACCATACGGTTTGTGACTCATGGGAATAGAAAAGAGGGAGAGAATGTTGTGAAACAGAGACTAAGTGGTGAAGATGTGTATTCAATCGTAAAATTTGTCCGAATGAGAAAAATGGGAAAACACTCGATGTGTGATCAATAAGATTGTATATAGGCCTGGTGTGATTCTTTGCATAATATTTTAAACTAGACCAGATACATGGTCATAGGAGAGGCAAACTGGTGTTTTTCTGAAGGCCATTCGACAAAACTTTGACCTCTGCGATCACTTTTTAGAAGTCGCACATTTTCATAAACATGTAACACTCTGATTTATTTTAATCTATGCAGTTACAGGGAACAAGAAGTCAATCAAACCAAAGCCCACCAACGACAGAAGACAACAACAAGAATAAAAACATTAAACTTTTCACCGGCCACCAGGCAATTATATCATACAGGCCTCGTGTATCTGTGGCTCAGGTCAAAGAGTTTTGAACCTAGCGGTTCGCTTCTCTCATCGTAGTACAGAGTAATTAGACAAAACACGGGCAGTAAAAACTGGCAATGGCAGACTACAAAAAGCTGCCTTGAAAAGGGGCAGGGCTCAGTCTGGAGGACTGCTCTCGTTGAGCATAATATGAATATAGTAGTAGGCAGTAGTAGGCATCCTTCATGTTCAGTCTCGGAAGACTATGGAGTTACACTCTGGGTGTTTTTTCTGGTACAGCGTCTGGTGTGGCTGGCCAGTCCGATGTGGGAATGGCAGTCTCTGTGGCAGAGGACACAGATGAAATCTGAGGCTGATCTGACTGCCTGGGATGCAGCTTTTCTTCCTCTCCTCTTTGCCTCGTGCTGCTGAGCAAGTGTCTCTTCGAAGTTGGAGAGACCTTTCTGCACAGTTTGTCTCCAGGCTGACCGTTCGAGGGCTATTGCTTCCCAGTTGTTCTGGTCGATGTTCAAAGCTTTTAGGTCCCTCTTGAATATGTCTTTGAATCGCAGCTGTGGTCTACCCGCGGGACGTTTTCCCTGCACGAGTTCTCCGTAAATGAGGTCTTTAGGGATCCGTCCGTCGTCCATGCGCACGACATGGCTGAGTCAGCGCATGCGTCTCTGTTTCAGCAGAGTGTACATGCTGGTGCATCCAGCTCTCTCAAGGACAGTGCTGTTTGGGACCTTGTCCTGCCAGGTGATGTTCAGAATGCGTCGGAGGCAACGCATGTGAAAAGCATTAAGCTTTCGCTCTTGTAGGGCACCCAAGGTCCAGGACTCACTGCCGTACAGGAGGGTGCTCGCGACGCAGGCTTTGTAGATTTGGGTCTTTGTGTGTTCTGTCAGCTTTCTGTTGTTCCATGCTTTCTTTGTTAGTCGGGTCATGGTGGTAGCGGCCTTGCGGATACGCCTGTTGAGCTCTGTGTCGTGTGAGAGGGTATCTGAGATGGTTGTGCCCAGACACACGAAATCATTGACGACATTCAGCTCGTGGTCATTGATGCTGATGACTGCAGCAAAGTCGACGTCCTGTCCCATGACTTCCGCTTTTTTCAAGCTAATGGTAAGCCCGGCGTCTTGGCAGGCATCGCTGAAGCGAGTCATGAGCTGCTGCAGATCCTCTGCTGAGTGGGCAGTTACTGCAGCGTCGTCTGCAAAGAGGAAGTCACGCAGATACCTCAGCTGGACTTTGGTCTTGGCTCTTAGTCTGGTGAGGTTGAAGAGCTTTCCATCTGACCTGGGTCGGAGGTAGATGCCTTCAGTTGCAGAACCAAATGCGTGTTTCAGCATCACAGCAAAGAAGATTCCAAACAGGGTTGGAGCCAGGACACAACCCTGTTTTACTCCACTTCGTATGTTGAAGGCAGCTGTTGTTGAGCCGTCGAAGATGACGGTGCCTTTCGTGTCTTCGTGGAAAGATCTGATGATGCTGAGAAGTGTAGGTGGACATCCGATCTTGGGAAGTATCTTGAAGAGGCCATCCCTACTGACCAGATCGAAAGCTTTTGTGAGGTCTATGAAGGCAATGAAGAGTGGCTGTCTCTGCTCCCTACATTTCTCCTGGAGTTGTTTGATGAAGAATATCATGTCTATAGTGGATCTGTTGGCACGGAAACCGCCGCACTGTGATTCATGGCAGACTCGCTCGGCAAGTGTCTGGAGCCTCTCCAGTACGATCCGTGCAAAGACTTTCCCAACAATGCTAAGGAGGGATATGCCGCGATAGTTATTGCAATCGCTCCTATCGCTTTTGTTTTTGTACAGTGTGACGACATTAGCATCCCTCATGTCTTGTGGTACTTCGCCTTCACTTCAACTGAGGCAGAGGATTTCATGCAGCTCAGTGATCAGTGTCTCTTTGCAGCACTTGAGTACTTCAGTATTTCAGCGGGAATACCGTCTTTCCCTGGTGCCTTGCCAGAGGCAAGAGAATCCAAGGCTTTGCTGAGTTCATCTATGCTTGGTTCTCTGTCGAGCTCTTCCAGCTCTGGTAGGCACTCTATGGCATTCAGAGCGTCTTCCGTAACTATATTTTCACTTGCGTATAGCTCAGTGTAGAGTTCTACCCAGCGTTCCATCTGTTGTTCTCTGTCCTGAATCACCTCGCCTGTAGCTGATTTCAAATGGGCGGTTTTCTTATGCGTTGGGTCCAATGCCTGCTTGATGCCGTCATACATCGCCCTGGCGTTGCCTGTGTCAGCTGCAGTCTGGATCTGGGAGGAGAGCTGAAGCCAATAGATGTTGGCACATTGCCTGGCACACTGCTGGACTTTGCAGCTAGTAGCACGGAGAACCTGGAGGTTCTGCTCACTGGGGTTGGTTTTGTATGCTGTCAGGGCATTTCTTTTGGCCTCGATGACTGGTATCATTACATCTGAGTGGGTTTCGAACCAATGAGCTGACTTGCTGGTCTTTTTGCCAAAGGTGGACATGACTGCATTGTAGACAGCATCTCTGAGGTGTTCTCATCGTCCTTGGGCATTTGCAATGGGTGGGCCGGGGAGAGAATCCTCTAACACGCGCGCAAACTCCTCCACTTTTCCCTGATCGCGTGTTTTGCTGGTGTCGATGCGAGGTCTGCCCTCCTTTCTCGTGCGGTGCAGTCTCTTCGGACGCAGTCTCACGTTGCCGCACACCAAAGAGTGGTCATACAAATGATATGAATATGCTCCCACAATTTCATCAGCCCATCGCAAGCTACATGTTATCCAACGAATTTTAGCGAGAAACAGGTTTGTTGGCTGTCTCACAGTTCTCGGTGTTAGTTTTGCGGCGCTCCCATAAATCTGTATGAATAGGAAAGAAAATTGGAGAGATATAAAGATAAAGGAGAGAGACAACTGTTTAACCCAGTGTTTCTCAACCTTTTTTTGTCCCACGCCCCACTTCAATAATAAAAAAAAAAAACAGATAAAAGTGTGCCCCAACATGATCGGACAAAGTTAGTATACAGTATATATTATACAAACAATTTTGAAAATTTTCAGGAAGTCGGCATCCAATAATCTCTTCCGCTTCAAAATGTTGACATTCGAAGGCACCTAAGTGTAAAAAAAAAAATTTTTTTTTCAAAAGGGACATGACCTTATCATACTTGTACAAATAAAAAAAAAAGCCCCACAACTTGATTTTTCTCAAAAGTAAGAACTTTACACTGAGTCATCATCATCATCATCATTGCCTTTCTCACCCTGGATCAGGGTATAGGCCACCAACAAACACTTTCCATCCCTCTCTATCATGGGCCAGCCTCTTTACATTATTCCAAGTCTTTCCGCTTCGTTGCACATCATTTTCTCTGGCTCTTCTCCACGTTCCGCGCGGCCTTCCTCTTGATCTCTTGCCCTGGGGATTCCAATCCAATACCTTCTTCGTGATGCTGTTTCCTGGCCTCCTGAGAGTGTGGCCGATCCATCTCCATCGCCTCCTACCAATTTCCTCTCTGACTGGGCTCTGTCTTGTTCTTTTCCATACAATTTCATTGCTGACCTTGTCTGTCCATCTGATCTTAAGTAGCTTCCTCAAACATCTGTTGATGAAAACTTGGATTCTCTTTATGCAGGCCTGAGACGCATTCCAAGTCTCACACCCATACAACAGGACTGACTTCACGTTCGAGTTGAATATCCTCAGCTTTGTTTTTAAGCGTACCTTTTGATGTAACTCAAACGATATTCATAACAAACGTATTTCGATCCGTCAACTTGTGAAGAAAAGGGGCAATTAAGTAATGTAAAAGTAATTACTACCAAAACCAAAATCAGGATTCTCTCCAAGACCCCCCCCCCTAAAAAAAAACAACCCATCCCCACCCCGAATTTCTGATACATGTATTTCCATTTTTCTCACACGTAGATGAATGTGTCTTAAATCGATGTGTCTTCCCGCCACTTCTGTCACTGACTTTTCTTCCCTCTCTACATTTCTGATAAAATTGAATGCCTCCCGTCCGACATTCTCTTCGTTTTCTTTCCGTAAGAAATCTTGTAGAGGTTTTACATAATATTATATTCCATCGGTGCCGCGACATCCAGTCTCTGCCCCGCCAGTACCTACATGGTGTCACTGTTAACCCAAGACTTTTGGGGACCCCTGTCAGCATTTCCTTGTAGAGGAATGATGCGACACGTGGACAGAGATAAAGGAAACGAGAATTCGGAACACCATACTTAGTACTAATCTGACCAGCAAGGGCTAAACCCAGTGTTTCTCAAGGTGGGTGTGGCAATACGTTGGTGGGCCTTGGGTCTTCAGGATGGGGTGTAGAGATTCTTCACGGAAATCACTTGACTGTATTGATAATTAATAAAAACTGTGGTTTGTTTATGTCCTGTTGGTGGTTTCCTTGTTTTGATTAAAATTTCTTTGAATGTAGGCCTATACATACTCAATAAATATTTTAAAAAATCGTTTTGTATAATAAATATACTGCATATTAACTATGTCCGATCATGGTAGGGCATACTTTTTTCTTTTTCTTTTTTTAAAATTGTAATGGAGCTTGGAACAAAAAATGCTGAGAAACACTGCGCTAAACTGTTGTCTCCCTAGCTCTTCCTTCCCGTTATATCTCTCCAATTTTCTTTCCTGTTCATGCAGATCTATGGAGCGTCGCAAAACTAACACCGAGAGCTGCGAGACAACCACGAAACCTGTTTCTCACCAAAATTCATTAGAGAAAATGTAGCTTGCGATGAACGGATGGAATTATGGGTGCATAATCATATTATTATCAGCGACAGCAATTCTCCAAACCGAGCCCTGTCCCTTTTCGACGCAGCTTGTACCATTTCCAGTTTTTACTGCCCGTGTTTTGTAAGAAAGATTTCTTCTTACGGTGTTATCTTTCGGTGATCTGCGCTTTGCGGTGCAGCATTAAATGAACACGTTGTATAAATGGTACTTTGCTGTGCAGCGTTAAAATGATCATGGTGTATAAATTGCACTTTGCTGTGCAGTATTAAATCATCACAATGTATAAATTGCACTTTGCAGTGCAGCATTTAATGATCACAGTGAAAAATATTACAATTTGTGGTGCAGCATTAATGATTACGGTGTATTAATAATGCAAATCAATAAGCAAAGAGCACATTGTATACAGGGCTGTTCTACTTGTATTATATAAAACCTTAATTATGAAAATAGCGCTCAGGGTCATCACTGAAAACTTCAACAAGTCTAGAATTGACATTTCACTCCATTGATCTGCAATTCTATTGAAGAAATGAAATTAGTTTTCACTTCTTTGTTCTTTTTGTCTCATAACATTCTTCTTTTCTTCTTTCATTTTTCTATTTAGTTTTTGTTGTCACTATATGAATTGTTTTTCTGAATCCTATTTATTTCTTTGTATGCATGATTATTTTAAATGTGCTTCAACACAGAATTATTCTTTCTATTCGTATGAACTACAAAGAAGAGCATTATTTAAATTAATAACACATATTATGTAGGTGGAAATACAGGATCTCAAGTCATAATATCATAATGATTTCCTGTCACTGTCATGTCTTATTTACCTATGTCTGCCTTTAAATACTTAGGCGAAATGGAAACGCCTCCACTCGCGTGACTGTTGTAAAACGTATGTATGACGAGGATTGTGGGTTTGCTTTTTTTTTTTTTGCGTCACCTTCGGGCGGCCTTGGACAGATTTTTTTCCAATGCAATCTGTTTGTATTCTGTGAATTCTTTCTATTCGCATGAACTACAAAGAAGAGCATTATTTAATCGATAACAGATTATATTATGTACCTGGAAATGCATGGTCTCAAGTCATAATAACTTAATGATTTCCTGTCACTGTCATTATTTTTTTCTGTGTTATTTACCTATGTCTGCCTTTACATAGTTAGGTGAAATGAAAACGCCTCCACTCGTGTGACTATTGTAATATTAATGTATGGCGAGGACTGTGGGTTGCCTTTTTTTTTTTTTTGCGTCACCTCCGGGAGGCCTGGCACAATGCAGAGTCAGCGGGAACATGAAATTAAGATACAACTGTAATATGACAGCAAATCGCATGAACGCGCTTAGGCTTTGTGCTGGGTTTTTATTGTCTGGGTGGTCACCCAGGGTCACAAGCACAGTTAAGTACTCGTCATCCAAAAGACCCCGTCTCTGCACACACCTACTCATATTCTAGTACAGCTTCTGTTAATGTAAATCAAAATATGGAGAGATTTGTTTACATTATGCTTATTTGTGAAATGTCTCTAGAAGCCTACATAATTTATATTATATATATATTTTTTTTTTATATTTTTTTTTTACAAATTTCTATAAATGCTGTGGTGGCAAATACTAGTGAAAGAAGCCACTCTGGCGATTCTGAACTGCTATTAAGTGTTGCACTGTATGTCATGACACTATCAACTTTAATTATCTTTTAGTGAATAACTAATATCCTGGCACATAAAGTCAAGTAAATTGACTAAAATAATTATGTGTAATCGCTAAAGAATATAATAGTCCTGAAAGAAATTAAAAATAACACTGCTTACAGTATCGGTATCCGTTCATGCATCCATTTTCGGTCAGCCATCAAGGGTTTGACTGCATTTTTCGCACTAGTGTCGCTTTGTTTTTGTTATTTTTCATATTGGTGCTGAGGTTCTATTTGGGTTCCATTGTGAGAGATTGTGGTTTCACTCAGTGTTGTTATTATTTTGTGATTGCAGCCACTTCAAATATGTTTCATTGAGACAGAAAACGTTCAAGCCACACAGCGTATTTGGTTTGACAACAAGAACATGCTATATATGACATATAATATGTGGATGGCTGGGGTGGAACATGACCACTCTGTGTGACATGTGAACACTACAATGGAATAACACTGAGAACAGAAATGAAACTGTCCCATTTTCAGATACACCTCCATTGTTGTTTTGCTTATTCAATTGCAAAGTTTTTTGTTTTGTTGTTGTTTTTTTAATGAGAAAACGCTCGACGTGTAACCTATACGACTGTATAGGCCAGGTGTGATTCTTATGGTGCCCTCTGAGACAAAAGTTTTGTATAACAATCTCAGCCTGCTTTCAGAAGTACACAGAATAAGTGTATGAATGACTATGCGTCCTAACAACGCTTTCACCGAGGGCAGACAACATCAGACAACTTTCAACAGAAGCAACATCGACAACAACAGCAGTCACAACTACTGTACAATACACATACGTCGACATGGGAAGAAATAACAACAGCAAAAAAAAAAAAAACAAACAAAAACAGTGATGGAAGCTTATAGGATTATTTATTTAATTAAAGCAGATTGTTCTGATTACAAACAATATAAAAGTATTAAAACGTACAGATATATCAAAACTTAAAAAGTCTTCCAAGAGCCGAAGACAAAACTTCAGTGTTAAAGCTGTATGAAACCCTCTGAATTCGTTTCTTAGCAGTTTCTCAAACTGTAGCTGATGTTGACAGAGCCGGTACACACTGGAGTTTGCTACAAGCCGGTGTTGCCAGTTTGATACTCTGGACTCTCGTCCTGATATGGTGAGTGTCACTGAATACCGTACACGTAGAAAGATTGACCAGGACAGCAGGAGTACATCTATGGAAGTGATAACTGGAGAGTCAAGTAGACCTCTGACACCTGGATCATATATGCATTAAAAAGACCACAGACTGTGCAGGAACGATAAAGAAAACAGACGGTTCACACCCGTCATAGCAGATAAACTGACTCGAAGGGTTTCCATACCTTCTTCAAGATCTCCAAGTTTCAAACGATAAAGAAAACAGACGTAACGGATCCCCACACCTTCACACGTCCATTGTCCCCATGGCACGACCTCCACATGTCGCCCGGACCGTCAACTGGTGCAACTATCATCAGGGGGAATGTCTAGTGAGCTCTTTCCCTTATTTTACACCGGAGGTTTGTGCACCCGGCACTATCCCCAAGCGAGTCGTGTGTATCATTTCAAGCTCGTTAACGACCTTAAAATCACGCTTCCCCCCCCCCCCCCACCAATTTTACCCCTCTACACTCGAGGCGGTGCAAGGCCACCAACCTTATTCGTGACAATATCTGATTTGATATCGTAACGAGAACAAACCTATAAATTATTCATCATCATCATCATTGCCTTTCTCACCCTGGATCAGGGTATAGGCCACCAACAAACACCTTCCATCCCTCTCTATCATGGGCCAGTCTCTTTACATTATTCCAAGTCTTTCCGCTTCGTTGCACATCATTTTCTCTGGCTCTTCTCCACGTTCCGCGCGGCCTTCCTCTTGATCTCTTGCCCTGGGGATTCCAATCCAATACCTTCTTCGTGATGCTGTTTCCTGGCCTCCTGAGAGTGTGGCCGATCCATCTCCATCGCCTCCTACCAATTTCCTCTCTGACTGGGTTCTGTCTTGTTCTTTTCCATACAATTTCATTGCTGACCTTGTCTGTCCATCTGATCTTAAGTAGCTTCCTCAAACATCTGTTGATGAAAACTTGGATTCTCTTTATGCAGGCCTGGGACGCATTCCAGGTCTCACATCCATACAACAGGACTGACTTCACGTTCGAGTTGAATATCCTCAGCTTTGTTTTTAGAGATATATCCTTGGTTCTCCAAATCTTGCTTAAGGATGTGAAAGCTGCCTGTGCCTTTCCAATTCGTGCTTTGGCTTCTGCCTCTGTTCCTCCCTTATTGTCAATGATACTACCAAGATAGCAGAAGGACTCTACATCTTCCAGTGGTTGATCTCCTACTCTGACTTGTTCGCTTAGGGGTGCAACAATTTTTAGGACCTTCGACTTCGCGGGATGTATCCTCAATCCAATAGATTCTGAAATTTTGTTTAGAGCTGTAGTCTTTGCTTGCATCTGGTCGTGTGTGTGCGACAATAGTGCCAAGTCATCTGCAAAATCTAGATCGTCCAGCTGTGTCCATGGGGTCCATTGTATGCCATTTCTTCCTCCACTGGTGGTTTCTTTCATAAGCCAATCAATCACCAGGATAAACAGAAATGGGGACAGCAAACAACCCTGCCTAACACCAGTCTTGATATCAAAGCTGTCAGTAAGCTCACCATCATGTACGACTCTGCAACTTGTCCCCTCGTACATGCTCTTGATAAGATTCACCATCTTCTCTGGGATTCCATAATGTCTCAATATTCTCCACAGTGTTTCTCTATCGATGCTATCAAAGGCCTTCTCGTAGTCAAGGAAGTTCACTATCAGTTGGGAGTTCCACTCTAGCGACTGCTCTACTATGATTCTCAGCGTGGCGATCTGGTCGGTGGTTGATCGATTACTCCTGAAACCAGCTTGCTCCTCGCGAAGTTTTTGGTCTGTTGCATTCTGTATTCGCTTGAGAATAATCCGATTGAAAACCTTTCCTGGGATGGAGAGAAGTGTGATTCCTCTGTAGTTACTACAATTGCTGAGGTCCCCTTTTTTTGGGAGCTTCACGAGGTGTCCTTCCTTCCAGTCCTTTGGAAACTTGCCTCCGATCCAAATCCTCGAGAATAGTGAGTGCAGACCCTCTGCAGCCCCAGCAGCATCTGCCTTCAGCGCCTCTGGTGGGATCTGGTCTGGTCCAGCTGCCTTGCCTCGATTTAACTGCTTTATGGCATCATTAATCTCTGCTTTAGTCGGAGGGTCGCAACTGATCGGTAAATCATTTCTTGCGGGTAGAATGTCGGGTGGGTTGCTTGGTGGAGGTCTGTTCAAGAGGCTGTTAAAATGTTCTATCCATCTTTTTGCCTGAGCTTCCTTTCCAAAAATAGCCTTCCTGTTGTAATCCTTGACAGGAACTTCAGGTTTTCCATATTTTCCAGCAAGAGTCTTTGTAGTCTGGTAGAGGATCCTCATGTGTCCTCCTGTTGCTGCCTTCTCTGCTTTCTCTGCTAACATTCCTATGAACTCCTCTTTGTCTTTTTTAATTGATTTTTTTGATTTGAAGTATTTGCTTGTGTTTCTGTAACTGGTTTATTTTTACAGGGTGGGTAGTTGGCCCACCGCCATATAATTTTTTTACTACCAGTAAATTATTTTTAATACATAAACAAACTTTTATTTAGGTACCGGTAATGTAAATGAAATGGCACATTGGTATACCGTAACATAGGATATTCACCAAAAGCCACTAGAAGTAAAAAATAGAATGTTGAATAATTAAAAATTGAACCCAAGACTGTCAATAGTGGTGTAACAGTGTTATTATAGTAAAAGTATTGATCATAATTATGTAATGTAATAAAAATGGCAAGGTACATACATAAAAGCATATTGTAGTAAATTGTAGCTCGAAGAACACGAGTTAAGGCATACATCTTGTTTAGCTGAATGGGAAAAATCACTCTAAACTTGATTTGATACTGTTATTAGATTAACATTTTCTTTCGTAATATAATTGCAAATATTCTATTTACAAGATTTGAAATTTTCGACCATAAAATCAACAACAACAAACAGAAAAAGAATCAATACAATTTTGAATTATGCACATAGAAAAAAAAAATTCGCAAGTGCGGTACGAAAAATAAAAAAGAACAAAACTTTTTGAAGATCGTGAAAAAAATACAAGAACTGAATTTGTAGAACTAAAATATCCACAAATGCCGAAATACATGTACAGCCAATGCCAAGCAAAATATACTTCGGGTTTTCACTGTGTTGATTAGACCACAATGAATATTCTTTGAACTAAAACCTTGTCTGGAATCCCTTATGGATTCTCCAAGATATCCATGAACAAATGTCAAGTTACCTCACTGTCATTTCTCATAAATTCCGAACATAACCAGAGCGGTGGGAGGCATAAGATTCACTTCTAAAAAGATCATAATTAAATAAATAAAGTGCTGATAAAACATGTGCTTAACTATTATTGCATTTATCTATAAAGAAAGAGCATACATTTATATTACTCACTAGTAATAAACGACATTAGACATGACATTGTACTACTATAAGTTATCTTCTTCGACTGCAAGCGGAAGAAGACACCGAGGTGCCCACCATTACTAGAATGATTGAGGCGAGCGGGGTACAGACAGGGTGACGGAAGGATGTGTGACAAGGCTAGAGCAAGTCTAAAAGTCCAGGCAATGGGATTTTTAAAATTCAACGCACGGTAATAAAATCTGAATTCATGAAAATTTAAAATGATCTGCACAATTATGTAAACACTAATACAGGTTTACACAGATAAAAAGTATTTTGCGATGATTTGAAACAATGACATTGCAGGTGAAATGTAGAAAATATTGGATAATAAAAATATATTGTATTGTATAGAATGTCCAAAAAGACAGCAATTTACCTAAAATTTAAATGTTCAAAAAGGAAAAAAAAAGCGGCATCAACCAATCATTAACACACCTCTATGGTAAAACGTGAAGTATAAGTAGGTTATAACACATGCAGTCTCTCGAAATGTTTTGTCCTCCAGGTGAGCTTCCATATGGTGAACATTACCCTAACATCGTCATGCATGGTATGTTTTTGTTTGAGGAGCGATTCCCGTCATGCAATGGCACTATGTACTGCTGTGGTCATTGAAAATATGGAATATGAAGAATCTTTACGATTTCACATAGCTGTACATGTATCTTGTAGTGTGATATTTTCTATGTAACATGTTAGGATAACCTTTAAACAAAACACTCAGGCAGTTATTAATGAGTATTGTAAAGTATCCGTGTTATAAAGTACTGAGAATAAATTATGCATTCATTGTCAGTGTCAAAGAAGGACTTTGGAAAAAAAAAGACTCTGGTAGATCAAAATTCAAGGGCACAGGTAACTTAGACTTTATGGACATGTCATGTGATACGGGAGCACCCGAGTTGCTACCCATAAACAGTGTATAAGCAATATCAGGTATTGCTTAATTATGGTAAAATTACAGTTAATTTTTATTACCAACAGAAATAAATATTTTTTTTAAAAATAAGCACTATTCCCAGTCAATGAAATATGTACTAAATTGTCTTTATATCAAACAGTTACATAGAAGTTACAGTGGATTTTTAACATCTCACAAATATTACTGTTAAGATTTCTGATAATGATAATTGTAGAGTCTTACAAGAGTGCAAACCTTTGAACTGGTAATCATCATATTGACATGATCTGTATACAATGTCTATTCTTCTTGCTCGGCATGAACCTTAATCTCTGAGCACTGAATCTAACATTCTGCAAGTCAATGAAAGACGTGAACATATAATATTTTCTTTAAAGGCATATGCGATCTACCAAATGTAAGTGGTCTTACAGTACCATTAACTGATCATAAACACACGCCATCGGATGAACACTGTTAATTGCAAGGTGTTAGCAGAATACACATGAACTGAAGAAATGTTTTGTCCTCCTACAGAGCCTGCAGGTGGTGATCACTAGACTCAAAATCTTCAGGCATTGTACACTTTTGTTTGAGAAGAGACTGTCTACATTCAATAGCACTGTGCAGTGTTGTGATCAGTGAAAATAATGGCAATGAAGAGTCTTTAAATTGATGCAGCATAAGAGTCCCTAGAATAAAATTAATTACTTAAAATGTATGAAGGATTTATGGACAAAATATCATGCATGAGCAAATAGCAAAGTCCCTCTACCCCACCTCCATCCATATCCTCCAACCCCCTGGACACACACATTTTTATGTGCGTAAAATATCCATAAATCAATAGAATAAAATATGTATGTTTATAGTCTGTGGGTCTAACGAGTTCATCTATCAAAGAGTGTGACCACACAGATAAACCCTGGTAGATCAAAATCTTGAATAAAATGTAACTAAGACGTGAAGTGCAAAACCCTAGTAGATTAGATAATCTTGAATAATTTAACTAAGTGATGAAATGCCTGTCATGTTATGCAAAATTATGTCACTTAGTTCTGCTCTGAACACATGGGCACTTGAGTTGCCACCCTTAAGTAATCAGGTGTTCTTAATCACGATAAAAATTACATAACCATTTTAATTATCTATACAAACAAATTATTTCTCAAATAATCAAAATTCCCAGCAGATAAAACGTGTACAAAAGTGTCTTTGCACCAAACCATTACACAGCAGTTACATTGGATTTTCAACATCTAACAAATATTACACTTAATCAAGATTTCAGGCGTAATGATTGTAGAGTTTTACAATAAATTATAATAATGTAAAGTTGTGAAATGATGTCATTTGTCCATTATATCCATTCAACTGTCATTTTAGTTTATGTAGGCGGTTGTGGGCATGTACTAGTCAATTACATTGTATCTAGAAATACAATGTAATGACTTTTTTTCCCCTTAAAGGCGGTGGCAATTTACCAAATTTAAGTGGTCTTAAAATTGCATCAACTAATCAGAAATGCACACCATCAAATGAACTATAAACACGCTAGGCTGCAGTGTATATTATGAAGAATGCGCATTATGTATTGAAATGGTTTCTCTTCCTGCAGAGCCTACCCTAAGTGGGGAACATTGGACTGAACATCTTCATGCACTGCCCTTGTTTGTTTGGACAGAGATACTGTACCCTTACATGATACTGTGGTACATATGAAGAGACTTTATTGATCTACCACAAATGCATCTCCAAATGTGATTTTTTTGCCCCTCTAAATAACGTATATGTATAGGGGATCACTGGAAAAAAATATTTACATGGTATATAACTAATGTCTCCACGATGATTTATGAGTAAAATATCAATAAACCAAACTATGTATCAGCTTGTACGATGTCTATGTGCTAACAAGTTTCTGTCAAAGAGTTACCATATAGGAAAAAAAATCTGATATATCAAAATTCTTCGATAGCAGATAATTTACATGAAGTTCCTTTTACATGATGCAAACATATGCCCCTCAGTTCTGCTCTGCATACATGAGCATTCGAGGTGCCACCCTTAAGTAGTCTAGTAATACTAGTATTGTTTTATTATATTTCTTTCTTCATTATCTACATACATAAATCATTTCTGATCAAAATTCCCAGTGGACAAACAATATTTCTACTGTCTAGGTGCCAAGTAGTTACAGCAGCAACACTGGATTTTCAATATCCAACATAAATTATGTGGTCTTAAGTTTACAGACATGATGATTAACAGCATTATGAAGATTAAAGTGCACAAAAAGCACGCACAAATATGAAAAAATGTTGATAAACTGCAAATGTTGAATTTATATGTACATGATTAAGCAGAAGTTACTTCCAACTTTTAAATCAAAGCATGGAAATTACTACATTTCTGCATTTTCACATATATGTAATATTTTCATAAAAATGACAGTTGAACAGATTTCTATACATCAAAATAAAAATTTTTTATAAACCATCATCTCCGGTGGGCTGTACAACATGCCATAGAATTCTGGAAATAAACGATAATGAAAATAAACAAAAACAAAGTGTTATCAGCTTTCAACAACGTGCCCATGAATTACGATGATTGAAATTTCTTTGGTGCATAAAAAATCAAATACAGTGTAATATGAAAAATTCTTCATGAACTTCAAATGTTGAATGGATATGAGACCGTGACAGAAAGTCATGGTGGTGAATGTGATTTTGGACAAAGTGTTTACCCATTCTAGTGATATAACCACAAGAAATCAATGGTTCAAAGTACATGCATGTTTAGAAATTATGGTGGGAAGATGATTTGGTTATAATTATTTTCTTAGGAAATTTTCTGCTTTTGAATCACATCCTTTAAATGTAGCCAATAAGATCTTGGTCACATTTTGCCACTATGCCCCTCAGTCACAAATCCACATGTACATGCAGGATATATATTACAACAGAAGTTTCTTTTCCAACTCGTAAGTCAAATCATGAAAATTTGCACATTTCCAAGGAAAAGCTTTTGAAAATCTCTAATTTCATGCACAATATGCATGTCAAAAAAATATGTATAGGCCTATATAAAACTCATTTGAAAACTAAAGTAATACATGAAACAGTTAATTAAAAAATTTATTAGTATACAGGTTAAGGTTGCATATGTTCAGATTACCTGTAACAAAGGCATAGTTTAAAGTACAAACATGAAATTCTTCAAAAGCACATGACGATATAGGTAATATGTATGTTATAACCAGCTGTCGCTTGACAAATTTCACAGCTGGCAGCTGAATATCATGTCTAAATTCAAGGCTTTTCGAGACTCACTGTTCAGTTCTGAAGTTTACAAAATGCCACCACAATGTCGAGGTGAAATCAATAAGTTGTTGTAATATTTCATGAACTGAAATCGCCATGAGTCACGTGGTAATTTACGGTCAGCTTTTATTGTTTGCTGTTGTTTGGTGGCTTTTCTTTCTTTATTTTTGTCAAGGTTTTGCAAAGGATGTTAAACTTGTTTTCAAAGTTGTATGTATGTAGGTATTTGCTACATATTAGTAAAGCACTACGGTTATGCAAACAATGGGATTTCATATTTGTACCGGGGGTGTTGCAATATGAGGGGTGTTGACCCGGTAATACATGCATAATTTGTCCTAAGAGTTAAAATATCCCACCAGTGACACTTCTGAAAGACACTGAAGATGACAATGGGCATACTGTTTTAGTTGGTACATGTGGAAACAGTATTACAGTATTAGTGGTTTTGGTTGTATCAGGTGTGGTAATGGCCGAATCAAAAGCTTAACATTAGCAACAGTAGTAGACTAAGACTGAACATCTTGAAAACACAGTGGTTACTATTATGTGATGGGTATATCAGCAGATATGACATCACTTGTATGTAAGCAGTGATAATAGTCACATTATCGTTGATATTGTTTTCTGTTTAAAAAAAAAAACAGCTAGAAAATTTATCACATCAATGTTTCTGGACAGAGACGCTTATGGCTTTATGTGTAGGTAACCAGATAAACATGTTAAAAGATCTACATTTTATCTGTAATTCTAAGCAGCTACGCCACTTGTATAGACCTTGGCCTGCGTCTGTTCTTGTACATTACACACGTTTGTGGAGGGTTGGCAAGACACAGATGATTACAGCATAAGAATAAAGGAGCATAAGAGGCCATTCCAGAAAGTCCAATTACTAACTTTTTTTGAAATGGATTATTATACCACACTTTATATAAACAACATGATATGCATACACCAAACTACAAAACTACAAATATTCAAGATTTTCACAAATGCCCTAACAGGCATAGAAGGAAGAGCCAGAAAATTCACAGAAAACGTCATGATTTTCTGAAAATTGTGCGAGGATAAACTTGAGCAATGCAAGGTGCAGGCGTGAATTTCTTCATAAAACCTCGACTCTCAGATTAGGACGTTCCAACCAATTTTGAAATCTCTTGTTCGATTTGATGAAGTTCCCTCTCCAGGTCTTCCGTTCTTCTGGGATTCTGTACAGAAAAAGAATAATTTTGATGTAGCAGTATTAAACACATCATCTTCTGACACTGACAAAATATGAAGCAGTATAAAATGTTTTGTGAGCGCTTGGAGCCTGTACTACGAGAAGAAGAGCTATATATAAATCTTATTTATTATCATTATTAATATTATTGTCCTGATATTATCCATACTCTCTGTGCCAGTTTATAAATTAGTCATTTGCTTTTATAAAGCACACTGTCGAACATGTTTTTATTAAGAAAATATTACCCTCTATAAAATGCATTATTAGTATTCCTTGTAACAGTAATCCCCACTATGAAGGGGCATTGCACTAGTTAGGGTTTTCACAGTTGCCTGGAATAAACCTGATTCTGCCCTCCATTCCTCTGGAGCCTTGTACCATTCTCTTTCGCTCTCTATGCCCCTTCCTCTCTCACTCGCTCTTTCAAATACAGTCTCCGATGCACATTGGTGTGTTACACATGCTGTTCCTATTAGGAAAAAGTGCACGGATCTGAAACTTTTGAAAAACAGTTAATAAAGACCATAGAAAGCCAAAAGAGGACCCATGTAAAGTCGAAATGAATTGTATATATATACATATTTTAAATAGACGCCTACTTTCAGCAATATCAGTGACCCCATTAGGATCAGAGTATCAATTGTAACCTGTATAAAAATATGAAGCTTACATTGTTTGCAGTTTAATCGGTAACTGGTGCTGATCAGGCAATCAGATGCCATCCATAATCAATGCTGAATATTAATCCTGAGTGTCTGAGTTAGTGTGTACGTATATACATTTATGCACACATGTGTCTGTGGGAAGGTGAAGCGTGAACACGACTGGTGATATCACCTGTTGCGTCTGATGTATGACAAAGTATAAAATGAGCTATGGTAGATCTTATAGCTCTGGCTTCGCTGACGTCCCTTATCTTGTACTTGGTGTACTTAACAGCCGACAGTTTTGTCTTATGGGGAATGACTGTTGTCGGGTGCGAGATCAAAGTGAAATGATGAAAGAAGCAAATGTAGGCCGTGGGACAGAGATCTTAGCTCGTCTCTAAATGAAATTTAGCTACACACCCCGTGGGAAAAATCAGGATACGTCATCTTAACGGAAATACAATATTACTGTTATTGTTCGTAAATGCCCACATTCTTTGTAAAATACAACTCTTTCGGATATTTTATTATATGCAGCATTCACATGTTTCGTTCTCCTAAAAATTAAAGTTCCTCTTTTTTAGCGTAGGCATAGAAAAACATCTACTTCATTGTGTGAACCACTCAAATATTCAGTCCCTCGCACTTCTTTTTTTTTTTTGCAGAGGCGACAACACAGCAGTGGTTTTTGTGTTGTTTTTTTGCTCTGTTCTTTGTTGTCTTTTATTCTGTTCCTGGACTGTGTGTGTGTTTGGAAGTTTGCATATTACATGATGGATCGCTGCTGCATCATTTTATTGATGTTTCTTCAGTACGATCCAACCTCATTTACTTGTTGCACAACTTTTAAACATGCGGGTGAACAAAAATCTTGTGGCATGGATTTTGGACTTTCTCATCCATCGCCCCCAGTGCGTTAAATTAAAGGCAAGTAACAGCCACAAGAGTACCGACACACATGTCATCTAATATTTCCATCAACACAGGCGCGCCTCAGGGCTGCGTGCTGTCACCTGCCCTTTTTACTACTTATAAAAGCCAGTGCAAAAGTGAACATGCAAATATCCCCTTTGCAGATGACACCACCATACAAGGACTGATTTCTGGCCAACTCGATGAAGACGCTTATTTGAATACTGTACAATGATTTACTCAGTGGTGTGAAGATCACTTTTTTACTATTAAATGTAAAGGAAACACAGTAGATCTAATTGATTTCAGAACAAACGTAACATCACTTCCACGGCTTAAAATCTATAATCAAGATGTTGATGGGGTCGACTCTTATAAATATCTTGGAATCCATGTCGACTCCAAACTTGACTGGCACGCTCATACCACCGCAGTTTACACAAAGGCAAACAAACGTATGTATTTCTTGAGGAAACTTAGATCATTTAACGTAGATAAAACACTCATTCAGACATTTCATAAATCAACTACCGGTATCCAAAGTACCATTCTATTTTGTATTACAGGGAGGAAATGCAAAGGAGCACGACAAGAACAAAATTAACAAATCAAAAAGCTTGCTATCTAACTAACAGTGAATACGTCAACTTTGATGAGTTATTTGTGCATTCGTGCAAACAGAAACCAAAATCAATTTTAAATGATTGCTCCAACCTTTTGTTCCATCAGATAGTCCGATAACAAAAAAGTGAACGAATACTGTATTTAAAAACAAACAGAGAGCGCTATAGACAATCTTTTTTTGCCATCCACAATTCGAAGTCGGTGGTGTTTCCTGATATAGTATGCTGTTGTTAGTTTTCCTAATGGATTGTTCTGACAATATGTGTGTGTGAGTAATGTTCTTACTTGCTGGCAATGTTGTATGAGCAATGTGGGTGTCTGTGGTATGCGTTAAAAACCTGTAGGTCTTACATATTGTATTTACTGTTGTACCACTACTGAGATGCTGTGAGAACAAAATTAATTTCCTGGAAACAGGGTAATAAAGTTATATCTTATCTTATCTTCTTTACTATCATCTTCTTATAAAATCAAAACACAGCATACACAAAAATGCGCCACATTTTAAGTGACAACACTGGTTATTTGCAATTGAAATCTATATTGTTTAAACTTCCGTGCAAAAAAATAATTTTCCCGCAGGCGTGCGTCACGGAATGGCAAGTGAAAGTTTTGGTCCGACAGTCTGAATGTATAGAGAGTTCAAGACAACAACTACAAAAGAAGGAAGAGGAACTGACCTTTTTCAGCTTCCTTGCAATACTAGTTCGTTTCTTCCAAAGATCCTCCAGAATGAGAGGTGGTGGCTGCTTTGGTCGAGTTGAAGGCGCAGGCACATGGGTCTGAATTTGCTCCCCGGCTACATTATCTTTGCCAAGTTCTTCTAGTGACATACCATATGCCTTTGGACCAGAGAAACTGAAACCTAGATAGAAGTGAATTCTCTTCTGCCACATCTGGCTCTTGGACACTCTATGAGAGGTTGGAATGGACAAGGAAAATTCATTACCCTCACAAGTTGTGTATCTATAAAGAATTTTGTCTCCATAGTCTAAAAGCGTTCCACTCAAAAGACGAAGGTGTTGTCGAAGTGCAGGAATATGCCATTTTTCATCCCAGTTATGGTTATCCATTATTCCCTTAAGATTCTTTTGAAGGACAATGTCTTCCAATGGTGGTCCATTTCCAAGGAAAAACAGCGTTGTTTCTTTTCTTCTCAGAGCAGTTTCTTCATGTTTAAATTTTGGATAGTTTGCGATAAAAGCTTTATGCCAGCCCTCGATTGCTAGTGTCAGGTCTCTTGAAAAGCAAATGTTATGAGTTTTTCTTTCGTCTGTTGGAAAATTGTACAGTACAAAGTACAAGAATGTCTCGAGATATTGACGTGTGGCTGTTGGTGGTTTCCTGAGGTGGTATAGTTTTTGGCACCATTCCAAAATAAGTTCATATCTCAGATCTTGTGGTCTCTGTCCACCAATCAAGAGAACTGTCACAGAGTCGAGAATAGTTCTCAAGTCCTCATATATGCAGTTTCGATCAAAGTTTATATTTCGCCTCAGTAAAGTGTAGATCTTCAGAACTTTTTGTGTTTCTCCATTATGTCGCAAAGTCAAGAGAGAATTTAATGAGTGGGCACCCAGGCGCGTAATCCGCCTTCTAATGTATTCGCACTTATCAGCCTCATTCATATTGGATGGAGCATTGTCACTTTCTTCACCAAAGAAGCCATCAAGATTGGCCTTCAGACTTATAAGTGTGTTATTGTCAAAATCAGATACCACGGTCACAGAATCAGTCAAGCTAGGGTTTTCCTTCATTTGTAAGAACTCCTCCTCAAGGCGCCGGATAACTTCTTTTGAGCTATTTTTGAGGCCTTTTAGATATGTGACTTCCTCTTCTTTAAGGAAACTGAGTAGACCTGGATTATACTGTGGATCAACTAAATAGCGATGAAGTGTGTAACTGTTTGAGAAAGCTGGGCAATTCTTCAAAGCATTAAGCAACACAAGCATTGCTCTAAGCTCTCCAAAGTAACCTGCAAAGTTGTTTCCTCCTTTTGTTGTTGCCTCACATTCACTCACTTTCTGTTCCTTCCTGAAGGCCCCAATACATTGTTCTGACAATTCAATTAATTCATGGATGTTGTCATTTGTCATTTCTTCAGCAGCAACCCGAGATATTTTATCCCACAAGTGGTTTTTGAAGACTTGACCATAGGTATCCCATAGAAATGAATTTGAAGGGAGCATGTGAGTAGCTGTTTCCGCATACCTTTGTGCTAGTTCCCAATTCTTGACAGAAATATAAAATCTTGCGATAAGTTGTGCTGTAAAGGGATCTTTGTTCAGCTCAAAAAGACTCTTCAAAAGTTCCAGCACGACTTCAGCACCCTCATTGGTGAGGACGCAATGTACAAAGTTAGAGAATTCATTCTTGGTATGGCTCTCGGGATTGTCACCCCTTTTTTTCACAACTCTGTTGATCAGATATTGTAGCTCTTTTAAGTCTGAGCTTTCATGCTCAAATATGCCTGAATCCAGAAGTTCCAGCAGGATCTCACTTTCCTTCTGCTCTGTGCGTTCTTTCATTCTTTTCAAAATTTCTTCAGCTATGATTTTATTGAACACCCGCAGAGTTGTTCTTGCTTTCCGATCTCTGCCAGATGACAAATTTAGCAACACCTTCACTCCTTCACTCAAAGATGCTTCCCACTTTTGTTTTCTCGTCAAACAACCGGACCGATCTCTTACAGTGATGTTTGTTTCAGGTTCTAATATTTTGTCTAGACATGATATGGGTATGGGCGCAAACTGAAGATCAAACGTGTTCAGGAAAGAAATTACTGTCAATAATTTGATTTCCTTATCATTTGTCACAGTATCTGAGAACTCTTTCACAACTTTCTCGACATAATCCTGCTTGAAGTTTTCTCTTAAAATGTTGAAAGAAATTAGAAATTTGGGATTGACGTTTGACTTGTCTTTTTTGAACCTGGTTTCTAAACTCTCAAGCTTGAATCTAAACCATTCCAATTCATTTTTTGTCAGTTCCTGACGCAAGACAGTCTGAGTATGTTTAATCTGTCGTGGCAGCACAGTTCTCCGTATGCAATGAATGATAGTACAATATACCTCAAATGACTCCTCTGCATTTCTCCAGCTTTTTTGACCTTTTTCCTCCAGTTGTCCTCTCAGCTGCAGATATTTATCTTCATCTTCGTTATCAATCAAAACCAAAAGTGGTTTAGGTGTCTCATCTTTGTATCTCCAGACCTCATGTAGTTCATCACATGTTTGACTGGTGATTGCTTTAACAACGCAGCATCGATATTTCTTCCGCATTTCCCACAACACATGTTTGGCCGAGGTCGTTCCACCAGCTCCAGGCTGATGTAGAATTTGAACACATGTAACCTTCTCCCCTGCCTCTTTCCTTCCACTGCATAGAGCATCTTGTACAAGTTGTATCAAGTTATCATGGATATCTCGCTTCAAAACTTGATCACGAAACCAAAAGTTCAACCAACTGGCTTGTTCACCTCTGTAGAAAAACTCTTCAACTTCCATCTCTTTCCTTTTCTTTTCATCTTCCCCAATATCAAAATCACCAGCATGCAGGACATCAATGTCACACCAATCCTTCAGTGTCTTCTCTCTTACTCCAACAAGTGCTCCTGTTGAAGTTGCCAACAAGCATGTATGCATCTCATCCATCTTCACCACTTGCCGTATGGTTGTATCAACTTGCTCCCACGGCATGCCTATAACACATCTGTCTGTCAGATCACGCTTTTCAGCTCTGTTCCTCCTCAGAATTTCATCTTGCCAGAGTTTTGCAATGTCTTCAGTCTCTGCTAGGAGCATCCAATTTTCAGGCAATTCTGATAGCAAACAGTCGCAAGCCTCGGTCATAATCTCATAGTTTTTGGCAAAAAGACAAATCATTACAATGATTCTCTCTATATTAAAATTATCTATAAATGTCTGAAGAGATTCTGCAAACGCTTTTCTCCTTTGCTTGTTCCATTCCATGGGTTTCATTTCGCCAAGACATGTTTCTTCATAACCATTACAGAAAATCCACGATGTTCTGGTTTCATTCTTGAGTGTCCTTAAACTCACGGTGTTTTTCTTTGTTTTCGTATTCCAGCTTGTCAAAATTCTTAGTTGTAAGCACTCTGACCACTTCATTTTGCACTGGGTCTAGATGCTTATATATGCCCTTGGATGACCCTGTGGGATCAAAGTCGAACACAACCTCAGGCTTGAGGTGTTTCATAAATGACACACTTTTAGACAAATATTCCATGTCCATGTATGAATCAATAGGGCTAGTCATTAAAAAGAGGAATACCGTGTCGTCCAGTGTTTCTTTGCCCCCCGTCAACAAATTGAGCAATTTGGTTCTTAAATTCGGTGTTGGGCCTCTGCCTTTCTTGGCATTGTTTTCTTCCTCTCTTCTCTGATTAATTCTTCGAGAATGATCCCTCTCATATGCGTATGGATCAGCGGACTGAATAACTTGTGGAAAACCCTCATCTGAAAATTTGAAAATGGCCCACTCTTTTTTCTTTGATCGTTTTTTATGAATGGGTAGATCCTTCAAGTTTGTTTCCACAGAGTCATCCTTCACCACACAGCTAGATGGCACAACATCCACCTCCACCACCCACAAGTTGGATGTTGACTGTGTTTGGGAATCCTTGACAACAACCGGTACAAATCTTGGCATCCTGACAGTGCTGTGAATGATGTTTCTCTGAGCCTCTAGGTAGGAACGAGTCAAAGCATCATGCACTTCAGCATTGATCTCATTTACCATCATGTCAATACCAACAACCTCTCCTGCTTTGTGTCCTCCCTCATCAGAGGGACTGACTCCAAAATAAATTGTTCCATTTCTTCTGTCATTGAGACATGCAGAAACAAAAGGTATGATCTCTGATGAAATATATTCCAGTCCTGAATCTTTGTCGTCAGTGTTACATAAATGAAAATTTTTCAATGGAGTGAGCAGGTCTCCCCTTGCTATGACAGTTGCATCCATACAGCGACCTCTGTAGTATTTGACTCTGTGTCCAACATCAGTGTCAAATGGACGTGGGGTCTCCATGGTATTTAAAATTTCAGCTGGAAATGTTCTTTCTTGGAATTTGGGCAGCAAGTATTCCTTCAACTGTAGGGGTGTCATGTCCTTCATGTCTGGTTGTCATTTAACGGTGGGGGGGGGGGAGCGAGAAGAGTTTAGAATAATTTTCATGTAAAAAACAATATTAACCATGAAATTCTAAAATTAAAGACCATCATTTCCTACAATAAGCAACTATGAATAGAAGTAAATGGCTGACAAAACAAAACCATGGCATCCTCAGTTTGGATTGAATTCAGATATAAAGTATTATGCAACTGGGTGGGATTGTCAGACAAAATACATTATTTAAACAAATAGATTTTTATTTCTCTATATACATAGATTTCAGATGAAGATTAATTTTATACACTTTGTGCACTAAAGGGTTGTCACGATTAAGGTTGATGGCCTTGTACGCCACGAGTTTAGAGGGGGTAAACTTAGTAGGGGAGAAGGGGAGTTTTAAAGTTGTTAACGAGCATGAAATATTACTATCACGAGGAAGGTCGGTGGCCTTGTGCGCCATGAGTCTAGAGGGGGTGAGCTTAGCAGGGGAAAACACGGTTTTTAACATTGTTGACGAGCGTGAAAAGATACACACGTCTCGCTTTAAACTAGTCGCGTGTGCAAAAACCTCGGGAGTATAAATGGAGGAAAAGCTCGACACACGTGGTTCCCAAATTATTCGTTCCTAGAAGAAGACGCAGCGAGAAGTGGTCCGGGCGACAGGTGGAAGGTCGTGCCATGGGGACCAGGGGTGTTAAGTATGTGAGGGATCTATGAGGTTCCCAAATTATTCACTCCCAGAAGAAGACGCAGAGAGTATCGGTCCGGGCGACAGGTGGAAGGTCGTGCCAGTGGGGACCAGAAGTGTTAGGTGTGTGATGGATCTATGATGTTCCCATTTATTTCCAAATAAGCAGAATTTATCGGTCCGGGCGACAAGTGGAAGGTCGTGCCATGGGGACCAGAAGTTAAGGAGTCCTGAGGATGGGAACCCTTCAGGAGCTCGTGATCTACGATGGCGGGTGTGAACCGTCTGTGTGCTATTCGTTTGCAGTTTAAGGAGTCCTGAGGACGGGATGAAACCCTTCAGGAGCTCGTGATCTACGATGGCGGGTGTGAACCGTCTGTGTGCAATTCGTTTGCAGTTTAAGGAGCCCTGATGACGGGATGAGAACCCTTCAGGAGCTAGTGATCTACGATGGCGGGCGTGAACTGTGTTTTCTTATTCGTGTGAAGCCAGGGGCGTCTGTTTCCCCTTTTATCGTTGAAGTTAGAGATCTAGGAAGGATCGTTTGAACTCTGGAGACGTGAAACTGCATCAGCGAGGAGAGCAGCTGTTGACAGAGACTATTGAGTATACATAATTAAGTTTATGGACAAAGGGGTTAGATCTAGATGTGAATTGGGGAGTAGAGAGTAGTCATGATCCCCAAGAGTGAATTTCACGTATCTCTGTTTTTGTGATTGTGTATTTGATTATCATGAGTTGAATGTTTTGGCATAAATTTTGTCATGCATTTAGTATTAAATATCGTTTAATTTAAATTTCACTCCATGTGTCCGTTGATCGCTGGTCTGCTTGCTTGGCTTGTTAGCTGGGTTTGAAAGGAAAAATAAGTTAATTGCACATCACACACGTGGTCGTGACAATCTTCACGCACGTGATTGTGACATTGTTATGAAACAGAAGTTATGCGGGTAACAAAACTTTAACTCCTCGCAACAGATCCTGTGTTGAGATTTTCCAATTCTACAAATGGGTCAATGTGGTGAAACTAATTTTCACAGCTCAATCTTAAGAGCTGTGAGATAAATATTTTAACTTTCAGCTTTATTTAATCAAAGTGTTGAGACACAAAACGTTATAAAGAATTAATTAAGCTGATGTGTGATTTCCCTGCAGATAATACTGGCTAAATGTGAAGATTCATTCTTCAACAAAAACTTTTCTTCATGTCTTTCCAAAAGGCAGAATATCTTAATGAAAGAACATGATGCTGGGACAGTGAAAGCTGAGACAATACTGTGACATGCTGAAACTTACATTTAAATTCATTATTCTGACAGTAATTATATAAATGGAATAATAAACCACAGGTGCACTGAAATCTGGGAGGTCAAACATGCAGGTGACATAATTGCCCTGACTTGAGAAAACGTTTTTCAAACTGGCCAAGAAATGCCACATTGTACACACTACACAAAAAAAAAAAAAAATACAAAAAATACAAAAATGAAAAATTGGATTTTTTACCTGGATGTTGAACACTTTCACCACACGCACCACTGGCCTCTGTATCCTGGTCCTGTCTCTCAACTTGTGAAGAATCAATTTTCCCAATATTTGTCATATAACTTTTTAGTGGTTAAGGAATTCCAAGAAAACATTAAAATTCTCCATGAACAAATCGGGCTTCTGTCTAACCTACTGGCATTCATTACCTGACATATTTTCAACTTGAAGTCCACTAAAAAAATCTGGTTTTTGCAGGTGGGAAATAAAACCTAATAATCAGGGCTGGATTAACCAATAAGCAAAATATGCACGTGCTTAGGGTATTAAGAGAAGGGGGTCACCACATAAAAGTTTCATTGCCGGGTTTACCATGGTGCAAAACTACAAATAATGCAGCTGAACCAGGGTCCACAAAAAGGGGCCCCATCAATAAATGAAAAAATGAAAGTATTTGCTGACATAAAAGATTCGCTTCTTAAAATTTTAAATGGCTTATTTCTGTTTTGAAATACATATGCAGTATATGGGGGTACCAAAATCTGTTAAGTGCTTATGGCCTCTAAGGATCTTAATCCTGCCCTGGACCTACTCTTGGTAGTTGGATTTAAAGGGCTTTATCGCAACACAGATTCCGCTATTATAATGATATATTGTTTCTTGTCCCTCTTCCTATCCATAATCTTGTCGTTCTCCATAATCTTATATCGTCCTGTCACTAGCACCACTTCCACTACTACAGTTTTGCCACCTAGTTTCACAAACAATATTCTGTATTCGAGTTTTATTTCTTTCGGAAAGAAAACTTTAAATTAGAATCACATCTCATATTGTAGTCAGGGCTAGATTAAGCATTAAGCGAAATAAGCACGTGCTTAAGGCATCAAGAGAGAGGGGGTGGGGGCACCACAGAAAATTTTCACTGCAGAATTCACCGTGGACTATATGGTCCAAAACTGCAAGCGATACGGCTGAACCAGGGTCCACAAAAAGGGACCCCTATAATAAACGAAATAGGATGGAGTAAAGTATAATTTTGCAAGCGTGTAAGGCTCGCTCTTTTTTCATTCTTATTTTGAAATGTATAAAAAATTGCCCTGCTCAATTTTTATTTACATTTTGAAGCACATATACAGTATATGGGGGCACCGGAATCTTTCAAGTGCTTAGGGCCTCTGCAGGTCTTAATCTGACCCTGCTAATCTGGATTGCTGTGGGAGAGATAGTCTGAAATATTTCTCAGTTTCTCACATGATGGAGAGGCATCATCAAATCATTTGAGGATCTGGTACTGGTAATTTGAGCCACTGTCCGATTCAATAAAAACATCGCTGTGGCAAACATTTCATAACCGACACGGATAGTTTTAACAGCCACAGCCACTTCACAAATGCGAGGAATTTCATTTTCAAAGGCAGTCACATTTTAAATTAAATTCTGGAGACTAGCATGTTGTAGGCAGTCAACAGCAAGCACAGGGAAATGAGAAATACAGTGGAGAAGGCTTAGGCCAAAATTCCCGGTGACTTACATTATCATTTCGTATTAACAGTATTTTGGATAAAGGGTATAATTGTTTTAAAATCACCATTTTTAGTCTCATAATGGGAAGCAATTTAAGACACCTATATAATTTTAATTTATTACCCCACCCCCCACACACACGTCCCCAATGCACTGTGTTACCAAAACCAAACTTCAGTGCATGTGTGTGTGGGAGAGAGAGTGAGAGAGAGAGAGAGAGTGAGAGAGAGAGAGAGAGAGAGAGAGAGAAAGAGAGAGAGAGAGTAAGTGAAGTGAATGTGTGTGAGAGAGAGAGAGAGAGAGAGATAGAGAGACATGTGCACCTATGTACATGAGCCTGTGTGAACAGCCAAAGCTGTAGATGGCAATCCATCAGTTGAATGGAGTATAAAGTGTATTTGAACTGTCAGGCAAGTACTGTCGTCAATGTGACACCCATGACAAATTTGTAATAGTTACTAGTAGCCCATGGAAAGGTGAGAAGACGAGAAGGTGACTGGTAGAAAAAAAAAAAATACTGCCTGAAGTTTTGTTTTCATGTGTAGGGAAACAGAAACAGCAACAGAAATGACACATGGAAATGAAACCTTTTGGTTTCCATGAATACGAGATCGGAAATGACACATGGAAATGAAACCTTTTGGTTTCCATGAATACGAGATCGGAAATGACACATGGAAATGAAACCTTTTGGTTTCCATGAATACGAGATCGGAAATGACACATGGAAATGAAACCTTTTGGTTTCCATGAATACGAGATCGGAAATGACACATGGAAATGAAACCTTTTTGTTTCCATGAATACAAGATCGGAAACGACCAAAATAAAGGAAAATATCTATCACTTTTGTTTCTCTGATCATGAGATTCATTCTCTGTTGTGTGCTTTTTCTACCACCATGGCACCTGTTTTGTCCAGAGCCAAATGCAATTTCATACTTTTGGAGGAGGAGCTGATTCTAGATATCACTCCTCCATCACAGGAAACAAAAACGTCACCGCCGGCGTCACTGGTGGGTCCAAGTTTTGTGGCAAATAAAAAGACAAGAGGATGGAGCTTATAATACTCTGGTTAAAGAATTACTATTGGACGGGATAAAATTCCATGAGTATGCTACTTTCGTTTAACACGGGAATGGTTCGCCCTGGTCCTGCAACTAGTGGAACAGACTTGGTGAAACAGGCCTTGACAAGGGAGATCATATGCTATACTCCTCAAAATGTCCTTGTGTTTGTTGTTGTTTTTTTTTACGACAACAAGCGTCTCATTTTGA
This sequence comes from Onchidella celtica, assembly GCA_963931925.1. Taxonomy (NCBI): domain Eukaryota; kingdom Metazoa; phylum Mollusca; class Gastropoda; order Systellommatophora; family Onchidiidae; genus Onchidella; species Onchidella celtica. Next base: position 5,038,506 of record OZ007580.1, on the reverse strand, counting down.
CGAACAAGCTCAATGCGTCTCTCCATTTCACTTTTTGACATGCATGATGGTCTTGGCATCTTTGCAATAGGGGGGTTTCCGCCAGGCTGTTTGACCCAAAGAGCCATGCTTCAAGTCAAAAACTGGGGGGGGGGGGAATGATGCCCAGTGCAAAAATAAATTTTTTGACATTTCCATTTCCGTTCTTATGGAAACACACTTTCTGTTCAACTACGTAACGGATTTTTAGTTCTGTACACATGAAAATACACCTTCAGGCAGTGGTGTCTTGCTGTCTGGCATCTTCGTCAGCCACATCAATGTCTACTCTTCCCCTCCTCCCCCAGCAGTCCCACTGACTGGGGCTGCATAGTCAGGCATGAAATTTACCTGCTGAATTGTCTTATTTCACATCAAAGACATTGCATTTTCAAGACAACACCCTCGTTCGACTGGAAAAGTGAAGGAGAATCTTTCGGTTTAAAGAGATCACACCATTTTCTTTACTTGTAAAGTGGCCTAAACTTATAGGGACAATTGAAGGATTACGGCGGGTCAAGATATGTCACGTTTGTTACAGTTTTGTGCACGCATGCTCTCAAACTTGGGTCTAGCGACTGACGACTACAATGTCTAACATGAAAAGACAATGTTCAAAGATGTTTCTGTTTTAACTTTATCATGAGTGGAACTTGAAAACATTTTTAATGCTGATTTTTAAAAGCTATTTGTCATTCGAAAATTCACTGCGTTTCTAAACACAATTCAACATCAATTTAAAACCGGCATTGTCGCAAGGATTGTGTCTGAGAGTTAGACTAGTGGACTGGGTGACGAAGTTTGCTCGTATGAACAGTGTCATTCCTACGCAGATCTGTTGGTTATGATGTAATGCCTCGGCCGGTTAGATGAAAATCCCATAGTAATCCTACCAACTCTAGGGAAATCCTATACAAATCTATATCGGATTGACATAGGGACACTGGCTAGGTGGAAACTGACAATTTCATTCTTCTAAGACTTGATGCCTAAACTGGGTTTGAAATATGGGTTTAATCCAACATCAGGTTAGTCGTTAAAGAAAAACTACAATTCCCTGCCTTCTTTACTCTGTGGCTGGATAAGTTTGACCAAACCTCACTTTCTAAGCATTTGGATAGTGAGAAATACAATCTAATATTATTAGGAAGTAAAGGATACTCAACTTTTACTGCCTTGCCTCCCTTTCTCTTTTTTTTTCGCTTCGTGTCAACACCAAGAAATTCTCCCTTTATGAAAGCTTGGAGATATTTGTTGTCCCATTCATTTCTACCTGAGAAAATACCTGCTTCTTTCAAAACATCTCTAAAGTCAGACAATGGTATGTACACTCCTTCTTTGTTGGCAAAATGCTCCCTAAGTATTTTCCTGGCGTCATCTTCCAGCAGTTTAGGATCATCTGAAAGTAACCGCAAAGTTAAAAATTAAAACTGTTAGTACATGTACCAGGAACCATAGACATGGAAAAATGCAATGTGTCATGTTCACTGTCATTTTGTACTGACAGAACTTTACTTATTTTAATAAGTTTATAGCATTTTCCCTTGTGACTGCCTCTTGAAATTATATACTTTCAGCATATGTTTCAACTTATTTACACAAAGAATGGTCCAGACACAGCTGTTCAAGAGGCCCCCAAGAAACTAAAGACCTTCCAGCTATTCCATTTGTCTCACACGATACAAGTGATTTTAAATGTATTGTAATATTCGGAGAAAAGTAAATAAACTTGCACGTGAAACTTAAAAATGAGCTTGTAACTACCTTCCAACCACATAGCCTCCATTTGCCTTCCTGTACTTGAGAGAGAATGCAAAAAGAAATAATTTCAGTCCACAAATTCTGAATAAGTGTAATACGCAAAGGATTCTAGCTGGTAAGGTGATAACTAACCTAGGGCTCTCACGGATGGATCTGAATCACACGGTGTGTCCAGAATTCTGTCAGCCAGCCATTCATTATCAGACCTGATGGTTTCCAACAATACACTGCCATGAAAAAAAATACACAGAAACTGTTGAAAGTGACAAATGATAGCTACAAAGAATGGATAGGAAATCTTTCTGTGTTGTCACAAAACATTTACTCCTTTCAAAAGCATGTTGATATACACACGTAGCTGTTTCTAAATTGTAGATGTGCTTTGTATCACTGTTTTGTTTACCTAAACTGTAATAACTGCTGGCAAATCTCACTGACTTTAAGAAATACCATATGTCACCACTTATATAAAAGAAACAAAAGAAGCAATGTGGAACTGAACTTTACTGTTCAATTCCTTGCACAGAATTCCAATCCCCAGGTGTTTTCAATAAAAGTTTCCACTGTCCATTTATACAACCTGAAAGCATTTGTTATGTGTGGCTTATGCTGGAGAATGTGCAAAAGTTGTTCCATTTGTTCACTACTCGTCCCAGACTTCTCGATTTTTTCCTTGTCATTCCAGCCAATAACGTCTTTCTGAAACAACACATTGACAATTCAATGGTGATACTGAATTACTGAGTTGAAGTTCGTAGTGGGTGAAAATATGGCACTTTATGTGAAAAGTATGGCAACCACTAATTTGGAACACAAAAAGATGATATTATAGTCGTGCTTTGTTGTCAACGAAATTTTCAATTACTGACGTTAAATTGTTTTTGAAAAACAAGTTCTGTTCCTTTTGTGGCATCATTTGGAATGAGTGAATTAAACAGGCACTCTTGCTTATAAATCATTGTTGTAAAGATTTGGTAATGTTGAAGTTAACGCAGGCTGTGGCTGGTGTAAAGGCTGTTGGTTCTTTTGTTTGGGTGCTGAAAGTTACCTGGTACAGCTCTGCACATAAAGGCTTTGGGTAAAGACCCAGAAGATCTGTCCAATTCTTTTTCAGTTTTTCCCATTCCACTGCATTCATGGTCACAAATTCCTGAGGGCTGTATCTGAAACCGGGGACAATTTTTTTTCTTTCATTAAGTAGATAACATTAAGCAGTATTATGTTACTTTTGTTCCTAAAGGGCTTATCCTTATAATAATATTATCACAAGCTGCAATTTACAATTATTTTGTCCTATACTATTTGAGCAAACACTTTCACTGGAAACACTTTCACACCCTTATGCACAGACGCACTATAATGGTGGTGGTTTAATTTCAAAACAAAAAAGAAAAATGAATTGTATATTATGCTATTACTCAATTAATCTCTGAAGTTCTAAGCATTATTTAGATCAGTGGCTGTTTTCCTCAAGCCCTCTACTTTGAACATCAAATTCTACAGCAAAACGAAAAAAAAAAAAGTTTGTACATCTAGTGAACTACCAGGGTACCGCTACATAGTAAACATCTTACAGAGAGCTTCATTCTTCCCAGTGATCTTCATAAATCAAAGACCTCAAATCTACAGACATCATCACTCCTCCTTGTGATCCTCCTAAATCAAAGAGTTCAATCCTACGGATGACATCACTTCTTCTAGTGATCCCCATAAAGCTAAGACTCCAAACTTACTGACAGCGTCAGTCCCCCTAGTCCCAGTGATCCTCCTAAATCAAAGACCTCAAACCTACAGACATCTTCAGTCCTCCTTGTGATCCTCCTAAATCAAAGACATCAAATCTACAGACATCACTCCTTCTAGTGATCCTCCTTAGTCACAGACCTCAAACCTACAGACATCACCACTCCTCCTACTCCTAGCGATCCTCCTAAATTAAATCTACAGACATCATCACTCCTCCTTGTGATCCTCCTAAATCAAAGACCTCAAACCTACAAACATCATCATCCTCTTTGTGATTCGTCTTCTAAGTCAAAAACCTTAAACCTACAGACAGCGTCACTCCTTCTGGTGATCCTCTCTAATCAGATACCTCAAACCTACAGACATCATCACTCCTCTTTGTAATCGTCCTAAATCAAAGACCTCAAACCTACAGACATCATCAACCCTCTTAATGATCCTTCTAAATCAAAAACCTCAAATCTACAGACAGCATCATCCCACTTGGTGATCCTCCTAAATCAATTCAAAGTCCTCGAATCTACAGACATCAATACTCCTCCTTGTGATACTCCTCAGTCAAAGACCTTAGCTTAGACAGCTTAGACCCACAGACAGCCCCACTAGAACAATAAGAAGTTATAAAATTTACTTGCCTCAGATATTATTATCTATCTGTCATTCCGTCCATGCGTCTGTCTGTTTATCTGTCTGTCCAACCGACAATTTGTCCATCCAACCGTCCATCCATCTATCCATCCATCCATCATGTATTTGTTTGTCTATCGATGTGCAAGTTGTTTGGTCTAACTACATCCCTCTATGCTTTTATTTTATCAAACTAGATAATACCCGAGATACACCAATAAATTTAATGCTCCCACACATCTCTTTCCCGCTCACTGGTGTACAAAGTTTCCCACAATAATCTACGTCTTGCTCCAGATGTTATGGGCGCACTAGCCTAGGCACTGGTTTCTAGGTAGGAAAATGTCACTTAATTGATTAACAGCTACTTACCCCTTTAGCGTGTACTTCTCTGTCACGGAGGTACCCGTTATGCCGCCGACTCGTGGGAAGAAGTATGGCGCACCTTCCTCTCAACAGTGTATTTATTTGACTTTCGGTTTCTCTTTAGTTTGTGCACAACGATCATGTACTCCGAAAATAAATAGAGATGCCAGAGGTGCAGTTACTGTGATGGACAGTGAGGACCGAGATCAAGTGAGCTCAAACCGTAGGCGAACATCCGGTCGGCGTGCAGTTCCAAGTTCACAGCCGCTGCCTGTGCAATTCTCGTCCGGCCATCCGGTGTCTTTGAAGAATGCCGCGCCTGGGACAACAGAACTAATTTCAAATTTATTAAAAATCACATCGCAGCTAAAAAATAATATCAGATTCGGATTCAGCGTACCCAAATGAGGAAAATGGCTCGAGCTTGACTCATTTTCTTTTGTATTTAGGATTTTCTTTTTTTTGTAATTATTCTTTCTTTTCTTTTCTTTCTTTCCTTTTTTTTTTGCCAGCATGCATTTCATCGGCGGCATAGCGGGTCGGCGGCACAGCGGGACGGCGGCATAGCGGCACGGCGGCACAACGATACGCTCCCCTCTGTCACCTCAGACAGGCCAGAGATAAAAGACGCTCACAAAACCAACCAGGTCATTGGACAAGAATTCCTATTGTTATGACTTCTGAATGTTATCGAATATTACACACGAAGTCTCAGTCCGATCCTTACTTACACTATTGCCGCTGAGCGTAACAATGAGTTCGGCCCACATCACGCGATTCGTGCTGCACAGACAGGCCAGAGATAAAAGACGCTCACAAAACCAACCAGGTCATTGGACAAGAATTCCTACTGTTATGACTTCTGAATGTTATCGAATATTACACACGAAGTCTCAGTCCGATCCTTACCTACACTATTGCCACTGAGCGTAACAATGAGTTCGGCCCACATCACGCGATTCGTGCTTAGCTAAAGAGACCAAGTGCTATTTTAAGCCGCCTCCTGGAATGGTCGCTTTCAGTTTGAGATTTAAGTAGGTCACGTTTTGGCAGCGATGAGATTTTGTACTATGGTTACTGGGAAGCAGAACTATCGCCGGTGTACATCAGTTGTACCCCGCAGCGACGGTACTACTCCCCCCCCCCTTCCTTAACTCCCGACCCCCCACCCTCCAGGTGGCGGCGAAAAGATCAGAAAGATTAAAAATCGCATCCACGGGGACGACATCGCCCCCGTTGAGAACCACTGTTCTAGTCCCTTATGGCTCTCGGTGTTCGTCACCCACCCTTTTCTCGTCGCCAGGATCAGGGTTTGATCCAGCCTCTTGGGGAGTTTACGTAATAAATGGGGGCGGGGGTGGGATATAGGCAAACTTTCATTTCCTAAGGGCCAGACCCGAATATTGTGAGGATCCAGCGGGCCGAAACCCTCAGCTCATATTAAACTCCTCTATAAATGATATGGAGTTCATTTCGCTATTTTTAAATAAAATTTCTTGTTTGATTTTGATGGGTGCATGTTTGTGTGTTATCTTCATATTATGCATTATGTTGATTAAGTCTGCTATCTGAGTTCCAATTAGTTCTCCGGCTTTGCTGACAGATGTAAGGAATGACTGATTCTGATATTTGAAAAAGTCATCCAAGTCAGCTTGAAGACTTTGGCACACAAGAGAGAGATACGCAAAAAGTAGATAATCATGCCTCGGCTGTAGCCACCGTTTTTTGTTGTTGTTGTTATTTTCTGCTCCTGCCATCATCATAGTTACACCCTCAAACACCAGAAAGTTATTTTCCTGAACTGGATCATAAAAAAAAGAAAGTGTCCAATGAAATATTCCTGCATAATGAAATAGTCAGTTTCCATGCCACTTTACCACACCCAGAAACAAAATTAATGTAACGGCTGCCATCTTGAATTTGGCAAGGCAACCATCTTGAATTTTTTTGTTCCTCTTCAAAACATTTTGTATAGAAGACACATTCTTTCCAACATGATGGCTACATATTTTGAAAAGTAAATATCATTGGTGACGGTTATTTTTATGTGCGACGTCTGTTATGAAGCCTATTTGCAATATATGTCGGCCATCTTGAATTTTGGGTGCCATTTTGAAAATTTTACGCAGCCAATACTTTTTTTTCCCTTAAAATAACTCCTAAGAACAACATTTGCGCTAAATTTCATGCTTCTACCACTTTTTTAAACTATTGTTTCTATAATACAGAACTATCAAGACCACTATTTTTTTTTCTTTTTTTTTTCTTTTGTAATTCGGTGACTCGTGTGTAATTTTCAGTCAACATCGAGGCCGGTCAAAATTGCTTGACGGGCCATAGGCTGCCTATGTCGGCTTTAGAGTAATAACTTGCCTGTCAACAGTGGGATTCAGACTCCTTCGACCTTCTCTGAACGCTCGCTCCTAAACTCATGTCCTTGAGTAGCCTTTTTTATTCACTTGACTTTTTTCCGTTCGATTTCTTTTCCAATTACCTATAGAACACACAGCACTTCTATACATAGCATCTCGGCATAGGCTTGAGCTTGAACAAGGAAGTGTGATGGCTACTTACCCTGAAGGCCCAACTTCTCCGCCACCTCGGACAGGCCAGACATAACAGAGTTTCACAAAACCCACCAGATCACTGGACAAGAATTCCTCATGTTATGATTTCTAAATGTTATCGAATGTTGCACAGACACTCTCATCCTTACCTACATCCTGCAACTGGGTGTACTAAATTTTTTGGACCCAAATCACGTGATTCATACGTAACTGGGAAAAACGAAGTCTATATGAAACGGCCCTCTGGATTGATAGCTTTTCAATTATAATTTCAAGTACTTCACGCCTCTGCGACGAGATTTTGTGCTATGACGCGGAACCTTCATTGCTGTATATCAGTTGTTCCCCCTCCCCCCCAACATGACGGCGGAAAGATTCAGGGGCCTGTTGGGGGGTGGGGGTGGGAGGCGATTGGAGGCATCAGAACCAAGTACTTGCAAACGTTTTTGATTTTGTCATAATGAAATCTAATTCACGACCTCTTAAGTAACGCTTTATTTTAGTGAGAATAAAATTAGCATAGAATTATATATGGAGGTATAATTTCATTCATTTTATGGTCTGTTGGTTTTTTTATCCTTCTGAATTTTGGTATAACGGCACGTCGGCATAATAACGACCACTTTGCTTCCTTGTTTTGTGTGTGTATGTGGGAGGGGGGCAAGGGTAACTTACTGTAGCTTGATTCTCAGAGCTTGGTCAATGAAAAATTCACAAATTAAAATATAATGGAAACGGTTCCGTCTAAAATTTTAAAGCTATACCTATTGAGTGTACGGTGTACCATGTAATCCATAGACAACATCTGGTAGCAAAAAAACCTACGTGACTAACTTAACAAATCATCATCACTGAAGTAAATAACCTCAAGGCATATGCTTTCAATTTCCCACTGTTTTGACAGCTCTGTATTGGAAATGATGACGATTTTGTATGTTTGTAAATGCACACACAACTTAACGATGTGTCAAAGTGACAATGCCTGACTCGTTTGTAACCACCCTTTAAATATAACTGTTGAGCTATTCTACGACTTCAGTTCTGTTCACCGTGATGTACTAAGAATCATCAAGCATGGCATTGCTTACTTGTCAGATATTTTCACCAAATTTCATGAAGATTCTTTGCAGCTACAAGAAATGCGATTACCATTTCATAAAGGACAAATCAGCCCTCTATACGATTCTGTCCAAGTTACAGACAGCCATTAGCCTACTACAATAACACAGGCTGCCCTCGTGAGATATTCCAGTTTGGGAGCCTTTCTAAGTAATCAAAAGTAGAACACTCTTCAACTTTACTATCTTGTGGGAGTTATGGTTAGTGTAACAGTTGATGTACATTTCAGTACGATATAGTAGGAGATGTTAGGTGATCTGAACTGCTACCCTTTAAAAAAGGAAACTGTCACGCAACTGTTCTAAAAATGAATGAAAACAGGATTCTTTGAACACTAAATACTAAAGTTTAATAATTGTTAGATGAGAACGTGATATCTCACAACCTACTTACGCCTTGCGGGGAAGGCATACAAATCTGACCATATAACTGGATCTTGCACACACCACTCACTAGCTTAGCCGTCATATATTTTTACTCATTCGGACCGAACATTCACGAACCGGATTGCCCCCCTAACTAGCCCGAGACCTGCTTTTGGGTATGACTTTTGTAGACATATTTCTTTAAACCACGTTATAAGAAAGACATTTTGCTGGTCCTTTCTACGTGTTACTCCTAAACCCCCATCAGTTGGTTCTCTACATAAAGTGTGTCTCATAACTTTTTCGAAACCCTTTTTATTTGAGTACTTTTTCTGCCACAGAAACTTGAATATAAGTCGCGGTCCACTTCAAGTAATGTTTTCTGTGATAGAGATAGGGCCGGGATAGTATAGTTTAGCTTTGAAAATAAAAACGTTTTTGCTATTATGGTTTTTCCATACAGTGACAAATTTCTTTTGTAGCATCTATGAATCAGAGTTTTGATACTGTTTATTTTTTCCATCCAGTTTTGTGAGATGTTAGATGCTTCCACCGTCGCGTTAAAATATATGCCTAATATTTTTATATTACCTCCCTTTTCTACTCAAGTTATTCCTTCCCCTCTTTCCCCCCTTTGTTTATAACTTCCCACCCATATTCTCACTGTTAAGTTTTAACCCTGAAATATTTGTAAATTGTTCAATTACTGTCAATGCTCTACAGAGGTCCGGTTTATCTTTTAAGAGAGTAAATTCATGTCATCTGCGTATTGCAGGAGTTTTAGACTATCTCTCACATTTCCTTCAGTCATGATACCTTTTATCTCTTCATTATTCCTAAGTTTTAGTGCTAGCATTTCTACAACTAAACTAAAATGTAGAGGGCTGACACAGCATCCTTGTCTGACGCCTCGCTCTGTTTTAAACCATTTAGAGATCCACCCTCCATTCTTTACTGCGTTCTGCGTCTTTGTTATTATGGTTTTAATATAATGTATAAATTTGGGACCAAAATTAAATCTATCAAGAGCTTCCAATATTGTCTCTTTAGCTACTGTGTCAAACGCATTTTGATAGTCCAATGACACAATCAAGCCCCCACCCTCTTTCTCTGCCTAATTTATGACGTCATTAGTCTAACATGTGACATAATTGCCCGTCCTTTAGGCCTAATAAATCCACTTTGGTTGTTATGCACAATACTTTTTATTACTTTCTGCAAGTCTCGACGCCAACTCTTTTGTAATGATTTTGTAGTCAACATTAATTTGTTAATGTTATGGGTCGCCAGTTGGTAATATCTTCTCGACTGCTGTTGTTGCCTTTATATATATATCATAGTCATTATCCCCCGGCTCTGACTAACTGATAGTTCCCCATGCTTTATCGATTCCTTAAAACTATCATATAAGGGTTTCTTTAACAGTCGTCAAAACACTTTATAAAAACAAGCCGTAATTCCATCGGATCCTGGAGTCATTATTAAGTAACTGTAATGCTTTCCCCATTTCCTCCAAGTTAATGTCCAGATCACATCATTCTATGTCTTCCTCTGTTAACCTGTCATAAGTTATACCGTCTAGGAAATTATCTAATTTAAGAAATTCTATAATAACTGCGCGATGATCTGTGGACGAAAAATATTTACTTTCAGTATTTGTTACACATGGCATTAGTTCTTTATCCCAAAAAATATAACCGAGTCTTCTGGCCACGAAAGGTTCTTTCCTAGACCATGTAAATTTTTTTGTGCCTTTATTTAATTCCCTCCAACAGTCATCTAGATTCCATGTCTGCACAAACTTTGAAAACATTTCTGCTTCTTTTTTACCATGCGGTGCGCCCGAAATTATATCTAAATCATTGTTTAAGATCATGTTGAAATCTCCACAGACCATTCGACTGCTCTGGCCTATCACACTGATGATATCAGTCAGCCGCTCTATAAAGCTTTCACGTACCTGCGGCTGTCCTGGACCATAACAGTTTAATATCGTATACAATTTATTTTGTCTTTCGAACTCAATTCCTATACATCGAGTATCAAATGACAGGAATTTTAACTTGTCAATATGAAACATTCTGTTCACTAGTATGATCCACAGTCTAATAAATCAACCAAACTGGAAACACAAGCTTCGGGCTGTGTCGTTTTTTACGGAAGTTAATGACATGCGGCTGTATAACCAACATGGCCGCCGCTGGGGAAATTCCGATTCTAGTTCTATCTGCAGTAGAACTTTCTTTTTATTTGTTAAGATTGGTTGTACATGTATTATTAATGCATTAACTTGCCTATCCTTTCATTTTATTGTCTACAGCTGCCTTTTTTTTTTATTGTTATAAATGATGACCGTATGGACTTTTAGCGACCGCTGCACTGGCGGACCTTTCGCTGTCTTGTGACGTCACACAATAGGCTCATGCAGTCTGGGTATTTTATTAGTCTGTGGTATGATCTGACCTTTGCTCCTATAGTATCTGGGCAGAAAAAAAATTCACCCGTCCATTCTCTCATCCATTCAGTCGCTTTCGCTTCCATACACAGGTTTCTTGTAGACACACAATGTCATACTGCTGAAATGTCTCAAATAGCAATCGGCGTTTTTAATTGTCCGTGAAGGCCCCGACAAGGGACACTATTTTCATGGAGAATGTCTAAAAAGGGGATAGATAAAGAGATGGGGGGGGGGGAGGGGGGAAGAAAGAACGCGAGAGAAAGACAGAGCACCTACACCGGTAGTCGTGGGTAGAGATCGGAGTCCAAAAAACAAAGTCCGTGAACAGGTGAAATCTGTGAATCGAAACACACCCCTATGGTGACTAAGTTTCACTGTTTCCCTGTTCAAACCAGTCGACGTTGTTTTGTTGTTTTCAGCCTGTTCTTCTCCAGCCCCAGACATTTTCCTACCCCCTCCCGCTCACTCCCTCCATCACTCCCCCTATCACCACGTACTCTCTCGCCCTTTTTTCTTCTTTCACCTGCTCTCTCCGAGCTTGCAGTGCGCTGTCTCTTGGTGTGACCGTCCGGTGATCGTGGCCTTCTCACTCCTGCTCTAAAAAGATCCAGGGTACTTTGGGTTTTTTTTTGTGAGCATATTTCTTGCTCTCTCTATTGTCTTATCTATTCTCTCACTCTCACCCTCAGGCTCGACCTCTACGTTCTTTTGCTTTGTTTGTGTTTCATTTATTTTTGCGTTTTCTGAGTTTTCTGTGTCATGAGTTCTTTCCATCTCCTCCTCTACCTGTTTAGTATCTGCTACTTTTGTTTTCACCTCCGGCTCTTGCTCTCTATAGTAGAGAAAGGCCAAGAAATGATTCCCCACCTTAGCTGGTTTTGGTAGGGACGAGGCTGGGAGGTCAGTGTAAATAAACCTCCTGTCGGTTTTAAAACGGGTCAAGCCGCCCTGTTCGCTGTTTGCGACTGAAATTGGCGCATTAATTACCGATTATCAGTTTCGTTGTCGGCTTCTCTCCTCCACCAGACACGATGAAAGGATTTTTGTCCAGGACAGTTAAAGATTGTCCCCTCAGTTCAATCCCTTCAATAATCAGTGATCTCCTCGCGTCTATGGACAGAGGGCAAATTCCCACAGCCCCGATATTTTTTGGGCCCCATGAATTGATCCTTCCCCGGCGACACCCTCGCATGCCTGACAAATTTCTAGGCCCCCGACCGGTTTGTTGGTATCCGGGATTATTGCCTTATCGAGAATGAAGCAGGCTGATACAATATTTGCGGTCGCCATTTTTTAACAGAGCTGACGGTTGACGAGCACGGGTTTACGACGCACGAAGAAATGAAAAAGAAGAGCAAAGACCATATAATTCACAAAAAACCTTACCAACTGCTATTTCAATCCACAAAAACAGAAATCTGACACCACCACGCGCACACACATCTCACAGATTGCCAAACAATCCAATTGTCTTGCAGCAGCAAAATCAGCGCGACCGACCTCGATCCGCCATTCACCGGAAGTTGAGATATATATTCTTGGGAAGTGTATATATATGGACAGTGCATATCCGTACAACATGTTTACCAAAAGCGCGGCTGGTGAAGGTTTGCTGAAACAAAACTTGGTATGGTGTTCACGAATTTAAAGTGGCAACACATGGAATAGTCAGATGGACCTGGGGGCGCGAGGGTCTAGTCACTTTGTATCAATGGGCGGTAGTCAGATTGACTAATCGGGCGAAGAGGGGTTGGGGTAGCCATTGGTGATCGACATACACTCAAGTATATTATTATTAGCGCAGATCACGCAATCTCCGAGCAGAAGTCGGATTGTTTTGCTACTAAGCCGATTCATATTTTTAAAAACTATGCAAATTAACAAGGTCAGTAATATAGTATTCCGGTGTGTGTTTTACGTCATCGAATTGTGTGCGTTGTACGGATATGCTCTTCCATATTCTTGTCACTTCAATACATTTTTAACGAGTACTAGGGACGTCGGGTGGCTTTTCCCATGTAAATTAGAGCCAATGGCATAAAATAAGCATTTTTAAAAAAAGATTTAAATGAGTGAATGAAACCGACAACAAAAGAGGCACAAGTTAAGATATCTATCTTTTTATCTGTAGCAGGAACAAACCTTTAAGAAAGTAGTTCAAATTGTAGTTCAAACTACATAATTATATTAATTATATGAATCTTTATCAATCGGAAAATAACGTGTTTTATTTGTTATTGTTATGAAGATTACCTTTTTAAAGTAAAGTTTTAGCCAATAGCCTGTCCACATCATTTGAAAATTTTCATCCACAGACTGAAAACGTTAACCAGACTTCTATCTAGGAAATAAATGGTAATAAAATATCGGTTCGTAATAACCAATCGCTCTGCAAATTATACACAGACTAAAAGTCAGTTGTCGTGTTTTTTTTTTAAACCTCTTGTGAGGTTGCTGAGATCATTCAAACACATCTTGAAACAATGACAATGCAAACAGAATTGTATATAAATATGGAGTAGTAAAAAACAAAAAGTACATTATTATCTGCATGAAAAGATCCTAAACATATCCCATCACATGAATAATGTAAAGTGCAAGTTGTACAGAACGGAGAATACACAATGAAAATAGACAGACAGACAGGTGAGTGGAGGAAGGCTGGATGGATGGATAGGTTGGTGAATGGATGGACAGGTGGAGAGACTGCGAGTGGATAGAAGGATGGATGGGTGGACGGATAGATGGATAAACGGATGGATGGATGGACGGAGAGATTGTGGCTGGATGGAAGGATGGGTGAAGGAATAGATGGTTAGGTAAGTAGATAGGAATTGAAAAGATGGTTGGTTAATGTACAGGCACAGACAATAAGATAGACAGACAGACTGGTGGATGGACGATGGGTGATGGCTGGATGGATGGGTGGATGGATGAATAGATGGGGGAAAGACAAACAGAAAGACAGGTATATAGATAGACTGATAGATAGACAAGCAGATAGACTGACAGACAAATATATAGACAGACAGACAAACAGATAGATAGACAGGTAGGTAGATAGATAGATGGATAGATAGATAAATCATAACATTATAATAAATTTGACAAGCCTAATTTTAAGCTTACCAGAACTCAGCAAAGAAAACTCAATACCGTTAGAACAAAACTTGTCTCATATGACATTATTCCAATGGCAGGCTTCTTGCAACCACGCTGTAACTTTATCAACAGTAAACCCAGCTTTGGTCACAGAACACGTAGGCTTACCCAACTTCTAAACATGCCATGTCCGCATAGTCTTAAAGCCGGCACCAGAAAGAGCAATGGCTACTTACCTTGTAGCACTTTTCTGTTTCAGAACCGGCCAGAAGTCAATGATGTTCGCAAAACCCGCCTGGATATTGTAATACAATAATCTGGGCTATGCCATAATTTCTGAATGTTACTGAATGTGGCAAAAACAGTCATTTTTCACTACAAATAGCAGGTTAGTGTAATCAAAGTCTTAGTATAGGTATCTTTGGTTAAATGAGCGTCGACTGAGTTCTGCGCACATCACTTGATTCTGGTGTGGAGAAAACCAAGTCTATTTTAAGCTACTGTGTGGAACGATCAACTTTCAGTTTCAGTTTTATGTAGGTCACGGCTTTGTAACAGCGAAGCTTTGCGATTATCTGGAACTGTTGTAGATAGAGAGCTGCAATGTATAATTATCTTATCAGGATTTGTTGTTCCACTCCCACATGTATTTACATGCATGCATGCCCCCACCCACACCTACACACACACACATACACAACACGCATCCACATCTACACATACGCCAGCACAAAAGCAATTCTGAAAGTTAATATCTTTATCCGTACACACTTTATCAAGCCTACACCCCCCCCCCTTCCAGTTCGTATATCACGAATGCGTTTATCAACAGAACCACTGCTTTCACGTCTTCAACACGTGCGTGTCTATTATTCATCAGCCTACACCCCCCCCCTTCCAGTTCGTATATCACGAATGCGTTTATCAACAGAACCACTGCTTTCACGTCTTCAACACGTGCGTGTCTATTATTCATCTCCCCTCCCCCCCCCCCCCCACCTCGGCTTCCGACCTCCACCGTCTCGGATTAAAATATCGACATGTATCTGGACTAACAACGGACGCTACTTAAGATGATGCGGGAGAGCGAGAAGAACTTCTCTCAGGGGCAAGTCAAAAACTAACAAGCACTTGCAGTCATGGAACTCATTTCTTCTCTGTTTTCCATACGGCAACTAAAACAATCAAAATACGAAAAAGGCAACTAACAGAATGTCATAACACTGAATGTACTGTCTAAACCTAACCACACTTAACAAGTTAAACTCATTCACTAATGGGTACCCATAAAAAAAAAACAATAATGTATAGCATTTATATGTATAGCATTTATATAGCGCATATCCATTTAAAATGCTCTATGCGCTTTACAGAATCAACATGTCAACCACAGAGCAGAATGGAGCTGCCTGCGAAGCGCTCAACACACTGCACTGCTTCTTTCTCTCTCCCTGTCTCGCTCACTCTCTCTCTCTATCTCAGAGCAAATTGTAACGCAGCCTGTTAGGCGCAGTTCACAACTCACAACAGTTCACAACTCACAGCAGTTCACAACTCACATCAGTTCATAACATACAACTCAAATAATATTTGAATATTTATTAATAACAATATATATTTAATAATGAATAATAATAAATTTTGTTGTTGCTGGTGGGGGAGGGGGGATGATATGGATAAATTTTAATCTATTAATTTCAATTTTCAATTTTGCCCGGGCAGCGGCCTTTCGGCCTGCTCTTTACGATTTCCAACTGCCAAGGTATCTTTAACGTGCGCAACGTGCACACGGGCCCTCCGAATTTTTTCGTCCTTATCCGAGAAGACTAGGTAGGCCTACTCGATCCTACCCCCCCAATAGGACCAGGGACTTGAAAATATGAGAAAAATCCAATTTCCAACATGCCTGCACTGCCCGGGTTTTGAACCCGGGACCCTTGGCATGAGAGGCGAGCACCTTGCCTCTAGACCACCTTGTCCCAGTATAATGAGCTCGGGAGAAAAAAATGTCGACATATGCTGTGTTGCTGACTACATTATCAGTTCTGATAGTGATCACTGACA
Organism: Onchidella celtica; assembly: GCA_963931925.1. Lineage (NCBI taxonomy): Eukaryota > Metazoa > Mollusca > Gastropoda > Systellommatophora > Onchidiidae > Onchidella > Onchidella celtica. The sequence continues at coordinate 5,022,313 of OZ007580.1, read as the reverse complement.
AGCTTACATGTTTATACGGTTGAAAATAAATTTGTACTGTAAGAAGATGACTGTCATAAAAAAAAATAATTATTATAAATCAGTACTTTTACAAGATTAACATCGCGCTATAACAATGCATGGGGACCGTCTTTAATATCTAAATGAGATATGCTTTCACAATGCAAACTAGGCCAAAAGGAATCCACCCTGTCCTCTGTGAAACTCAATTTGGATGCGTGTGGGATTTCTCAAAAATAACTAACTCTATGGATAAGTATCCGGGCTGTGATACACTCCTGTCACTATAAGTTCTCGAAGTGTTAGACTCCAGCTCTCACTGAGAACTTCCAAGCTGAACGGTCCTCTGCCAGCAGGGGCGAGGCTTCTTCATAATCAAATAATCAGTTGTTACCCTTCGTATATTAATTCTAGAATTACTACGCTTTTCAGATCGAGCCAAACTCCAAGTCCATTTAGTCAGTTCAGCATTCTATTCTACCTTGCTTTTTTGGGTTTCTTGTTATAGTCTAACACCCCTCACCGAAAAGCATCTTTGTAGGGACTGTAGCGTCCCACTAGTTGAACGATCGATATTTTTCTTCCCCCTGCATGACGCGTCTCACTCGGCGACCCCCCCCCCCTCTCGCCAGCAAGGCCGGTATTTCCCTTTGATGTCGATGTATGGCTTGTTTGTCTCACTGTAGAAAATCTAGAAGCGTCTGAAAGATACTGCAGTGTCCGAGATTACGCTAGGTCGACCTTGAGTGATGTAATGCTGTGACGTGTCTGTGTACGATTGGGTGGCCTGTATGTGTCCCGAACGATCTAGGTCTGTCTCGTGCTTATGGGGCGGTAAAGCCGCTTCCTGAACGTTCCTGGACAGAATATATATAAGGAGGGCCAGGCGAGCGGTAGGTGTGCAAATCGTGGGTGAAAATCGTAGGTGTGTACATCCAGTTGTAGTAGAAGTGTAGTGCCTTCCCTGATAGGTGTAAGTAACTTGTGGATATCAGCTCGTGTTTACAGTTATTAAAGTTAGTATTAATTGTTCATCGGATCCTGTTATTTATTTCTACAACAGTTCGAGACAGTTTCGTTTTTTAAGGGGTAGACGATCAGTTCATCTGACTCTCCCCATCATAACGTGCTGAAATTTGCATCAACTGTTACATATCGGGGGCTCGTCCGGGATCCGATTAGATCAGAACAGATTCAATTCAGACCATCGAAGTGTTTCTAAAGTACAGTAAAGTGTGTAAAGATCATCGAGGATATCCACAACATGTCAGAGGCTATTGGAAGGCTTGGCCAGGAAGCAGACGCCTTGGAGCTCACTGGGAAGGAGAGACAGGACTACATCCGTGAAGGCCTAAGGGAGGAAAGAGAGAGGCAAGAGCGCATGGAGCAACTGAAGATAGAGGCTCAAGAGAAGGAGGCTCAACGACAGGCTCGGGAGAAGGAGGCGGAACGACAGGCTCAACGACAGCTGGAAATAGAAAAGATGAACCACGAGCTGGAGATGGAGAGGATCCGCCATCAGCGTGGAGGCGAGTCGACGCAGGGGACCAGCGACCACGCCAGTTCCAAGAGACCCAAGCTACCTGCATTTCAGGATGGGAAGGACGACCTTGATAGCTGGCTACTTCGTTTTGAGAGGTTTGCCGAGACAGCGGACTGGCCCAGATCCACCTGGACGACATCACTGTCTGCCCTGCTGACTGGGAGAGCTCTGGAGTGCTTCTGTCGATTGCCGATTGATGAGGCCAAGGACTACGACAAAGTCAAGGAAGCTTTGCAGAAGAGGTATAACCTGTCAGAGGACGGTTACAGACTCATGTTCAGACAAGGTAAGCCTGAAGATGGAGAAGATGTCGGGATGTTTCTTACTAGGATCAAGACTTACCTAGAGAGGTGGATAAAGCTATCAAAGACGGAGAAGACCTACGAAGGAGTGAGGGACCTGTTTGTTAGAGAGCAGTTCATGGATGTTTGCCCACCAGACCTTGCGACCCATGTGAGGGAGAGGAAGCCAAAGACGCTACAGGACGTCGCAGACTCAGCGGAGGCGTTCCTGGTAGCGAGGAACCGGACACTCAGAGGGAGCGCCAGACTGCAAAGCCGGCCAGTGCGACGGAGTCCCAACGGAGACAGAAGCCCACAGGTCTGCCATAGGTGCCAGAGGCCGGGACATAAGGCGACGGAGTGTCGTACCAAGATAAACGACAAAAGTGAGTTGAAATGTTACCTTTGTGGAAAGCCAGGCCACGTTCGGAGAATGTGTCCAGCCCAGAAGGATACGGGGCGAGGCAAGCCGAACAAGGCGGCGGCGGCCGTAGTTATAGCGGCGGACGACTCGTCGAGACAGGATGCGACGACGGCTGACACCAGCATCAACGTTCAAGCGGTAATGAAGGACGGGAAGCTCCAGTTAGCGGTGCCTGTTACGTGCGGAGGATGCAGTGACGGAAGGACCGTGGAGAAGCTGAAGTTACCAGTGATGAAGGGCTTGATTGGAAATCGAGCAGTAGATGTCCTAAGAGATACCGGCTGTGAAGGTGTAGTGGTGCGGCGATCACTGGTGGACGACGGACAGCTCACCGGTGGGAAGAAACTCATCGCGAGGATCGATAACTCCTTGCTAGCGGCGGAGGAAGCCATCATCGACGTGAGAACGCCTTACCTGACGGGCAGAGTGACGGCACTGTGTCTCCCGGAGACCATCTGCGACCTAGTAGTCGGGAACGTGGACGGAGCGAAGGACCCGTACGACCCTGATACTGAGGTGATGGTAGGAGCGGTGACCACGAGGGCCCAGGAGAAGAGGAAGGACCAGTCTACGTCGCTGAGGGTGCCGAGGGCAGAACGGCACGCTGGAGTGGATAGGAAGGAACTCATCCGACTCCAGGAAGAAGACGAAGACCTCAAGAAGTTGGGGCAGAAGAAAATTCCGACCAACAGAGGCAACAAGTCCGTACACTTCGAGAGACACGGAGGTGTACTGCACCGGATTTATAGGGACATAAGACAGGCTACGATTGCAAGACAAGTGGTACTACCCGAGAAACTGAGGGAGTATGTACTGAGCGTTGCCCATGATTCTATCGTCGGAGGACATCTCGGCGTGAAGAAGACGAAGGACAGGGTGATGAGCAGTTTTTACTGGCCTGGTATCGAAGGTGACGTCGCGAGATACTGCCGCTCATGTGACATCTGCCAGAGGACAGTGAACAAGGGAGCGACTCCTAAGGTGCATTTGCAGAGTATGCCAGTGGTAGACATCCCATTTAGGAGAGTGGCCGTGGACCTAGTAGGACCTATTGACCCCCCAAGTGAAGGCGGACATCGGTATATCCTGGTATACGTAGACTACGCTACTCGTTACCCTGAAGCTACCCCCTTGAAGAAGATTGACGCAGAGACAGTAGCAGAAGCCTTAGTAAATATCTACAGCCGTTTGGGTGTGCCCGAGGAGATCTTATCTGATCAAGGGACTCAATTCATGTCGGACGTCATGAAGGAAACGAACAGACTACTGGGAATTCGACAGTCGACCACCACAGTCTACCACCCTATGTGCAACGGGCTGGTGGAGCGATTTAATGGCACACTGAAGAAGACCTTGAGGCGACTGTGCGCGGAGCAACCTAAGCAGTGGCACCGATACATTAACCCGCTGCTCTTCGCGTATCGTGAAGTTCCCCAAGAATCGACAAAGTTCGCCCCATTCGAGTTACTGTATGGAAGAACGGTGAGAGGACCGATGCACATCTTGCGAAAATTATGGACCAAGGACGTAGAGGAGCCGGAGACAAAGACCAGTTACCAGTACGTCATGGAACTACGCGAGCGGCTGGAGGACACGTGGAAGTTAGCGACGGAAGAGCTCTCAAAGGCACAAGGCAGACAGAAAACCTACTACGACCGGAAGGCTCGAGAGAGGAAGTTCCGCCCTGGCGACGAAGTTTTAGTACTGTTGCCGACAAACGCCAACAAGCTCTTAGTCCAGTGGAAGGGACCATACAAGATAGTCTCGGTTGTCGGTGTCAACGACTACAAAGTCAAGATGGGTGTGAAAGAGAAGACATTGCACGCTAACCTTCTCAAGAGGTATATCCCCAGGACTACACCAGCGACGACGCAAGCAGCGGCGGCGGCAATGGGACCGGCATCTGCCGTGACCGAGAGTGTGAGATGAACGACGGTAGGAGCGACACCACACCTGGAGATGTCGAAGCTATGATGGACGACGACGGTGATGGTGCTGGGACTGTGCTGGCAGAGGACGACGTGATGGACGAGAGTCAACCTGTAGAGTCAGCTGGCATGACAGTCATCGAGGACTGCGACCTGGAAGGCGACAACGGTGGAATGACGGAGGACCTTGCCGACCTAGGGAGCTGGGACCAGAAGGAAGGCTACGAAGATGTCCAATATGGAACGCAGCTGTCGCCGGAACAACGTCAACAACTCGGCGACGTAGTGAAGGAGTATCAACGCATCTTCACCAATCTCCCCGGATGCTGCCAGTTAGGCGAACATCGCATCGACCTGACATCAGAGGTACCTGTTCGGCAACGACCATATCCGGTGCCCTATGCTATGCGCGACTCCTTGAAGGAGGAGCTCAGTACCATGGAAAGGTTGGGCATCATACGCAGGAGCTCATCAGCTTATGCTTCACCGGTTGTTGTCGTCAAGAAGAAGGATGGATCCAATCGAGTCTGCATCGACTACAGGAGGCTGAACAAGATCACAGTGTTCGACCCTCATCCGACAGCAGCCCCATCGGAAGTGTTCCAGAGTCTGTCGAGAGGAAGAATATTCTCTCGGATCGACTTGAGCAAGGGATACTGGCAAGTGCGAGTCCTGGAACAAGACATTCCCAAGACAGCGTTCGTCACCATGGGCGAACATTACGAATTCACCCGGATGCCCTTCGGGATGATGAACTCAGGAGCTACACTGAACAGGATCGTGAAGCCATTGATCCAGGGACTGAACAATGTGACAGCGTATGTGGACGACCTGCTGATCCATACAGAGACATTCGACGAGCATGTGAAGGCTCTCAAAGAATTGCTGCAGAGGATGGACCAAGCTGGATTAACTGCAAGACCATCCAAGTGCCTGATTGGCACGTCTGAAGTGGACTTTGTTGGACACTCAGTGGGAAAGGGTATGATTGGTCTGTTAGAAGAAAATGTGTTTAAGGTGCGAGATGCACCCAGACCCACCACTAAGAAGGAAGTGAAAGCATTTTTAGGACTGGTGGGATATTACCAAGAATTTGTACCTAACTTTGCAGCGATTGCAGCACCACTGTCTGATTTGCTTAGAAAGGGTCAGCCCAATGTAGTTCAATGGGAAGAAGTGCAGGAGAAAGCGTACACTTCTTTGAAGAATGCCATTGTTTCCAAACCCGTGTTATGTTTGCCAGATTTTTCAAAAGAATTTGTTCTAGCAACTGATGCATCAGATCGCGGGTTGGGTGCTGCTCTTATGCAGGAATATGAGGGAAAGTTGTATCCTGTGGCATATGCCAGTCGTAAGCTATTGCCTCGTGAGACGAAATATTCAGTCTCAGAGCGAGAATGCCTAGCCATCGTTTGGGCCGTAAAGAAGTTTACTTTGTATTTGTATGGTAAGGAGTTTGTGCTCCAGACTGACCATAGGTCATTAGAGTATTTGAATTCTGCCAGATTTGACAGCCCAAAGCTATTACGATGGAGTCTATTTTTACAGTCATATAGATTCAGGATTAGGTATGTCAAGGGCAAGGAAAATGTCGGCGCCGACTTCCTAAGTAGAGTGTTTTGAATAGTACAAGTTCAGTGAGATGTATTGTAACCCAGAGTTTTGCCTGTTGGATATGTTTCTGGGATGACTGTATTGTACTGTAATGTATATCTGACTGAGTATTGAATTATTGGCCGGCAGAGAGCCACTATGTATTAGTCATATTTTGATGTTTTCATTATTTGTTACCAATGGGACAATGTAATTTTTGAAGACTGTAACCCAAATGGGAACTGCGAGCAAGCAGAGATTTTGGTACGTTGCATTGATGTAATTTACGAGTGGCCTAAGCTTGGGCAGTATCGGTATTGCTTTGTTATAATTTGTTTGATCTGATATGATGAAGTTTGACCCTGATCAGTGGTCGATATGTGTTGGTATTTTTGCCATTGTATCTATGACTTTATGCATTTGGTATGTAAGACAACCATTGTTATGTACAACGTTATGTGCTATGGTTCGTGCACGAAGTATTTTGTACTCGATGGCCATCGTTTCACCATGGTATGATTTTTAATAGTATCATTGACCATTGTTTCACCACAGTGGTGGTAGTGTACTGGTTATAATAGTAGGTCTACTGTTGACCATGGTTTTGTAATGGTACTGCAATGATATTGTAATGAGATTGTATTAGTGTTATAAGGATACTATGATTGTTGTATTGTACTTAGGATATTGGGAAGACACCTAGTACGTTATTAGCAATGTCTATTGTAAGATTGGAAATGATAAGTATTGTATGATAGTGTAGACGCTTTATGATGTAGATAGTTGAAGAATGTTCAACTTAAATTGGGGAGTTGTGTAGCGTCCCACTAGTTGAACGATCGATATTTTTCTTCCCCCTGCATGACGCGTCTCACTCGGCGACCCCCCCCCCCCTCTCGCCAGCAAGGCCGGTATTTCCCTTTGATGTCGATGTATGGCTTGTTTGTCTCACTGTAGAAAATCTAGAAGCGTCTGAAAGATACTGCAGTGTCCGAGATTACGCTAGGTCGACCTTGAGTGATGTAATGCTGTGACGTGTCTGTGTACGATTGGGTGGCCTGTATGTGTCCCGAACGATCTAGGTCTGTCTCGTGCTTATGGGGCGGTAAAGCCGCTTCCTGAACGTTCCTGGACAGAATATATATAAGGAGGGCCAGGCGAGCGGTAGGTGTGCAAATCGTGGGTGAAAATCGTAAGGTGCAAATCGTAGGTGTGTACATCCAGTTGTAGTAGAAGTGTAGTGCCTTCCCTGATAGGTGTAAGTAACTTGTGGATATCAGCTCGTGTTTACAGTTATTAAAGTTAGTATTAATTGTTCATCGGATCCTGTTATTTATTTCTACAACAGTTCGAGACAGTTTCGTTTTTTAAGGGGTAGACGATCAGTTCATCTGACTCTCCCCATCATAACGTGCTGAAATTTGCATCAACTGTTACAGGGACTTACACCATATGAACTGGTCCAAAATCAGTGATTAACAAAGAGGAAGAAGACTTGACTACACCCAGAAGCTAGCTTGAGCATAGCCTGTTTTCGTCAAAGCGGCGCCGCAGACAGCAAAATAGTGGGGGGAAAAAATAGGTTTATAATCAAGGTTTGACCTGATTTTACGCACTTATGCAGGTTTTTCACTATGCGGTCGTTTTCATCCCAATCGAAAGGTAAAGAGTAGACTGAAAGAGTTTATGTGGCTCTTTTTTGTTTTGTTTGAGGTAATCTAAAAATAATTTACTCTACGCACAGCAAGAGCTATCAAAGAATAATAATTATTATAGTCTAGATCTAGATATAACTGTGATCAAAATCAGTCGAACGTATTAAGAACATCAATAATCACTTGATAGGTCGCTCGAACCTAAACCGCAACGGCAGATAGCCACTTCTCCGAAATCGATACACATTGTTGTGTCACAAAGATGCCATTTAAGCACTTTCTACCATTTAAGGTTAATGGGTCCTTTCCGAGAAACTTTATGAGATGGTAGAATAACAAAATCTCTGGCTATGAATATGACAATGAAAACGTGTTTTCTCCCATTAAAGGTCCTGTCACGAGCGAGTGGGCGGGGATCAATAGTTACGGGGAGAAGGGGGTAGAATAAGTTTAACTCACGGCCCACAAGTAATGAAAAGCGTGAAATGTTGTGAGTTGGGGGGTCTGCATGAGGCGAGAGCGCTGTACTGACAATCACTGCAAGTTAGAAGGTCCCAAGAGACAGACGTGAATGAAAGCAGTCGGGACATTGTGATGTGTTTTCCAGTGATGACTGGTAGGTGGAACGATGATTGATAATTATGATGATTGATGTATTATATTCGCCTATGACCATGATGTAAATAAGTATATGTGAGGAATGTGGAAGTCCTTGATTACTGTGTATAGAAATGTGCGCCATGAGCGATAGATGTAAGTTAGGTTCATGGATTCGTAGCGAGAGTGAGTACTGTGTAATACGGTGGAGGTGTGTTACCGTAAGATGTGTGGTGAGTGAAAGGTGGACTATTGTGTGTACGCTTCGTGGTTTGTAATGAGGGGTGTGTCACGAGTGGAGTGAGCGATAGTTAATAATTACGGGGGGAGAGGAGAGTAAAATTAACGCACGGAGACAAGTGAGAAAGTCGTGCATGTCATGAGTGGGGGGTCTGAAGGAGGCGAAAGCGCTGTATAACTATCACTGCAAGTTAGAAGGTCCTAGGGAGCGGATCTGTGAATAATAGCCCATCGGGCAGACATAAAGGGAGCAGTCGAGAAGACTAGGAGAAAGTCTTTCCAGTTATGACTGGTATGTAGAACGTTGATTGATTATTATGATTGATGTATTATATTATATTCGTCTATTACCATGATGTAAATAAGTATATGTGAGGAATGTGGAAGTCCTTGATATTGGATATAGCAATGTGCGCCATGAGCGATAGATGAAAGTGAGTTCATGGATTTGTAGCGCGAGTGAGTAGTGTGTACTCCGATGGAAGTGTGTTACCGTAAGATGTGTGGTGAGTGAAAGGTGAACTAGTGTGTGTACGCTTCATGGATTGTAAGGAGAGGTGGAGTGAATAGAAATGGTAGGGTATTATACCAATGTAATGTTATTCTTGTAGGTGTCGGGGACGGGCCGCAGAGCCACCTCGATGAGCACAGGGGATAGGCCAGCATAGGGCCGGAGGCCACACATAGGCCAGAAGTGAGGCTGTCAGTGCAGGACAGTAGAGGCACATAAAGTCGTGGCAGTCAGGCCACGGACAGGGACGTAGATATGAGAGTGAATGAGATACTATGTTGTTGCCATGTTGATAGGCTAGTGAACTGATATTATGTTGTTGCCATGTTGATGGCTATGGAAATAATAATGTGTTATTGCCCTGCGGAGGTGCTAGGGGAGTGCTAAGGTGTATGACAATAGGAAGGTGATATTGAGAGACTGCGGTGCCAGTGAATCATTAATGGACTATTAAGACCCTGAGGGGAGAGGCTGAGGCCGAAGTGCCTTTAGGAGTAACTACCGGATTGTGGATCCGAGGGAGCGTGTGTGTGAGAATAAGGCCGTTGTACGGCAGTCATTTCAATAATATAATATATGTAATTGCGCTATTATATGTACAATTATGTTTAATAAATGTGTGAGTCTGATGGGCTGTTTTGTTAAGTGTTAAACTTGTTGTTCGTGATTGTCGTCCTGTCATAAACTATTACATCTCCCAGTCTGGGATTTGTGACAGGGTGAAGTGAATAGAAATGGTATGGTATTATACCAATGTAATGTTATTTTTATAGGTGCCGGGGTCGGGCAGAGACGCCACCCGCGGTGAGCACAGGGGATAGGCCAGCATAGGGCCGAAGGCTACCCATAGGCCAGTGGAGTGAAGCTGTCGAGCAGGACAGGAGGAACGCATGAGTCGTGGCAGTCTGGCCACAGACAGGGATGTGTATAGAACTGTTAATGTGCTCTTAAGATGTACTACATGTGATATTGATATACTATTATGCCATTGAGATACTAATGTGAATTGAACTATTAACGTGCTATGGCCATGTGAGGTGCTATTGGAAGGCTAAGGTGTTATTGCCATAGGTAGGTGCTATTGAGAGACTGCGGTGCGAAAGAAATACTAATGTGTTATTAAGACATTGAGTGGAGAGGCTGAAGCCGAAGTGTCTTTAAAAGTAACTACCGGGTTGTGGACCCGAGGAAGAGTGCTTGAGGGAAGAAGGCCGTTGGACGGCAGTTGAATAGAGTAATATACTGTATGTCATTGCACTGTTATCTTTATCTTTATGTATAATAAATATGTGAGTCTGATGGGTTGTTCTGTTAAGTGTTATACTTGTTCGTTCGTGATTGTTGTCCTGTTATAATCATTACATCTCCCAGTCTGGGATTTGTGACAGGTCCTACTACTTTCTATGTTCTTTCTCTTCCCTCCTTCCAAGTTCCGGATAATTCCTCAGACCATCTTACAGCTGAGCTAGTCTCTACATCTAATTTGGCGCACTCCCCCTCCCAGTAATCGCACTTTACCAGCCGATACGTTGCTGTTGCTTTGTTTTTCGGTGTCCCAGGTCTATCTAAATTTTGCTGAGTTTTGTCTCGAGTATACGTTTTGAAAGCCTCTATTCTTTCCCTCCTTGCCTGTCCACACTTTTCTCCCCATCATGGAATCTCCCGTTTCCCCCCAATTTTTATTTCCCTCCCTTTGTTTCATTGCCTGCTCGTTTTCTGCATACTTGTTTATGTCTGTGTGCTCTACTTGTTCTGTTGTTGTGAGTTCTGTGTGCTGTCTAAATGCATTCCAGTTTATTTTTCTCGTGTTTAGTTGTTTTGTTGATGTGTGTACCCTTTTCTCTGTGTCTGCACCTATCGTTGTGATGAGAGGGTAGTGGTCGGATCCCAGCGTTTCTTTGTGTCTCTCCCATTCTATGATCTGATGTGAATGTTGCTGCCTTGTGTTAGTGGAATGTCTTTTACGCTATCTTCTGAGGTGGCGTTTGTTGCTATCCTAGTGTTGCTGTCGTCATTAAGTACAATTTTGTCTGTTTCTAATATAAACTTTTCTATTGTCCGTCCTCCCCTGTCTTCCGTATTTCCTAACCACAGTCTGTTGTGCGAATTGAAATCTTCCCCCCCTCCCAAACCAACTATAATATGGTTAAATCCTACATCATTGTCTAAGTCCTATAGGTCATCTAGAGTGATTGTCATGAGGTGGGTTAAGTGCTGTGGAGATATAGCACTCGACTTGAGAGGTCCCAACTCTCACCTCGGACAGACATCACCGAAACACACAAGTAAATAATGAAAGACACGAAAATAAGTTTCTTTGGGTCAAGCCTGCAGGGCCGTGAAATCTATTGACACTTATTCTTATAATATTGACTGCAAAATTATAAATCTAATGATTGTATCAATAGGCAACAGAAATTACAATGCGAAAGCCAACTCTAACCAATACTTTATAGTCAGACTAAATATAATAGTAAATCACTCTCTCATTCGTTCTAAGGACACTTTCTTCCTCCTTAAGGGAGACTCAAATAAAATAATAATAACGTTCAATTAGCTACAATAAAGTTATTAATGTCGAGCTAGTAACGACTATTCATATAGCAATTAAAACATCAATGACTCGCTATTCTAACTTAACATATAATGGATCTGCTGCTGGAGAAGAGTTCCTCTCCGGAGAACAGTTCGTCTCTCTCTTTTCTCTGGGGTGCTCCCTGTTACAGAACGGTTTTGGTTATGGAACTGACAATTGCCCGTCCACAAGAGCGGACGGAATTCTAAGTATCGCTTGTGTACTATCAGTCTCGTACCAAGACCTGGAGCTCAGTACAGTTCAAAGAACGCCTTTTTTTATCTTCGTTCTGTGCCTCACTCTGGCTAGGCCCGCCGAATTCCCTCGTGGCTGGATGCATTACATCTCCACTTGGAACTGATTCTAAATTGAGCTGGAAGCTATTTTATATGCCTAGCAATTCTGCACGATGACGGCGACGAAGTCCACTCTATCCCGCACGCCTCAATTTGGTTCTGAAATACACAACTTGCAAATACTGCAGTCTGATTGGCTGATTGGCTGTACGCCCTAGCTAGTCATAACCACTGATGAGCTCGCGAAAGTAATAATACGTTCACCCCCCCCCCCCCCGCATGACCTAAATCGTGATCAACAAGTTCGGGCTAATAAACAACTCATACACTTGCGTGAACTTTTAGTACAACCTAGATTAAAGTGGACTCGTGACAGTAATGTCTTCTGAATGTCTTATGTATTAATTATATTATGTTTGTTATGGTGCCTACAGAGAGAACGCTTGATGTTACGAGTTCAAGGAAGGGTGTTACAGATGGGGATTACTGTGCTCGTGTTTTACGGGGATGGTTAATTATCAATTTACGTGTTCGACTGCATTTTTAATAAATATCGAGAGGTTTTAGAAATTACTCTGCCATACCATGCCACATACACTAATAACAATTTCGAGTAAGTTATATCAAGGACCTTGTAGGGCCACAAATTTATTACTTAAATTCCTAACAATTTCGTCTATCGTTTACATATTAAAAGACAACATTGCAGCATCAAATGAAAATACTAAAATACATAACTATAAATCTCCTCTAGATCCTTAAAAGATTTGAAACTCTATATCATTCTGATTCATACACAGTTTACTTAGTAATTATTTATCTTCAGAAATATAGACTGCCTACTATCTCACAAATGATATACTTAGGTCTCAGACGACAATATTAACTCATTTAACTGCTTATAAAGGATCAAACCGTCAAGACACACTGACGTAGTTAAAATAGATCTAGATCTGCTCTAGGATGGGCTGGCAATCCCCAGCCTCATCCAGACACATCAATTACAATTTACAAATGTGTATATCAGTCACTCTTTCTAGATCTTAATTGCAAGTAAAACTTTATGGTCTTGCATTCCTTTGGTCGCACTTCTACTGGAAAATTAGGGTCAGACCCACATCATCTCGAATCATTTTGATGGACTTACGATTGGTTCCCTGAAACGATTTCAGGGAACTGGAGAAAATAGCTGTGGATTATTTTCATTGTCTATCCAGGACATAGACATGACTTAACAGTCTGTTGGTTCTCTCTGGCTGAACCTCTAGCCGACGACCTTCGTAGCTGGAAGATCTACATGGAAGAGAGGTAGCATAAAGATGTTCCCGCTTATCTTCTGCAAAACCACGTGACTGCTCAAATTTGATTGGTGCATCCACTTCGAGCTCCGCTCGCAGCGCCAATAGATTCTATTAATAGTAACAGACAAAGTAACTCAACTATGTCAAAACCGTTCGCAAAGTCTCTACACCCTAAACGTTTTATGTACGAATTTATTCACTCCTTATTCGCCCCGTCTTTCCCTGTTAAGGTACACCCAAACTACGGGGTTGCAAACTGCATCGTCACTGTTAATTTATCCATTCGTTCTATCTTGCCCCACCTTCTTTCCATCTCTAAGAAAAGCGTTACAAAAACAAACTGTCCACGGGAATAGTTCAAGGACGTTTGGACTGGCTAAAATCAATGATGCCATGTAATGAACAAAGCGTGCCCTAGCACGGCAATTCAAATCCTAACCCTGACATATCCCCCACCCCAGTGAAAATTTTAAATAAAATTTACACGATAGGATCCAAGAAATCCCAAAGATATTGTGGCAGGGGCTTAAGTAGTACTGTAGAAAAATGAGCCTTAAGCTTGAGAAGAAAAATCTAACTAAGAACGTGCATATTGGATGGACAAAAAGCATACAATTATTGATGCCACGTTCTATAGAATTTAATCTATTTAAACACTCTTACTGCACACAATCAAAATTCTCAGAAACATCTATAATAATAATAAGTATATCACTGTATACTGCTGGATTAAAGTATAACTATTATGAAATAATGAAGCCTTACTGAAGAAATAGGCTTATAATTATTTAGTCAACACACACAATTGCTGCTTATATACACATTCACACACAATATATTGTTAATTAAAATACTGTGGTATCCAATGGCAGCAGTAGCTCTGGTAGCTTGGTTTGCCATGTCTCTATCTCATTGACCCGCTGACAAGGGCGTCAGGTTTGCCAGAAGTTCAGGTCACAGTCAGGAATGACGCTGGTGGAAAGAGGATATTCACAAAAAAAGGATTGTAAAACTGGTTCATAAAGTAATGAACAAGATAAATGTGAATCCATCCACCGTCTAGAATTGAGGGGGACAAGCACTATCCAACCCCAATACAAGACACAACACTCTTTAATAGGAATTTAAATGAGACGTGACAAAATATCAGCTTGGGAATTGTCACCGCCCGGGATAGACCGGATAACAAACCGGTATTCCTGGAGTGCAAGACTCCACCTCGTTAATCGAGCATTTTTAGCCCTGTTAGTCTTTAAGAATAACAACGGACGATGGTCCGTTTCAATTATAAACTCGGACATAAGTAGATATCTCGAAAATGCGTTTACAGCAAAAATGATAGCGAGGCACTCTCGCTCGATAATTGCATAGCGGCATTCCCTATCTAGCAACTTGCGGCTGGCGTATAGACATGGCCGCAAGGTATCGTCTCGTTCCTGTAATAACACAGCTCCCAATCCCTTGTCCGACGCATCAGTGCGGACAATAAATATTTGGTTTATATCTGGTAGTATGAGAATGGGGGAAGTGGAAAACAATTGTTGAACGGTACGAAGTGTATCAGCACATTCGGTTGTCCATTTAACTTTATTAGGAAAATTCTTTCTTGTGAGGTCCGATAACGGAGCTGTAAGCGAAGAAAAATTTGGAATGAATTTCCTATAATAGTTAAGAAAGCCCAATAAACTATGAACTTCTTTCTTAGTTCGAGGTGGTTGGAGCTTTAAGATGGTAGTTATCTTCTTGTCATCAGGAGTCTGAACGCCGTGGGCAATTGTATGGCCCAGAAAATTAATTTCATTATATCCTAAAAATACCTTACTGGGTTTCGCCGTAAGGCCAGCTCGACGAAGAGCAATAAAAACTTGTCGTAGGGCTGCGAGGTGGCCCGACCAATCGGTTTCATAAATACAAATGTCGTCAAAATACGACAATACGGAATTCATACCCTGGAGCAATATTGTCATCATACGGGCGAAAGTAGCAGGGGCTGTAACTAACCCGAAAGGCATATAGCGCCACTGCATAAGACCCAACGGAGTCTGAAAAGCGGTATATTGCTTGCTATTCTCATCAAGCGGAATTTGCCAATAGCCTTTGGAAAGATCAATTTTAGAATAAATCGTTGCCCTCGCTAACTGAGCAAAAAGATTCTCCTGGTTGGGAATCGGTTCAGCGTCATATATCGTAACCTCATTAAGTTTACGATAGTCAATACAAAAACGCACTGTATCATCTTTTTTTTTCACTAAGACGATGGGTGAGTTATATGGACTCGTCGATCGCTCTATCACTCCCAGGTGAAACATGTTACGTACCTCGGTTATTATAGTCTCCTGCGCGGGCAGCGGACGCGGGTATGGTTTAACAAAGATGGGTATATCCGTCTTTAATCTTATAACATGCTGTACCAAGGAAGTATTACCTGGTAGATCAGTAAAGACTGTAGTAAACTCGTTAAGCAAATCTCTTAAATCTTGTCTTTGCGATTCAGATAAATCTGGATTTATATTCACATCCGAAGTGTTTTCAGAAGATCGAAGTGCGGGGATTGAATTCTCAATCTTAATAGGATCATCATCGTCAACTGAAACCAAGGCCGCATTGGCCTGAGCAATCACATTTCGGCGATTATTCTGTCGATTATCATCGTCGGACAGGTATTGCTTTAACATATTTATATGGAAGACTTTGTCCTGTCCTCGAATCTTGACAAGATAATTTACTCGAGAAAGTCTCTTTAGAACTTTAAAAGGTCCCTTCCATGTAAGAAGGAGTTTATTTTTCGTTTCCGGAAGGAGAACAAGAGTTTGGTCTCCGACGGTCAAGGTTCGCAATCGGCTACCTTGATCACGATATTGTTTATAAAGACTCGCATGCGCAGCTGAAGATTTTTGTGCGAGGTGACATGCGTTAAGTATTCGCTGGCGTAAGTCTACAACGTATTGATATGCAGACCGCGTATCGTTGTCGTCGGTGTTTGATCCGGCGAATAAATCATGGAGTATGGCCATTGGACCACGCGGTTTACGACCATACAATAATTCGAAGGGAGAAAAACCCGTCGATGCGTTCGGTAGTTCTCGGTATGCAAAAAGAATAGCGGGGAGTTGTCGATCCCAATCACTCGGTTTGTCGGCGGAAACTCGCGCAAGCATACTTTTCATGGTAGCATTCCAACGTTCACAGCAGCCATTAGACTGTGGGTGATATGGAGATGTCAATCTTTGTTTAATCCCGACCAACTCCAAGACTTTCTTAAAAAGCTCAGAGGTAAACTGTGGACCTCTGTCCGATAAAATTTCAACCGGAAACCCAAGACGCGAAAAAATAGTAATAAGGGCTTCAGCGACATGATCAGCTGAAATGTCTTTTAGCGGAATGGCCTCTGGCCAACGGGTTGCGTAGTCAATGACAGAAAGTATAAAACGATGTCCTCTGTCTGACTTGTGTAGAGGACCAACTATATCTACGGCAACGCGCTCAAATGGTCTGGAGACCATAGGCATCTCCTGCAGAGGAGCTCTCGACGCTCTTCCTTTAGGAGTACGTCTCTGACATACGTCACATGTTGATACGAACCGGTTTACATCTGCGTAAATACTGGGCCAAAAAAATTGCGTTAATATTCGAGACTTAGTTCTGGCCTTTCCCTGGTGACCCGCCAAGGAAGTGTCATGCGCGAGACGAATAATGTCGCGACGAAAAGATCTCGGTACTACAAGTTGCATAACGGTCTCTCGCTTATTCCGAAAATTACGATATAATAAGTCATCTTTAATAAGAAACTTAGAGGTATCCGGTGCGGTAGGATCAACCTTAGCAAACAAATGTTTCAATGTGGGATCTGAATGTTGCTCATCATGAAATGCACTAGACGTTATGTTCACTTCAATAGTAGGATTACTCAATGGAATGTCTGCTCGTCGACTCGATTGTAGGCGTGTTGTCGCACAAGCAACACTCTCATCCTCAGTCCAAATTTCCAAGTTACCGATAGGAAACTTATTTACTTGGGGTACATTCCCTATGATTATATCAGCCACTGGATTAGGCAGTACACATGCAGTAACAATACCTGTGAGAAAATGTGTATCAATATAAACTTCTGCAAGACGGAATCGCTCTACAGATCCGCCAAAAGTAATACAAGTTACCTCTTTATCCAAAAATTGTGTTGGACGGACTAGTGACTGTCGAACGCCGATAGTCGTGCATCCGGAGTCACGTAGAACAGAAGCGCGAATCGCGTTCACGCGGCCCTGGTAAAATGTTAATTCACCCAGTTCATGTAGGGCGGACATGACTGGAATAGTCTTTGATTGCGATGAAGATTTATTAGTATAACCAACATCTGTATAGGGTGTAGATTGTACAGAGCAGGCATTGGCCGCTCCCATTTTTACGGTACAAAATCTTCGCATGTGGCCGAACTGATTACACTTGAAGCACATAATACGGTGTGAGTCGTGTCCACGATAAGGCCGATTCTGCGGTCTATTATAATTATGATTATCATCAAAATACACTCGTCGAGGCGGTTTCTGAGGCCGGTTATATTGTTGGCCTGTGTAGTTGCCACGATAATATGGGCGAGGCTCGTAAAAAGAATAAGTCTGATATCCTCGACGCGGGGATACATTACCTTCATTCGGAAAATCCCTCTGTTTAACAAAAGGCGGCTCTGATTTCTTTAACGTTAGCTCACGCTTCCTCTCCTTCTGTTTCTCTCTTTCTTTTTCTCTCTCTCTTGCTGCTAGCCAATGCTCAAGATCTCGGTCTTGTTCTACTTGTTGTTCGCACCACGAGGCGCGTTCTTCCTCTGGTATGCCGAGAACTTTGGCATATGCCAGGTATTTAAAAAACTCGGCCATGATATGTTAAAGTCTGTAAAGTTAGTAAATATTTACCCAATGTTACGGTATATCGCGGTATCAATTATATTATATGAACAGTTATTGACTGTTAATATTAATTCAGTGTCTTATGTTAGCACTGCTTCGCGAAAAGAACGTTCTATCTCTCTCTCTGAAAATTACAGGCAGTATCACTTAACTGCAAACACTTTATCTCTCTCTGAAAATTACAGGCAGTATCACTTAAACTGCAAAAACTTTATCTCTCTCTCTCTCTCTATGAAATCTAGTAAGGCAGTGCCGTCTATCCGTTGCTCCCACTGCAATAAAATACTATATATCGCCTTTACTGCGATAAATTAATGTCTTGAGTGATCACTCTCAAAATTTACGTCTCTCTCAACGCAACGAACCAGTGTCCTCTGTTATCACTGTGAAAAACGAATCGCTCTCTCAATGCGATGAATCAACAATATATCTCTCTCTCAACACGACAAATTTGAAATATCTCTGTGTTCTCAAAACACTCTCAAAAATCTCTCTTTTCTCAAAATGCGCACACGCAGCGTCTTCTGTTACCACTGCAAAATTATTCTCTCTAGATCTATCTTCAACGTGAAATTGTCACGTGAACCAAAAATTATTATATCTCTCTCTCACATATGTCAATACCAGATTACAATTCAACGTGGTTTTAGCACGTGAAACACCTCAGGCATATATTGCAAACATATCAATGTTAGTATAGTAGTTTAAAGTTTATAATAAGCAAAAAGAAATACAAAAAACAGGACGCTATACTGACAAGTAAAACGAACGAAAACAGACCCTACAAGTCCTAACTTATATTACAGATAGTTTAAGAAGAAAACAGGAGAGACATCTTCCTAAAGAAATGTGAGGAAGGAAAAGAACGCCACAATCTATACGAATAATGGATCCCTAATAGAACTATTCACAGAAAAGCAAATCCCCCCGAGTTATTTTACATAGCCACCAAGGCCTCCAATATCCTTCGTAATGGCAAAGAAGATATGCTAAACTATGATCCCAACCAACCTCCCGCACTTAAACTAAACATATAATAAATAGTAAAATGGCCTGGAACACACACACAGAGCGGAAAGTACGTCGCCCTCCTCAAGACTGTTAGATAGATGGATCACTTATCTTTATTTTTGAGGAATTCAGATGGTAAATATCCTCAATCCATAGCTCCAAGCCCAAAACTGTATTTCTGTCTGAGGTAGAACTGGATGATGAAAAGGTTCCCTCGCCGGTGTCCACGGGTCAATGGGATGTTGAAATCACCATATGAAATTGAAATACAAAATATTCGATTAATACAAATTGTTTAAACTCTATAATAAAAAGCACCTGAAAACATAATATTAGAACAGTACAATATCAAATAATGGAATAAAAAAAATACAATAGGTGTTAAATAATCTATCTAAGTGGCATGGCGTTATCTAAGGTTCTTTAAGGGTCCCTCTCCAGTGTTACGAGTTCAAGGAAGGGTGTTACAGATGGGGATTACTGTGCTCGTGTTTTACGGGGATGGTTAATTATCAATTTACGTGTTCGACTGCATTTTTAATAAATATCGAGAGGTTTTAGAAATTACTCTGCCATACCATGCCACATACACTAATAACAATTTCGAGTAAGTTATATCAAGGACCTTGTAGGGCCACAAATTTATTACTTAAATTCCTAACAATTTCGTCTATCGTTTACATATTAAAAGACAACATTGCAGCATCAAATGAAAATACTAAAATACATAACTATAAATCTCCTCTAGATCCTTAAAAGATTTGAAACTCTATATCATTCTGATTCATACACAGTTTACTTAGTAATTATTTATCTTCAGAAATATAGACTGCCTACTATCTCACAAATGATATACTTAGGTCTCAGACGACAATATTAACTCATTTAACTGCTTATAAAGGATCAAACCGTCAAGACACACTGACGTAGTTAAAATAGATCTAGATCTGCTCTAGGATGGGCTGGCAATCCCCAGCCTCATCCAGACACATCAATTACAATTTACAAATGTGTATATCAGTCACTCTTTCTAGATCTTAATTGCAAGTAAAACTTTATGGTCTTGCATTCCTTTGGTCGCACTTCTACTGGAAAATTAGGGTCAGACCCACATCATCTCGAATCATTTTGATGGACTTACGATTGGTTCCCTGAAACGATTTCAGGGAACTGGAGAAAATAGCTGTGGATTATTTTCATTGTCTATCCAGGACATAGACATGACTTAACAGTCTGTTGGTTCTCTCTGGCTGAACCTCTAGCCGACGACCTTCGTAGCTGGAAGATCTACATGGAAGAGAGGTAGCATAAAGATGTTCCCGCTTATCTTCTGCAAAACCACGTGACTGCTCAAATTTGATTGGTGCATCCACTTCGAGCTCCGCTCGCAGCGCCAATAGATTCTATTAATAGTAACAGACAAAGTAACTCAACTATGTCAAAACCGTTCGCAAAGTCTCTACACCCTAAACGTTTTATGTACGAATTTATTCACTCCTTATTCGCCCCGTCTTTCCCTGTTAAGGTACACCCAAACTACGGGGTTGCAAACTGCATCGTCACTGTTAATTTATCCATTCGTTCTATCTTGCCCCACCTTCTTTCCATCTCTAAGAAAAGCGTTACAAAAACAAACTGTCCACGGGAATAGTTCAAGGACGTTTGGACTGGCTAAAATCAATGATGCCATGTAATGAACAAAGCGTGCCCTAGCACGGCAATTCAAATCCTAACCCTGACACTTGACGCTTGAGAAACTTGCGCTTGAAAGTAAGCGCCTGTTAAAAAAGCGCTTGGTGAATATTGAGGGACACACAGATAACTTGTCGCTAGCGCTTGCTTTGGGCGCCATCTGAAATAGGAGTTGATTTGGCGTCATGGCGGCTTCGTCTGACGACGAATTATTGTTGCTGGACAGTGTTTTTACCTAAGGCCGTATCTTTTCAGGCCTCTAGAAGCCCGAATACCTCCCCTCTCCCTCCCCCCCCCCTCCATTTCTCTATTCAGGCCTCTACCTAGAGGCCCGAATAGACAAAACACCCCATCGTTACTCTATTCAGGCCTCTAGAGATGCCTGAAAAGTCACCCCCTAGGCCGGCTCTAGAAGCCCTCTAGAAGCCCGAATAGACAAACACCCCCCCCCCCATTACTATATTCAGACCACTAGGGGCCCTAATAGACCACAAAAAAAACCCACGGTTACTCTATTCAGATCTCTACCTAGAAGCCACAATAGAAACCCCCTTTACCTAAACTTATCCCTGGAAAACGAAAGAGAAAAGCTGCTCATGAACTTACTCAGAAACGAAGAGAAGAAGGTGAATATCAGCACATGTTTCCTTGAGGCCTCGACTGAAAAACCACCCCGATAGATTTCATTCACACACGAGAATGAATCTTGACACATTTTATTACATCTTGGGAAAAATAGAACCTAAAATAATTAAGACCTGGTGCAACTGGCATTAACCCATTATGGCAGAGGAACGCCTTGTCATCACGCTGAGGTATGTCAAGCTTCACTTTCAAACCCTTTTTAAACAGTGTAATGCAGACATTGTGTTATCAAGTATTGAAGTTTTTTGTTTTGTTTGTTATTCTTTATTCTTAGCAGAACTGGAATTTTTAGAAGAGTTAGTAACAAATACAACAAAAAAAGTTTAAAAATTAGAATTAAAATAAAATCTAAGAGGTCAGAAGACACTTTCTTCTTAAACTGCCATTGAATACCGATAACAATTCTATCTCTCCTGCCTCGTCTTAAAGAATATTTAGTAAAACATGGCTAACAATGGTCATCATGAATATTCGATGACACCGAGTTAATATTGGTAATCATGAAGAACAAGATGAGAATTATAAGACTGGTAACTGTGAGGTGTTGAACAGTTGAAGTTGTACTGTAGCTTTGGTAAGAGGGTGAAGGTGTTGCCCTGTCTTTCTGGTTTGGATGCTGGTGTGATTGGAAGTTGGCAAGTGGGTGTGACACGGTGGATTCTGGGAATGCAAAATCTTCAAGAACCAGTTGAATACGATTTCAGAAGGCAAGTTTTAAGTGGCAAGGAATTAGTTTCTTATAGGGGAGCAGAGATCTTAGTAACAACAAATCTTTATCATTAGTGGTATCTTCTTTTTGCTGTTTGTTAGTAAAATACTGGTGTTTCCTCTTTTTAATCTCACTGAGTTCTTTGTATTGTCCACAGAGTCCCTTTTGTGCTTTCTTGTTTCCTTTTGTCTTTCCTGGTTTGTCACCGGATTTACACCTGATTGGTCTGTCAGTGTTGTGCAGGTGTTGAACCCTTTATGTCCAGGGAAGCTGGCGGGCCTGGCTACTGGGTTTCGTTGTTAGCACCCTAGGCGCTTTAAACGTGAAAAAGAATTAACTAACAATAATTATTCTTTACGCCTTACAAGCGACGCCACAGACAGCACTCACTAAAGAACAAGCTTTGTCTCTGAATGGTACTAGAGAAATGTGAGACACATTACAAGCGCTTGTCTTCACGCGCCCACTTTCTCAAGCGTCAAGCCTTCTCTCTGTAGGCACCCTTCGGTATAATGTTTTGACGTCGTCTAAACGTAGCTTTATAGTTTGTGTTTCCATGTTTATGTTTATGTTTTGTTTGTGTGTTGTGTAGTTGATCCCGTCCCGGATCAGTGTGAGGAGACTGCCCTCACCCTTGTAGTGGGGATTGTCTCCTCGAACGATCTGGAAGCCCGGCATTCGAAATTGTTGTTTAAATTGAGTTTGGATTCCTGCAGGAGTAAGATGTTGATGTTATTTTCCTGCAAGAAGAACTATACAAATCTCGAGCGTTCCAGTGGCAAATCTTTATTGTTTTAATCATTTTGTCTGGGGCGCAGTTTGTTTCTATAGGGGGTCGCCTCTCCCTCAGTTTCAACTTCTAATTGTGATGTGTTGTTTATAAATTTGTCTAGTTTGCTGTTAATGGCCAGGATGAGCGTTTTCAGGTCTTCACTCATTTCTTTTTTTTAGTTTTTCTAATGTGCTCATCCAGGCTGAGGT
Source organism: Onchidella celtica (assembly GCA_963931925.1). Lineage (NCBI taxonomy): Eukaryota > Metazoa > Mollusca > Gastropoda > Systellommatophora > Onchidiidae > Onchidella > Onchidella celtica. The sequence goes on along the minus strand of OZ007580.1, from coordinate 4,999,427 downwards.
CCCTTGGTTTCCCGGGGTCCTCAGCCTAATGCTATTGGGCCCTTGTTCTGTATTGATGTTTCTTTATTATTTCCCTTCTCTTCCTCCTTGTTTGTTGAGTTTCTGTCTTTTCCTTCGTCCTTTGTTGCTGTCGTCTGCTTTTTTAAATTGTGGTGTGCGCCATGAGAGGTGCAAGGGGAGGACAAAGGACTAGTAAGAAATAGGAGAGGCAAGTTCCTTAACACTATCCTTTTCAGGAGTTTGATCCCTTTGTTAGCCAAATAAACAGGTCACTAATTAAATTGACTGTTTTCCTCTGGAGCCCAGGTTAAAACAAGACTATAATAACTGAATTTAGGGTGTTTTAATTGACCGTCTATTTTGGACGGTAAGGGGCCTAACGAGGCTCCAGGGTTTTTAAATTTTGATTGTTTCGTTCTGGATGCCGCCAGGACACATCCAGACTAATCCCGCCGCAGAGCATAATTTCAGGGATCCTATAAAAAGTCCGCGGTGGGTGGTCCCAGGTGCAATCGAGTAGTTCTTGGAAATTGGATTTTTCTCATATTTTCAAGTCCCTGGTCCTATTGGGGGGTAGGATCGAGTACCTAGTCTTCTCGGATAAGGACGAAAAAATTCGGAGGGCCCGTGTGCACGTTGCGCACGTTAAAGAAACCTTGGCAGTTGGAAATCGTAAAGAGCAGGCCGAAAGGCCGCTGCCCGGGCAAAATTGAAATTAATAGATTAAAAATTTATCCATATCATATCCCACCCCGCCCCCCCCCCCCCCCGCCAGAACAAGAAATAATAAAACAAGTAAAGTGAGGTGTAAATGCCAAGGGCAGCGAACCTCCTAAAATACAGACCTCAAATCAAGTCCCAGGTGCAATAGGCATCTGAGGCCGTGGCTTCTACCTGTAAGGCAGAATAGGCTGTCGGACCTGTCAGATAAAAGTTACTGTTGAAAGTACACTATATTACATATATTTTGTACTATGGATATGATTTATTTGTAGATTTAAAATGTTCCAATGTTCCAATGTTCAAATTACACACATATGAAATTGTGGCAGGCGTCATTGTAGTCAGCAGTGTCAAGCCGCCATCTGTGAAAATGAGTTTTTGGGTGCGGCGACACCGGCGTCACCCGGCTCCCACCGGCGGCCGGCCTTAGCCCGTTGGGTTATGGTTGGGTGTTATTAGTTATATAACATAATATCTAAATCACAAGGTCAGGGATGCCAGCTATACGACTATCGTTGTATATGTTTATTTTGTTCACAAGGGCCCTTTTTTGTTTTTTTAGTATGATTAGTGCAGGAGAAATGAATATAATTGCCCTGTAAGTTCTACATTATCGGAAAGATCTAGAATAAAATAAATAATGTAATTATCATTATTGTTACTGTTGATATCTTGGAAGTAAAAAGAAACAGTTGTCCCGTTGAAACTTTGCACGTATTTTTGACGTGTTTCTCCTCATTTTTACCTATCCAGGTGAATAAAATAACATTGTGGAATAATACAGCTATTCCTAAATATTGAAGGAACAATATTCACGGAAAAGAAATAGCCACGTGCATTCATACCTTATTGTGATTTACAGTCTTACTCACGCATCACATGTGTCGGAATAACATACGAATGTTCGAAATATGGCTTAAGTACCCCTGAGTTAACTGAAAGGGCCATTTGAAAATGTGGTAGGGAGGAAGTACAAAACATGGCAGGCCTTCATTTCATGTAGCATAAAGGCAAGGCAGTCAAACGGCATGGGACATGTGCAATTATTGGTGATTAGTGTCACGAGCAGAGTTAGGGTCTTGGGGATGTTACGACTGCACGAGAGGCAGCTAACTCACACTCGGACACAACCACACAAGAAAAGTATTAAATAACTAGAGCGTATATATGTCAGGCCGGTCAGGCCATAGTTTACATAAATATTAATAACAAACAAAAGACAATAGGGGTATATATTCAAACCAAAAAAACTCTAATTAATAACTTAACCAATGATATTCATGTAACTATGGAGGTACTGCAATCAATAGCAAATAGGTATATTATACGAAACTAGGTATCAATTTAAAGTGACAGTTGAGTCGCCACTGGCCAGTCGCCAGGCAAACTCTCCCTAAATCATATGGGCTTGAGTGTTAGGAGAGCCCAGTATGTTCAAAGCCTACAGAAGCACTCTTCGGCTTGTAGGTAATTTAAGCAGTTGCCAAAAGACTATATTTTATGCACAATCACTATTCAATTCATCAACAATGTGCTATATTATTCCAATCATACTATGGCAATAGATCTATGATACAGGACACTCGTGATCGAGTGCCAGCTGGGGTTTCCTTAGTCTTCCTATGAGGCTGTAGTTCTCTCTCTATCTCCGATCTCTATTATGCTTGAATAAATAAGATATAGTACCATTGGTCACGCCTACTGGTAGGCGCGAACATCAATATAGCGCAACGTGGGCTTTCAAAGGTCAGCCCACTCAGACCTTTCTTTCTAGAGCTCAGTCAGTCCGTTAGCAAGGACTTCTTGTCTTCAAAGCACACAGTTCAGGTACTGGTCAACCGGAGATACTTCACGACACGATGCTTCTGCTCGTCTGTATTCACTAAATCTGAACGCTACACGATGTCTTATACTATCTAACTACCCAGCGTGCTAGTCCGCTGGCCCAATTAGTTCAGCTATCTCATAGGTCGAAACCTCCCACCATTTTAATTGTAGTAATACGTCTGCACTATTCTACCAGCCAGTTAACGTGCAAAACTTGTCTAGTCATAATTAACAATGTCAACTAGCCCCACCTTGTTTCACCCCTACTCCATTACTTATTAATCACGAACATTAAAACCGACAAGCGTGCATCTAACAGTTTAACTTTTCATTTATTTACTCACCAACTATAATTCGCGAGGGCCGTTCAAGGCCACCAGCCAATTTCTCATGGCCCTGGTAAACAACAACAACTCACTCTCTGCGTGAGTTTTAACAACATCTGAATCATGACAATTAGGGTGGCTGGTCCCAGGGGTGCGCCCACTGCACAATGACATCAGATCAGCGAATTTCGCTTTGCACAGTTTGGGATGTGTAATAAGCTTGTTTTGGAAGTATGTCTTTCTTTCCAGTGGCTGGTCAAAGACATCTTTTCAAGAATTTGGTGAGATGGACATTATATTTTTAACATGATTACGTCTGGTGTTCTTTATCAGTGCTGAAAGCCGCAAAGTTTGTCCAGTCTCCCAGCTTTGTTGTATACACTCGGAGGAGGCCATTGGCATCAGCCATGGCCTTCTATCCGGCGGTGTCAGCAGTCTGGAATTTAGTCACGACGAAATGTTTTGATGGTGCCAGCAAGTTCCACCGGAACTGTGTTAACTATGGCCAAAGATCTTTCAATGAGATTATGCATATTGTTGCCTGAGCTTAGTACATGTCTAGTCTCGAAATGTCAGTTGTCACAGTTTTCAGTAACCTTACAGACTTTAGAAAGTGCTTTATTTTAAACGGAAAGGTCAGAGAATAGTAATACTTCTTTATGTCCGTCTCTGACCATAAGCTGCGTGAATTTATGTGGACGGTTTGTTATTTCACTGGACCCTCACTCCCACCCCATCCACCCACCCACTGTTCCTTTGTGCCAAAAATAACAGTGTCCCTGACCTTTTGCTGACTCAAACATTGTAGTTGCAACATGACAACCTTCTGTTATAGAAGACCTCGACTCTCTACAAATAAGGTTCCATTGGATCGTTTCGCATCTCTTACATCTCTGATCAGATACATCAACCATACTCCGAGATTAACAGGAAAAGCCAAGGTTCTGCCTGATCTGTGCCTCAAATTTCTTCGTCCAATTTGAAAGTTGTGCAGGCTCTCTAGGGGAATCTACTACATGAAAGGCTCCTTCTACATAGCAGTCCGCTGGGTTTCGGCTAAGGGTGCATTCAGTGGCATATTGGTGGCTGCAGGATAACCATGGTCTTCAACATCATTCTGGAGGACGTTGCTGGCGCCGAAATGAACAAGGTCCTCAGCATTGTTGTGTGGAGGGGGGGGGGACTGGTGGCAGCAAAATAAACATGATCTTCTGCATCATTCTAGAGGACACTGTTGGCGCCGAAATGAACAGGGTCCTCAGCATTGTTGTGTGGAGGGGGACTGCAGGATTAACCTGATCTTCTGCATCATTTTACGGGACATTGCGAGCAACGAAATGAAAAGGATCTTCAGCTTTGTTGAGGGGAGGGGGCAATAACGGCAGAAGGATAGACATAATTTTCATTATCAACCCAGGGAACATGGTAGGCTGGTGCCGAAACAAACGGGGTCCTCAGCATTTTTGAGTAGGGCATTGCTGACATACCTTTACATTAACAACAATGACAACAACAGAAGAAAAACGAAGCTGCAATCACGGGATCATCATTGTCTATTAATTTTTATTGATTGTGTTTGTCGGCGTATCTGATTCGCAAATCTGTGCGGCCGTTCGCCTCAGGGGACTGCCCGTCGGAACCTTTGAGGGTGTGAGAAGCAAGGTGAATTTAATCCGCCTATTAATTGACAAATGGGCTGGGATAGGCAAACTGATGGCCACTCTCAAGTCGGCCCATGTAATGTTTTGTTCTCGTAACAAAGCGGCGTCAATGGTTTACGTCGCTTTGTGAAAAAATTCAGTGCCCCACAGCGACGACGGCCGTATGGCGTAAAGAGTTTACGTCTTTTGTGGAAAAAGTCTGGCGCTGGGAGGCGACGTTTACGTCGGTTATGTAATTCTGTAACTTCAAAACTATTAAATTTTTACTTAAATGATTTTGTTGGGTTACAGATACATGTATGAGCTTTGATTATCATTAGCATAAAATGTCAAAACCCCCAAATTTGACCTTTACGTCACTTTGTCAAAAAACCAGCGAGTTAAGCAAACAAATCACTGTGAACTGGCCTGATATAGAGACAAAAATGCATCATTACCATTGTATTCAAAGTACAGGTTGGCTAGGGAAAAGCACGACTTTTGTCTCTCAGTCAAGCCATAGAAAGTGATTTTTTTCCCTGAACTCACTCAATATTTAAACATCACATTGGAAAGTGAGTTCAACTTTATTATGTGTGGAAGTTAAGGTTAGATTTGATTTTCAATATTGTTTGGACAATTTTCGTGATTTGGAGCTGTTTGAAATATTAGGATAGCATCTGTCTTGTTGCTTTATTCAAGTGTAGTCCTTGGACATAGAACGGAAATGATTGTTCCTTTGACTACTTTGTCTCCTCCGCCTATGCAGAACCAGAGGGGGAGGACTTATCCCACTTTCCTGGTCAATCAAAGGAACATCTCTTGTTAGGCAAAGTGTCACATAGATTAAATAGCTCTATACTGCAGAGCTCCATAAGTTAGGTTATCAGCTAACGTGCCGTTCATTGAATGGTGGTCGCGTAAACACAACAAAATTGTTCTCATGCATTTCTAGTCTACTCGATGAAATTGCAACTCTCTTTTAGAGCTAAATATAGCCTATATAATTTTATTTTACTGTATAGTGTTGATTAATTTTACAGTGTTTATAATTAATTTATAGTGTTAAAAGCTCTGACAGAAAGTCTCCCATACACTGTTTTGTTGTTTTGCGTGCCGCGTGTTCAATTGATAATTATTTTCTTTTTCTGAATGAGAATACACTCGACCTGTAACCTGTAAGACCATAATGACTGGTGTGATCTTAATGGGCTTCCTGTGACAAATGGCTTGTATTTCAGTCTCAAACAAGATTAAGATGTCCACAGAAAATACACATGATGACTGTGCTTCTTCACAACTCCTGCACTGAGTACAGACAACATCAGAAAACTTTACTAAGCAATACTAGATACAGCCACGATAGAAACAATAGTATTATAGCACCCACGGCAGAGACAATTACAATAACACTTGTTAGTGACGTGTGCAAAAACAACATACAAGCAGGGATGTAATTTAATAAACGCAGTGTTTAATGTCTGTAAGCAAATGAAAACATATAAAGGTGTAAACATTTAGAAGCGTTCCGAGAACCAATCGCAATTAATACCAAAACTATTTAAAAAAAAAAAAAAATGCTGGAATTCGTTCCTTGGGAGATTCTCAAATCGCGTGATATCAACAGAGTCATCGGGCACACAGAGACACTGACGATATTTAAATCTCCCCAGCTCAGACTCGGTTTTTTCATACAGAACACGTACCCAACTTCTAAACATGCCATGTTCGCATAGTCTTAAAGGCGGCACCAGGAAGAGTAATGGCTACTTACCTTATAGTACCTTTCGGTCTCAGAACCGGCAAGAAGTCAATGACGTTCGCAAAACCCACCTGGATATTGGAATACAATAACTTGGGCTATGCCATAAGTTCTGAAAGTTACTGAATGTGGCAAAAATAAAGTCATTTTTCACTACAAATAGCACGTTAGTGTAATCGAAGCCTAGTATGTTTGGTGTAATGCAATGAACGTCGACCGAATTCTACACACATCACGTAATTCTGATAGGAATTCTGATTCTTCAAAGGACCACTAGCTGCAAAGGTGAACCTTCATCTGTACCCCAAGAAGTTCGCATTTTCACAGAGAAAATTTACCAAGGTGGGCTTAGCTATCCGTCACATTATCTGTTTGAGCTTTTGCTCTACTTCTATAAGTTTTTTACTACCACAGAAGTGCCGTGCTGCCGGAAGAGACTTGTAGACATACTGTTGGATTTTCCAGCTCTGTATCACCTCAACCTGAAATAAGATAACACTGCTGCTACTCGGATCGTAAATGTTTTGATGAAAAGATCCACATGCCAAAACCAGGAAACAAACTGCGGACAACTGCAAAGAAGAAAATTGGCAAAACGTTCATCACTTTTGGGACATTCCAGCATCTGCTTTGACTGTTGCACTAAGTCAGGAGTCAGCCATTGTTATTAACTTTGTTTGTTCAACTAAATCAGAAGCCAGCCATTGATATTAACTTTGTTTGTTCAACTAAATCAGAAGCCAGCCATTGATATTAACTTTGTTCAACTAAATCAGAAGCCAGCCATTGATATTAACTTTGTTCAACTAAATCAGAAGCCAGCCATTGATATTAACTTTGTTCAACTAAATCAGAAGCCAGCCATTGATATTAACTTTGTTCAACTAAATCAGAAGCCAGCCATTGATATTAACTTTGTTCAACTAAATCAGAAGCCAGCCATTGATATTAACTTTGTTCAACTAAATCAGAAGCCAGCCATTGATATTAACTTTGTTCAACTAAATCAAATGCCAGCCTGTAACGTTGTTTGTTGCATTAAATCAGAAGCCAGTCATCAACAGTGTTTCCTGCACCTAACGAGAAGCTAACATAATGAATCTACTGTGGAAATGGGGGTCTGATTCATAAAGTCGTATGCATAAGGAAGAGATATTTTGTGATATAAGATGTTGAGTGATCTCTACAAATCAAATGTATTATGACCACTAGCATTCCAGACTTGATACAATTACTATGGGATAGTTAGCCCTCCATTTTCACTGGAAGATAGCTTTTCTGGTCAATGGTAGTATTTTCCTTGTCGTTATTACTGTAACTGTTACACTGTTGCCGTGGTCGTTTTTGTTCAGTACGTGTTTCTTGTTAGTTTCGTGTACGCAGACAGTGAAGCCCATTTATAGATGTACTACACTAACTAGATCGCGGCTTCCCATTGGTTGAGCCAGCGAAAAGGTGACATACCCCCACAGAGCGATCCGCCATTTTGATAAGCCTTGTTTGTAAACAGACAGTCATCGATCGGCTACTTTCGTTTTCTGCTGTTTGTCTTTGCAAGTCTCACGGGAAAGAATCTGAGCTTGAACCGGTCTTTTTCATTGAAAAGTGAGTATTACTTTTTGTATTACGTTAATAATTGTTTGTTTCAGAGATTATCAGTAATTGCAGACTGAATCACTGTGAAAATACGAAAGGGCGAAGGCTCGGTCTGCTATCAGGCAATCACAGTCTCGCTGGTCTAGACCATTTATCAAGTGTCAGTGGCTCCAGGCCCCAGGTCTTGACATTCTTCTTCATTTTCAGTTTTTTTTAAAAAGTGTTTTAGATCTAATCTAATTGGAATGGCAATTTCTAGGAATGGGGCCGAGCAGAAGTGGTGGTACAGTTCATTTAGTTAGCAAGTCACCAGTCATCATTAATGAATGATTAATGTGTGTGGCCTAGGTTGCTACTAACTAGACTAGATCGGAAGCCTTGCCTAGCACTTTCGATTCAATGATTATCGGTAAGGGGGTGTCACAGGGAGTGCCTGCAGGACATACCACACAGGCAGCATAACTCGTCTCGTTCAAGCGGTTTGTTTTTTATGCTTTTACAAGGTTGGTAAGCTGCATTAGCCTCCCCTCCCCCTGGCCAGGGAAAAATAGCCTGGTACTGATTAGTGGCCAACACAGTGCCAAGGAAGAGAAGAAAGGGATATAAATGATAAGGATCAAATGTGATGCGCAGGGCCCAGAACAGGTCCTTTTATGGGGATAAATTTACAAAATAGGCCTTTTTTCATATTTGCTGGAAGGACATAAAGGGAGTTTTTCAAGCCCCCCTCTCCCCCTCTTTTATTTAAAATGTATTATACTGCTTTTACAATTTGATGTCAGTTTGCGATCTTACTTGGGATCTACTTCATTTCTCTACAGAGAATGGCATGACGAACTTGCCATCAGTGACAAATGTTGACTTGCGGATGCAGTCTTTGGTTCTGGTCAGCCTGAGAGACAACGCATTAAGCCTGTTTCTCACACTGAAAGATCACTTTTTTTTTTATCATGAGATCATGGTTGAAGAGAACCATATCACACAACTTTTGAGAAAGATTGTTTCCTACTACTTGATCATGAGACAACCGAAGGCTGGCAAACTACACCATCAGAGGACATATCTTGAAAGAGCTCAATGAGAATGAAACTTAATAGACGTGCTTTTCAGTGCAGTATAAACTATTGGACACTATCATGGATATTGTGTTCAGTCACGGGGACACTGAAATTTTTATTCAGGAGTGAGTAGCACGGACAGAAAGACTGAATGGTATGGAGAGCAAATGGGAGGGGTGAATGATGAAAGATAATTATTGCTTTGGTTTGTCTGCCATTATACATTATAAAATTATAGGCCCATTGCGAATGACGTCAAAGAGTCTTTTTGTTTTGTTCTTCCGACACCCAAGATGGCCGGTGGATCAACTGATGAGTGTAACTTCGAGATAGTCTAAGCGGTTAAATTGCTGCTGGTTGCCTAGTAGTTGATTGTTATGACAGGGGTGGAAAGGATGAACCCAAGCTGGTCAGATTCCCTACCAGCCGTGTAAACAAGGGAAAGGAAGCGGAAAAACTGACCGAACGTCTCCGATGTGCCTGTATACACGTGTCATTGTTTACTGTAGTGAACTACTCTTAGCTCGCGGCCGATTGGTTCGCGACGCCTGAAGTGCTCGCAGTGCAAATCAGCTAACGAATCAAAATCAGTGCCACAATCGCCATGGTTATGCGTCGGTCCTTACCTCAAAGATGGCGGATTATGCGCAATGGGCCTATTAACTATGCAATGCTCGAAGAATAGAGATGTGTGAGGAGAGAGAAAGAGAAAGAGTGTGTGGATGTGTGTGTTTGGGGGGGGGGGGGAGGAAGTAGCAAGTGGAGATAAAGGGATGATTGTCTGGATGTGGCTAAAACATTAAACTTTTGTTTTAAAAAACGTTTACATGCATTCTTACGTTGAAAAGTAATAGGCCAGTCTGCCTGCCAACCCATTTGAACAGAAACGGTATTTTACAAAGCTGGTGCTATTTTCAAGGTCTAGATCTAGGTAAAAAGGCTACCATGCCGTTTAAACCAGGGGATTGGGGGGGGGGGGAGTGGGGGAGGGAAAGGGGAAGGGACACGATAGGATAGTAGAAAGTGGGCGTATTTTGTCAGTGGTGGATAATGATCAATTATATAAGGGAATGAATCTAAAATTTCCTTCAAGCCGTTATTGGCAGCGGTTTAGTTGTGTTTTTTTTTCTTTAATTGTTCCACACAAAAAAAAATAATTCATCATCAAGACGCCGATTCTCGACCTCCTTCACGTCCCCGGCCCACCCCCACTTCTTAACGTATTGCATTTTGTAATATTTTATGAAAGCGTGAGAAGAGACAGGAAGGTGGCAACGTTGATATGACACATTTGTCAACATAGTAAGCAAGTCTTCGGGGTAGGCCTATTACCAGCTGCACCTCTTCGCAGCTGAGCGTGTGAAGGCTTTAAAAAATGGCTGTCATGCCGCACGCTGGTTTCACTTCCCTGCCGTAGGGCCCCCATCTAGTTAGTGTAATACATCTATGAGCCCATTCCTTGGTGTGGGCCCTAAACGTACTAGGCCTATTTTCTGGCTAGCTGGCCTCTTATATATACGCCTAGGCTAAGGCCTAGACGGCCTGATATGCTAAGGCCCAAGAAACAAATTGGGTGTGTTCTATATTACTTTGACTCCAGTGTTCGAGTTTGAGCGGTCAACTGTTTTGTGTGGCTGTGGTGTGACATGGTAATCCAAAGCTCATTTTGTGAAAATAAATTCCAATTTAAGAACAAAAAAGTATGGAAGACTTGACATTTCACAAACACATAAACAAAAACAAAACGTGAAAACTCAATTCTGAATACAGACTACGATACATGAGTGCACCCATGGTGTTATACCTATCCAATTTTTAGCACATTACAAGTGCAAAATATGACAGATAGCATTGGCAGTGACATGACAACATAGCATTAGAATTTCAACTAATTTCTGTCACACTCTGGGCAAAACGTGGTTCACGAAATAATTAAATTTTCACTCCACAATAAAGTTGAATGACAATCAGAATCCTTGAAATCATAAATAGTATGGCAATAAAAATAAAGGTGTGTGTGTGTGTGGGAGTGGGGAGGAGGATATTATAAAAGAACTGTAATTCACTTAGGAGACTGTGGTCTCAGCGATTTCAATGACATCTCTAAATATTTACAAAATAGGTAGTATGCAAACATAGAAAAATGAGTTTAACAATATAGCAAGAAAATGATCATGCACAGACATTTTATGTGTTTCTCATGTAAATCTACGTTTATATAGTTTACATGGGTGGTAGGCCTAGTAGATCTAGATCTAGTTATTCCCATTCAACACAGGATTTACGCTATTTGCAACTAATTTTTAAAAAATTAAAAAATTTCAAGCTTTTTAAAACTGTATTAGATCAGTTCTAGACCAGCCGCACGGATACGAATATTATGTTTCGACAGATTTTCACATGTTACGCAAGGCTGAATAAAGCGAAGTATACGACTAGATCATACACAGCGCGAGGTTGGACGAGTGGCTACACACGCTGTGTCGCTATTTAGACGAGCGTTTACATACGCTGTGTATACCAGTGTGGTGTATATAATCGTCTCGACGAGCGGTTACACACTTCCGTGAAGAAAAACAAGTCTGCTTTAAGCTAATGTCTTGAACGATCAACTTTCAGTTTCAGTTTTATGTAGGTCACGGCTTTGTAGCTGCCAAGTTTTGCGATTATCTGGGACTTGTATAGAGAGAGAGACCTGCAATGTATAATTATATATCCAATCAGGATTGGTTGTTCCACTCCCACATGCATATGTGCACGCACCCACCCACACACCCACACACACACATCCACATGTACACATACGCAAACACACAATCACTCCTAAAAGTTATTATATCTTTATCTGTACACACTTTATCAAGCCTACCCCCCTCCCCTCCAATTCGTGCATCACTAGTGTGTTTATCAACAAAGCCACTGCTTTCCTGTCTTCAACAAGTGCCTGTCCATTATTCATCTCCCCTGCCCCCCCCCCTCCCTCTGTCTCGGATTAAAATATCGACATGTATCTAGACTAACAACAGACGCTTCTTTTAATGATGCGGGAAAGCATCTGGAAGAACTCCTCCCACGGGCAAGTAGAAAACTAACAAGCACTTGCAGTCCTGGAACTCATTTCTTCTCAGTTTTTCATGCGGCGTTTAAAACAAATAAAATACGAAAAAGGCAACTAACAGAATGTCATAACACTGACAGTATTGTCTAAACATAACCACACTTAACAAGTTAAACTCACTCGCTAATGGGTACCCATAAAAAAAAATAAAAAAAACAAACAGTATAATTTGCTGGGGAGAAAAAAAAATATCGATATCTGACTACATTATCAGCTCTGATAGTGATCCCTGATGCATGTTTATACGGTTGAAAATAAATTTGTACCGTAAGAAGATGTGTCATAAAAAATAAATAATCATTATAAATCAGTACTTCTACAATATCGAAAATACTGCCTATGACAGTCGCATCTTGAAGGCCTGTGTTGTTGTTGCACAGTTATTTCCAAAATGGCACGAGCGCATCATTGTTCTCGTTACTTCGATCACCAACATCATCATCGTTATCGTCAATGGCATCTCGGCATGCCAATTATTAATACCATTACCACCACCATCACCTATAATATCGTCAGAATCAGCACCATCATCACCATCATCGTCTTCGCGACCAGCACCATACGGTTTGTGACTCATGGGAATAGAAAAGAGGGAGAGAATGGGAGTATGTTGTGAAACAGAGACTAAGTGGTGAAGGTGTGTATTCAATCGTAAAGTTTTTCTGAATGAGAAAAATGGGAAAACGCTCGATGTGTGATCAATAAGATTGTATATAGGCCTGGTGTGATTCTTAGGATACGCTCTGTGACAAACGGTTTGTATGACAGTCTCAGCCTGGGCCAAGGAGGTTTTGCTACATACAACGTTTTCTTTTTGCCAGTTTCTGTCTTTGCTTTTAGGCTCGCTGCGACCCCACAGTTTTTCTGTGGTTTTTATAATATTTTGAAAGAAATCACCAGTATGCATGACATCAATGTCACAGCAATCCTTCCGTGTCATCTCCCTGGCTCAGACATGATCTTCTGTTGAAGTTGCAAGCAAGCATGTATGCATCTCATCCATCTTCACCATTTGCCGTATGATCGTACCAACTTGCTCCCATGGCATGCCTATAACACATCTGTCTGCCAGATCACGCTTTTCAGCTCTGTTCCTCGGTAGCATTTCATCTTGCCAGAGTTTTGCAATGTCTTCAGCCTCTGCTAGGAGCATCCAATTTTCGGTCAATTCCGATAGCACACCGTCACAAGCCTCATACATTTAGATTGATGAAGCTCTGTATACAAACATAGACATACAGTACTCAAACAGAAAGGGACAAAGTGGACGCTATCGTGCCGTCGAGCCCTAAAACTCAAACTCAACGTTGATTGATGGAAACCGGAAATAAATGAGGGATTGGGAGCAAAAGGCCAAGGCAGACTTGAAAACACACAGGTTCCAGAACATTCTGAGATACAAAATGACTGTTTTAAAATTAATATAACCTTATTAATGAAGGGAAGTAACCCGGGAAAAGGCCTGGTTTGGAAGGGAGAAGCCATTAGCTCCCCGTGAATGATCCCTTCCCTTTTTAAATTGTCTTCGCCCCTCCTTCCTCTGAAACCCATCACTAATAGGTTACCGAATGAGATGAAGAATACAGGGGAAGAACGTCAGTTGTCACAAAATACGAGTTTTTTTTGGTTACTCTCCTCAGCTCTTAGCTAATATCTTTAGCTTTGTTTCTCTCATAGCGATTAAGTGAAAAACAGCCGTTGTCCAGCAATAGGAGCAAATTTAGATAAGGCATCCTCTTTTCAACCTATGGAGTTTCAAACTTCAAAATGCGAATTTCTCCAAATCTTCACTTTGTGACAGCGGACGTTTTTCCCCTGTACTCTTCAGATGTAACAGAGGGCAGAAGACGGAAAAAAATCAAGTCAGAATTAAGAACAGCTATGTGCCGAAACAAAGATCTCCCCCACGGTCAAGCCTTTACAGATTCATTCATCTTTTCGTGCCCGAACAGCAAGCTCAGAGGCTTTGCAGTTTTGCTTTACCTACATAAAATTTACGATACTGGTAACTATCGCAAGGGTTTGCTTAGGAAGCTATTGATTTAATAATAGCACAGCGGACAACTCAAACTTGTTCGTTATTCCTCCTTTCATTCTGAAAAGTTGATAATAAAACTGTTCTTACTTCCTTGTCTTGAAAAAAATCCCCCCCCCCCCCCCCAATCCCCTCTGGCCGGGTGTGGAAAATTGAGATTCTAAATTGAAATGAACTCTGTCAGTCTGCCTCCCTCTCTCTCTAGTTCTCCCTCCGTTGCTCAATCTCTCTCTCTCTCTCTCTCTCTCTGCCACCCCTCTCCCTCTTATCATCTCTCTCCCTTTCTCTCTCTGCTCTCTCCTCTGTGTCTGTCTGTCTGCTGCCCCCTACCCGCCATCCCACACACCTTCTCTCTCTCTCTCTCTCTTTCTCTCTTTCTCATGGCATCATCTGCATCAGTTAATCAGCCAATGATCTGCACTGAGTTGAAACCATTTGAAAATAACCGTGTGTGGACGAAAGCAATAACAACAATAACAACATCAAAAATAACAGAAGAAAAATATGGCAATTACTTTTTATTAATGAATCGATTAAAATTTTGCAAAGAGGTGAAAAAAGTATCAGAAAAGAAATCAGTCAGTTAGCAACCTGGCATTACCGTGACATGATAAAAATGTAACAAAAACAACAACAACAACAGCAAAACAATACAAACCTCCCGAGAGAAATCTCAATTTAAGCCAAAGACTCTTGAGGGCGTCATTGGTTGCACAATTCCTGGTTAAACTATGGTCAATATTATTTTTCTTCTACTGAGCTTCAAATTTTTGCTCAGTGGCTATTCAATATTGATAAATAACAACAAGACGACACTTAGCCTACAATTGAAGTAATAATTTATAGGAAACAAAAATATCACTACACAAGACATTTACGATTGACGTAATATGGGAAACAAAAATAATACGATGCAAGACACTTACGACTGAAGTAACACGGGAACAAAACTATCACTACACACGACACCTACGACTGAAGTAACATAGGAACAAAACTATCACTACACACGACACCTACGACTGAAGTAACACGGGAACAAAACTATCACTACACACGACACCTACGACTGAAGTAACATAGGAACAAAACTGTCACTACACAAGACACCTACGACTGAAGTAACATAGAAACAAAACTATCACTACACAAGACACTTACGACAGAAATGGTATAGGAAACAAAACTATCCCTACACAAGACACCTAAGACAAAAGTCACATAGAAAATAGAACTGTCACGACACAGGACACATACGACCGAAGTAATATAGGAAACAAACCTATCACTATACATTTCTAGGGCATGGACGTTAGAAATATCGTAACACACGAAATAATAAATTTGTAATCACGTTCAAGTTTACACGATTCAGGCAGGCGTGGATTAGAATGGATGGAGACTGGTCATTTCTAATTTTGAAGGCTTCGAAACAGAACTGAACATGTCAAAGAAAGTTTCAACTGGTCTCAATCGTTCAATTCTGTACAATAAGAAACAGACAAAAAAGGGCGACAACTAGTGTAAAAATAGACACTCGAATTCTTTCCCCTGAGTTCCCAGAATTGTCGCTACATTTTTCATTCTTGCCTGTCGACGTTTTCCCGCCACTTCCCTCAGTACGTTTTGTTGCCCTCATTTCCTTCTCATTCGGACAAAATGCATTCCATCCGACATCGTCACCGTTTTGTTCCCGTAGGAAATCATGGAGAGGTTGGAAGTATTCCAGCAGTGGTGCGGCATCCATTCGTCTCTGTCCAGTCAGTACCTCCATCGCGTCAGGCCAAGGCTGAGAGGCGCCCATCCTCAACATTTCTCTGTTCGACATGACATCAGGGACAGAAATTGGCACAAATGAACATAGTTTAAATAGCAATCAAATAAGACCTCCCCGACCCCCCCCCCCCCCCCAAATTAACCTTAAAAAAATAATGTATAGCACTTTTTACCAGCGATATCTATGTCAAAGAAGATCAGACTCATCATCAATGTGTGGGATAAAAAACAAAATTCGTAGGATTTTTACCAAAACCTACCACTGCTCACATAGCTCGGATTTGCCTGAAATTTTACAACTGTTTTTCCTCTTAATATGCTAAAGGCTTTCTTCTCGATTTGGAGACTTGAAACGGTATGGAAATGAGGAGTTTGCTTTGTGTCGCTAACTTGGCCCCCCGAGGCACGACCTTTTCACTTCCTGCCGCAATTACTATTAAACATTTCGAAGTCGGACGTCAAGCCTCCATACATGGACGGATTTGCTGCTCTCCGAAAATCCAAGTCTGGACTCACAGTTTAGTATTCATACTGATTTAACATTTTACAATGTTTAGAATTTTTTAATTGTTTCATTGGTTCAATTTTCCATCCTGTTTTTTTTTTCTGATGGTTTATTTACAGGAAGTTTGATTTGTCTTCCCTTTACATTTGCGTTTTATTGTATCGTTTTGGTATCTCTTACGCGAGGCTTTTGTTATTATACAACTATTGATAACGTGACGCGAATTATCAACTTTTTAAAAATAGACTTCAAAGTAAACGAATTTGCTGTTGACTGACATGTCATAATGTAAGTTATCAGATAATTCAAATGATTTCACTTTGCAACAACTGTTTTTGCTGTTTTTGTGACATCAGACCTAAGAGAATTACAGAATAGGACACGGTATCCTTTTCTCCATTCACTTGCGATCTAAACACGCTGTCTCAGAGTCAAAAGACGTTTAGACGGACACGTTAGTCTTGAGGCAGGGTGTTCGCCACGCATGCCGAAGCTACCGTGTTCAGCTCCCGTTCGGTGCAGGGATGTTGGAAATCTGGAAGACTTTCCTGTCCCTGGTCCCTATGGTGGGCAGGATGGAGCATCTAGTCTTCTCGGATAGGGACGTGAAATCGGGACGGCCAGTATGCAGGTTGGGCACGTTAAGTATATCTTGGCAGTTTGAAGTCGAAGAAGAGCAGGCCTAACTGGCTGCCCGAGGAAAAATTAGAAAACACAACAACCAATTAATCCCTACCAAGCCCCACTCCCCACACGCACCCAGTGGGCTCAAAGAAGTATAAAAATACAAATGCAATACAATAACAAAAACACGTGTAAGAAAAGTGAAAAAGAGAGGTGAAAATGCCAAGGCCAGAGATGCTCCGAAGGCAGAGACCTCCACACAGTAAAAGACTTTTAGTTTACCTGATCTTCTCTCCAGCGTGTCTGCTGTTGTAGATATCACATCTATGTAAAGGTCCGGTGTGTCCTGACAAATTACATGCAGCTTTGTGGAACTGGAACTGAATGATGAAACTGACAAAGTATCTGGTGAGGAGAACCGAGGGGGGGGGGGGGGGTAAGACATCATTTCATTCTGTCCTAGATATGGTTTGGTGATTTATATTCAAATTTATTCCACAAAATTTTGAAAATGGTTGCGGTATATGACAGTAAACTCCTGTTCTTCTTTTTTTTTTTTTAAATTTATTTTTGTTTACGATTATTTGTGTGATTTACCACGAAAATGATTTACTTAAGGACAACAACAACCGCAATAAAACATGAAAAAGTATCGAATTTCAGGGTGATTACGGTAACTGACGCACCAGAAAATAATTCTATTTAAAGAAACGTGTAAAATACATAGTTGCTGACCATAAAAACCAGAGAGAAAACTAACAAAGATTAGAGTACATCGCTAATTCTGGGTCTTACACGTAGAACACTTGTGTTTGCCAGAACTCTGTCTGACTGACAGTTGCTCAATTGCCACTGCGCTACAAGGCAAGAGGACAAATGGCCTACATGTATCTGCTGCTTCCAGGGAAGTATTTTTCGTAAATTCTAATAATATACATGTTTTGTTTCGTAAGTCTCAAAAAACTATGCGTGGCCTACATTGTGGTGTCTAATCGATACTCCTAAACAATAATTTATCAGGATATCTTCTTTAACCGTATGGTGTCTCTCAGACCCCGGCACGCATGAGCAGTGATATAAAAATAACATCGGCTTTAAAGTGTGGTGTATCTGAGACCTCAGGACGTACAACTAAGGGTGTGACAACAGGCCCATTGCGAATGACATCACAGAGTGATTTTCTTTTGTTCTTCCGACACCTAAAATGGCGGGTGGATCAGCTGATGAGTGTAACTTCGAGATATGTCTAGGCGGTTAAAATGCCTGTTGGTTGAATTGCAGTTGACTGTTATGACCGGGCTGGAAAGGATGGATCCAAGCTGGTCAGATTCCCTACCATCCGTGTAAACGAGGGAAAGGAAGTGAAAGAATTGGCCGAACGTCTCCCATGTGCGTGTACACACGTGTCATTGTTTACTGTAGTGAACTACTTTTAGCTCGCGGCCGATTGGTTCGCGACGCCTGAAGTGTTCGCAGTGCAAATCATCTAACGAATCAAAATCAATGCTACCATCGCCATGGTTATGCGTCGGTCCTTACAACAAAGATGGCCGATATGCACAATGGACCTATAAAATCCTAAAATAAAATCCTCTTTAAAAGTATGGTGTCTGTGAGTCTCCCGGGTGTACTGGTAGGAATGGTAAAAATGCATGTGATGAAATATTATAGAAACCTCAGAAAAATTGTGGGGCCAGGTCTCGTATTTCTTACGGAAAGCTTGGCTACATACAACTTTTTTCATTTTGCCATATTTTACTCACAAATGCAGTTTTATTCACAGGAAGCTTGATTTGCCTTCCCATTTCTTTTGTATTCTTTTATTGTATCGTTTTTAAACTATGGGAAGATGGGAAATGACATCATCGAGGAATTCATGGAATTTCAAGAAAAAAATATCCCCAGAAATAAGATAATTTACAAACGTTCTTAATTGCTTCTGGGTCAATAGAACTGATCCGCGTAAGGGGAAAAACCCAATCTATTTTTAGATCCACCGGAAATAGGTACACGAGACAGACGCGGGGCGGTAGAAGAGTGCTATTTCTTGCTGAAGCTGTGTAGAAAAGTAAATAAAAAGCGTAAAAGATGTGACTGGGGAACCTGCAATAGCGATAACAAATATGCAGGTCAGCCACACTTGGATGACGTGATATTTATTCCCATCCCCAAGCCCAAAACAAACCCTGAGCGATGCAAGGAGTGAATTACCTTATGCAACCGGCCTCACG
Source organism: Onchidella celtica (assembly GCA_963931925.1). Lineage (NCBI taxonomy): Eukaryota > Metazoa > Mollusca > Gastropoda > Systellommatophora > Onchidiidae > Onchidella > Onchidella celtica. Next base: position 4,980,206 of record OZ007580.1, on the reverse strand, counting down.
AGCAGCTCAACTTCAATAACATAAGGTCGCACCACTTTGTATGTTCCATGGTTAATAAAATTATTTTTTTAAAAAGTAATATTGGAACCCACTACACATAAATCTACAGTAGCCACTCGTTCGTCCTACACCTGCAATCACAAAATATTATGAACCAAAAGGAATGCATACTTAGGAAGAATAGACATAGTTCATTCGAAGAAACTGTATGTTGGTCCTTTTCTTACAGTGAAGAAACACCAAAATTTAACATCCATAAAGAAAGAGCATAAAATGGTGAACCATTAGTTTTTGTTTAAATAAATATCATATCTTAGATCTTGATCTTTAGGCATAGATCTAGATGAAATTGATGGTGTCTACTAACATGTGTCGTGGAAAAGTTCCGAATGCATTAACACTCCCAGTGGCTAGAACGCTAGATCTAGATTCTAGATGTTATACACATAGATATGGGATTGAAGAGCACATCTGTCAATATCTACATCTGGATCTAGTTTGTTCACACCTAATTTCCTCATAAAACCTCAATAGTCTGTGTAAGGGAAAGTTTTAGGGCGAGATAAAGGGGCCTGGACAAATGAAGGGCTGCGGCTAGGATCAAGGCAAGAAAATGGGGAACGTATTCAGAACTTTTGTTTGAAGAGTTTGACTTTCATAGTTGAAAAAGATAATTTATTGTCCTTGTTTTGTATTCGGATTGTTTCAAACTGTAATTCAGTTTTCTAGTTTCAGTGCCACTGAAAGTTAGTCATAAGTCGCTTCAGTTTCACAAAATAAGAACAGACCAATGCAGAGAACGCTAGTTAAGGATGGTTTGTTTACTGTAAAGTGTACCTACTTCCGGTCGAGTGGTGTATTTCTATTTTTAGATTGGGGCAGTCCAACTTCTGTGGATTAATTCTATTTGACCCATGACGCACAGAGGAGCTTAATGACAAACCTGATATAGGGTACGTCAATGGTCACGTGATATTTTGAGCCCGGATCAAAGTCTTCCTCGGAGCGGGTGACTGGAGGGGAGATTCCTTGGTAGCGACACCTGAAATCACCCCATTCATTAAAAAACATGCCAGTATCACAAACAGAAAACGAAACAAACCAAAATAAAAACAAACAAAAAAAGCAAGTAAAAAAATAGACCAACAAAAACAAAATTTGTGAGCAAGAGAAAATTGTTTGACTATTAAAAAAATGGTGAATATTATTGGTTATTGTCTTTTTTTATTGGTACTGTTGTTGTTCATGTTCATGTTGTTGACAATCACAATAATGTTAAACGTTGAAATTGCTGTTCTTGTTTCTGTTGTGAGAATATGACTGTCTACCTGAAAATTTTCTTTCTTTGTCTATATTTCCTCTCTCTTTTCATTTTATTCTTATGTGTATGTGTGCATGTGTGTGTGTGTGTGTGTGTGCCGGAAAAGGGGAGGGGGGAGGGGGGGGAGTGTTTTAGTAAACTTAGACAGCTCGTTGACGGGCTCCTTGCCATGACTGAAATATAAACCTGTGGCATTAGCAGCTCCAAAATTTGATTTTCATACTAGTCAATTTCACTTCGTTACCTGTGAAACATTCTCTGTTAAAAATCCTTCAGTTACACCCGAGACATAGGGTAACTAATCGATTCGTCATATTTATTCCGTTCGTATTTATACGCGCGCAATTTGTGGACATATAGTGGGAGAAGGAATGGTTCGTCTCAGCAATCTGTGTCCCGGGTTAAACAAGATTATAAGTACAGACTGGGAGACTCTGAGATAACAGAGAGCTTCAAGCAGTCCAGTAAGACTCAGTTGTGGGCAACTTTGCCTCTAATTTTTCCAAACCACTGAGACGAACTTTTGATGCTTTGAAGAAAAATATTTTACAATCAAAGATGGTGCGCAACATTCAAACTTTTGCGCAACATTCTAATGTGGGCGGCACCAATACAGTGGCTACGCAGTTGTGCACCACTGCAGCTTAGAGGGAACATTGGTAGTAGGTATCATTATGTATCAAATTTTAACTATGTTTGGTTGTAGACAAATACCTCAAATCCCACCAGTCTTTGTTGTAATTTTCCTTGGATGTGGTTCCTCTAAACACTGACCACCTCCACTGATCAATCAGATAACCAAAGGGCAGAAAGGCTATTTTTTGTAGAGCCATCCCCATCAACATATTGATGTCCGACTCTGGTAAATTGAGGAATGTCTTTGTTATACACTGATGGGGATATAACGGCCTCACTCTTTCTCTCTCTCTCTCTCTCTCTCTCTCTCTCTCTCTCTCTCTCTCTCTCTCTCTCTCGTTCCCCTTTCTGTAAGCCTGTCTCTCACCTCCACCCCCCCCCCTCTCTCTTTTCTTCCTAACTTGCTGGATATATAATAATTGATGGTCTTTTCTCTCTCTCTCTCTCTCTCCTTCTCTGTTTCTGTCATTCCTACCCACTTCTCTTTCTCCCTTTTTCCTCGTCCAATTTGATGGAAATGTAATATAATAATTTATACGTTTCTGTCTACATCTCTCTTTCTCTCACCCTCCTCTCTCCTTTATTCTCTCCAACTCTCTCTTCCTCTCCATTTCTCTCTCTCTCTCTCTCTCACTGTCGCTTCTCATACCTAGCCACATCCTTCCCTCTTTCTCATGTTCCGGTTTCTCCTGCCCACCCACCCCCAACCCCCAACCGCCTCGCAAGTGGCACACCAAGAGTACCCATGGCTTAACTCAGCCGACAGAACACAATCAGATCATTATAAACATTCATACCAAAATGATTACCAGCGTAAAAACAGTTACTGTTCTAATACTCACTGGTGAACTAATCACTGTCTTCTCCACTAGAGACTAATAAGGACAACAACAACAACAACATCAACAGACGTACTGAAAAATGCTTGAATTGAGGATACGCTGCTTCTCCGTGTCATCCTCAGTGTCACAACGAACCTACCTTTATCATTCGAGATGTCAGCGAGAAGTCCCAACTTATGCAGATGTTCCGGAGTTTGAACCGATAGTGCCATGACGTCACCCACCGCCTCGTGAAAGCCTGCCAAATATTAGTGATGACAAAATGAGGTAACGGGGAGATGATCTGTTTAGAATAAAGGTTTTAAGGAAGTGGGGGAAAAAATGTGGGAAACTGTTTGACTTCTACACAGATCCATTGATTAGAATGTCTGTGGCGGGAACTTGTGTGGGTGGTGTTTGTGTGTAGTGAATATGTGAATATCCGTGTGTGTTCGAGAGCGAGTAGGGAAGAGGAGAGAGACGGAAGAAGGAGAAGAAGAGAGAAGGGTGAAGAGAGACGGGGGACAAGAGAGAGAGAGAGAGAAAGGGAAAGGAGGTGAGACGTTCGGGGAAGAGAGAGAGAGGAAAAAGAGAGAAGAAAGAAGGTGAGAGAGAGAAAAAGAAAGAAAGAGAGAGTAAGAGGATAACAATGAGAGAGAGACAGAGAGAGAGAGTATCTTTGGAAGGTGATAGTATTGCAGATGATGATGATGACAATGGATGATGATGATGACGATGATGAAGAAGAAGATGATGATGATGATGATGAAGAAGAAGAAGACGATGATGAGGACAATGAAGAAGAAGAAGATGATGATGATGACAATGATGATGACGACGTTGAAAGACTAACGTCAAACATACCTGGATTGGCTCCATCCCGGAAAGCAATGGGCAGGGGACTGTACTGCATGAAGTATTCGATATGACCCATTTCATGATGAACAGTCATGAGATCCTCGTGATTGATGTCGGTACACATTTTAATCCTAGAATGAAAGAATAAGACATATATGAACTGGGTACCGTTGGTTTTGGTTGAAGATGATGGGCAATAATTATGGTAAATGCAAAGTTGTGAGGTGGAAAGTACTGGTGGTGCTCGTGTTGGTGTTTTAGGTCTTTATTTTAGGAGGTCTCGCTGCTTTTGGCATTTACACCTCACTTTTCTTGCTTGTTTTGTTTAAATTTATTTTTTTTGGTTAATATTCTGTGTGTTTTTGTGGTAGTTTTTGTTTTGTTTTGTTTTGTTTTGTATTAATTTTACCCGGGCCCGCTCATCCCGATTTCCAACTGCCAAGATATCTCTAATCTGCGCAGCGTGCACAGGGATCCTCCGAGTTTTCCGTCCTTATTCGAGAAGACTAGGTGCTCCATCCTACCTACTATAGAACCAGGAACAGGAACCCCCCAACCCCACCCCAAAAGTTCCAACATGCCTGCACCGACCGGGAATCAAACCTGGTACCTTCGGCACGAGAGGGGAGCACATTGCCTTTAGACCAATGTGTCCTCTGTGGTGATGATGCTGCAGGTATTATAACTAAGTTCAAGGACTTGTGGGAATGGAAGCTCATAGTGGTAACGTTGGTGCAGCAGGACGCATGCCAGTCGTGGAAGCGGTGGTTACTTGGATGATCTCAAAGGTTATAGTAATTTTATGGTGGTATCTGCAGGACGTTGGTAGTGGTAGTGTGGCAGTGTAATCGCCCTGTACTGGTGGAAGTCATGAGAGTAGCAGTGGAAATAATGGTAACAATATTAGGTGTACACATGCAATGACATTATAAACTATCGTAACGTTGTAAGCTGTCGTCGTTTCTAAAAAAAAAAAGCAAAACGCTGTATGTAGCAAAGCCTCAGGAAATAAAATAACACGATACAAATAAAAAAAAGCGCATCTTTCTTTTTCCTTTTCTTTTATTGCATAGTTTCTGTATTGTTTCATAGGCGAGGCTTTGCTACGTTCAACGTGTTCTTTTTGCCACATTTTGAGTTAACTTTCACCTGAAGTCTGTCCTGTTACGAAAATCTTCCGCTGAGGCATAGCAAACCACTTCCCGACCATCAGACGGTCTCTCTAGCATGGATCTGCTCCAGAAAGTGTCCAACATGGGATCCATACCCAATGATGTGAAAAAATTTTCAGCTGTGCGGAACATCTTGGTCACGGTGTAACCCTGTAGGAAACGTGAGCAAAGCTTCATTTTGAAAGGAATATTTTTTGTCTTGCAAAGTTCTTGTTAAGTCTGGATCTAATAGCGATGCTGAAACAGTTCCTGACTTTTTTTTTCTAAATGTATGTAATACTAATCATCATATGGAGTTAGCTATGAACATAAGCATCTCAAACATCGTGACTAAGTGACCAAAAATTATGAAATTCTGGATCTGCCTCAAAATTTGATCACAAATTACGTGAACACATCCATTTTGGGCAATTTTAAGTTGTTTATATTATATACGTTTATATAATTATATTTGTTCAATATGCTCTTTGGTATTTTCGAGTCAGCGGGCCAGCTAGCACTACCAACTATACTAGATACGATAAGATGAGACAGCTGGCGCATTTAGCGTCCACAGAGTTCGCACCGCCATCTAGCCGTGAATATGCAGAAGCCATGAAGAATGCCGTATTTTATAAAGCCAATAATAGGGAAAATATTTAATTTTGTTCACTGTACACCTATCGCTGTAGGCCCTGATTGAAGTCTCTTCTTTTTCAATTGTAACTTTAACCGCTGTGGGGAAAACTGTGGCCTTTTTCCTTTTTTTGTTTTGGTTGCAGCAGCAGTGTAAAAAATTGGCATCATTAATTATCATTATATCAAGCATTCATTCATGCCATGTGCCATGGGCCCCGCCCCTGATCAGCGTACAAATTGTGTGCACGATTTTTTTTAGAGGCTCAAAGAAGGGAGCCTCTCTCATCTTATTGTATCTAGTATCTTTGGTATTTTGTCTGTTGCCTGAACCATGCCGTCATCTCTGCACCACAGGTTAACCAAACTTTTTGTGCAGGTTCCTTTCTTTCTAATGTGGTGCAAAGGTGGGAGGGGAGGGGGTGTCAGATCGAGAGAGGGGAGGGTGGGAGAGAAAGGGGAAATGAGAACAGAGAAGGGGCGAAATAGGGTTATCCTAGGTAGGGTTTGTTATCCCCTTCTCTCGTTAACTTTGTCTTTGTGTTCCCCATCTCTTACAGTGAAATTGTAATGTCAGGAACTACATCGACGAAGATAACTGAAGAACAGCAACGAACGCTTTTCAAATGAGGATGACGACGACACCGGCAACAGCAACAACAACAATAATAAAATTCGATGCTGACCTGTTCATGCATCGTGTGTGTTACATCCAGTGAGGACTTTCCAGGAAATGGGACGGCTTCATTTTCAATATGATTCCACTGCTGGGCCCACATATTACCTGAAGTGCAAAACTCAGCTCAGATTCCAACCGAGACTTTGTCCATCCATTAAATCTCTTTCATATTTTATCAAATGACATTCATCCTTAGTTTCACCTGTTCATGTTTTAACAAAAAATTTTCTTCATGGGTTACATTTGTTCATATTTTAATAAACATTCACTGCCAATCAACTGTGCTTTTCTATATAGTATTGAACATACTGTTTTTCAGATTTTGTCAGTCATTTGCCAAATTCAGATAAGTAAAAAATTCATCGTCACGATATTCAGTTGTGTTTATTGCCAGAACACACCCGGTTTCTTTGCGGGTGTTCTCCTAATGTTGCATGGCATACCAACGAGAATATTGGTAGAGAATAATAATCGTTTTCTATGTACAAGATGAGAATCGTTGTTATATATATGATAATTTTATAGAGAAAATGAAATACGCCATTTGAAGGAGGGAAAAAGCTTTCGTAATTTGACAGCTTACCCAACAGGTGGGCAGGGATATGGCCTGTGGTAGGAAACTTGTCTTCACCGTAGCGCTGGCGCAGTTTTCGTCTGACATAAGCATGCAGTTGTTGGTACAAAGGACGAATTTGTTCAAACAATTCGTGTACATCATTTTCGAAGGTTGGGCTCTCGTAGGCAGCTCGCCATGCCTCACCGTAGTCTTTGTAACCTGCCGCAAGAATATTATGGTCGTGCTGTATACACAGTTACACACAAAGCCGAAGGGTTCAAGCTCAGGGGACTGCGGAATCGTTAAAGTGAAATATCGTCGGGTAATTTCCATATCGCTGTATGCGCATTTTTTGCCTTTTTGAGTAAATGAGGATTGAAAGTCTGAAGAGTTGTGTAAAATCAGTGTTTTGTCCAATACGTTTCAAAGTCAACACTGATATTAAAATGCCCACGCAAAATACACCCAAAATGCCCTTATACATAATAGAATTAGGAGGGAGAGCACCACTTTCATGACAAAACATCAAAATCGGCAAAATGTCGCATACAACAAAATGGCAAATACCCCTGGATATACGCATTAACATTTGCCTATGACAGGTCTACTGTCAGTTGTACAAAGATCTCACGTTACATCTGGACAGAAACATCTACTCAACGCATGTCTAATGTCACTTTCACAACAGTCTCACGTTTCATCTACACAGGATCATCCTCTCATCTCATGACAAACAAAATCATCTCAAACAAAGGTTTCATGATTCACCTGCAAGAAAATATTTACTCCACCCATGTCTGGTGACACTGATCCCACAAAGGTATCGTGCTCCCTCTGTACATAAAATTAGTTTCAGAAATGATGGATTTGATTGAAAGTTTGTTTTTAATTGAAGGGCTTAAGTTTACATCGGGCCCAAATCACAAAAACCTAAAATTGAGATATGAATCAAAAAGTGTTTTTGGTAATCAAACTGAAACCTTCAGCTCTTCTGCGATGCCTCACTCTAATATTCAGTCTTCGGTGAATGCACAGAAGACAATGAACTCTCGGATCCTTATGCACAACTATATTGTATATATTTGGAGTTCAGGTGTACGTAAGAATGGCGTAGCGGTAATCCCGTCTGATGACGCGGACCAGCTAAATTATGTCTTACCTAAGCTGCCGACGGCCAAGTTCGACAATTCCACATATTTTATGAAATGTTGGCGTATTTTCCTGCCCGTGGCATTTCTCCATTGGATCCAAATGTCCAAAAGTTGGTCATAGTCCCGGGATTTGGCCAAGATACGATTGACATCTGGTCAGAAAAGATTAAATTGTGAAGTTATAGAGATCACTGGATCACGTGACGCCTAGACTATGTGACATGAGATCCGTACACTGATTGCTACAGCTTCTGCGAAAAAAGGGCACCACTGCTACTACCACATCTTCAGTGACAAGTCGTGATGCAACTCTGCAATTATTGTTACTATGTGACCATGTTATTTGCCTCAAATAATAAAAAAAAAAAACAATTTGAAATTATCTCTCACATTAACGGAATGTATCTCACAAAATAGATATCTTTAACAAGAAAACAGAGGAAATTGAAGGATAAAAGTAAGAGACTCCATGTCAATCGCTCAGGCTACATAGCTGTTGGTTCAAAACAAAATTTAAAACGTCCATGCAGGAATCATATACTCCCCTTTCGTTTTCTTGAAAAAAAAAAAACAACTTAAAGTTTTCGAACTCAGCAGTCCATTGCACTGCATGAAATCGATCACCTCTACCAAAGATCATCAGACGAAAGTGAACCACAGTTCAAAATATCTCTAGGTGGGTTGAACAGAGCGATCACTCAAAAACGTTCTTTTAAGACCTCTGGACAATGTTTGAAAAACAACAACGAAGTATCAGGAACAAATAATTAATTAGCGTCGAATTTTATCACCCAAGGGATCGAAAGAGTCAGAAATATTGAACAGGCACGAATTATGGAGAAAGCGCTCAAGTAAAGTGACACCTCATCCTACCTATGCTTTTGAACTGGAGTGGGTGGCTCAGGCTAGGGAAAAAAGGGTGGGGGGGGGGGGGGAGAGATTATAATGTAAATATATTGCCCGAAATTTTCGATTGTGGCTGACTAGGGTTCGTTTGGCGTGATTTTTTTCCGTACGAGCTTTAGCAAATTCAGAAGCGGGGCAGCAAGACACCCCCAAACACAGGACAGCTCCAACATATCCCGGGGATTTTCGGTGACGTTCAGAATCATATCAGGCGCAGTCCAGAGATTGCAGCACCCATGGCAGTCTTCGATAGGACAAGAAATCCCTTAAACGATGACCAGTGTTTGGTGGTGGGTTGCCATGCTGCCCCGCTCCTGAATTTGCTAAAGCTCGTACGGAAAAAAAAAAAATCACGCCTCCCGCTCACCAACCAACCTGGCTCCATGGGCATACAGCGATCGTTCAGGCAGATCTTGGCTTTCCCGTAAGTGGACTCCATTGTCGCTATAGTTGCTGACAGCTGAAAGAACCGGAAAACAACAAAAAATGCCTGAAGAGTGGTAGACGGATGAGTGGGAAGGAATGCACATCATGGGGATCTTTGCCTATCTTTCCTCAAACAGTTAATGGTAAAGAAAGTCACTGAGTGAAATACAAGTACAAATAGTTGTCAGAATCTCTTTGTCCCTATAATTTTTAATTGAGAAGTTTAAAAATAAGACCACTTTAAGCCTATTTTAAATTGAGAATTTTAAAAATAAGACAAAAACGATCATAACAGAGAATCTGGCGAATGTAAAACATAAGCATTAATAGAAATCGTTCATTAAGAGATTATGCTTCCAAAATAAAAGAATTAATCACTACATTAGCTTACCTTTTGTGCACATACCAATTTCCTTTGTACGCTGGGTGCAAAACGTGCACAGTTTACAGCTGGGGTCCCCAACCATGGGTGCGAGACGATATTTCAGACGATGCGGAAACTTGGTTTTGGAAATTTTAAAATTACAGTGTACATGACATCTTCAACCAGATATTACTTTTGTAGGAGGTGCAAGACGATGTTTCAGGGAATGCGGAAACTAGGTTTTGGAAATTTTAAAATTACAGTGTACATGACATCTTCAACCAGATATTACTTTTGTAGGAGGTGCAAGACGATGTTTCAGGGAATGCGGAAACTAGGTTTTGGAAATTTTAAAATTACAGTTTACATGACATCTTCAACCAGATATTACTTTTGTAGGAGGTGCAAGACGATGTTTCAGGGGATGCGGAAACTAGGTTTTGGAAATTTTAAAATTACAGTGTACATGACATCTTCAACCAGATATTACTTTTGTAGGAGGTGCAAGACGATGTTTCAGGGGATGCGGAAACTAGGTTTTGGAAATTTTAAAATTACAGTGTACATGCCATCTTCAACCAGATATTACTTTTGTAGGGGGTGCGAAAATATATCAGAAGTTTTCTAGGGGCACGGGGTATAGAAAAGGCTGGGAACCGCTGGTTGGGGCGGAACGTTGCCAGGACTGTCCGGTTTCTTTTGAACTAGGGCAACAGATCCAAATTTTAGTTTCATAGTGGGCCTCTCAATGTTAGACCTAGGGGTTAAAATGTTATAAGAGTAGGGTAAGATAACAAGAATTGCGTCGCTAGATCAGTGATAGAGTAAAGAAAAGAAAGAGTAGATCTATGGCTGGAATAAAGTTGCCGGGGTAAACATAGTCTTTTAAATATCTTCACACACACACACACACACACTTGGTCTGAAGAACGGGATTCTTGTTGAGTTGGCCGGCCGGATAAACCTCTTCGGCGGGCCGGACGGTGATTTCTGTACTGTGGGCCTCTGGACCCTAGGCAGAACAAGCCTGTTTTACACAAATTTCTCAACACTACAATTCTAACCTCTTTATATTTCTCCTCATCTTCTAGAGCTGCAGTGCCAATGTCTTTTATCTTGGACAATATTCTGGACACATTGGAGGACATCGCAGTCTCATTAAACTGAAGGGCTTTTTGTCGCATGTCAGATTGGAAAACGGCCATTTTAGACTTTGTTTCAACCTGCAATACACAATGATTCAAGGGAAAGAAAAATTATAACATTTGAGATGATTATTAAACTCGTGTGCCCAGACACAAACCGTCCTATCCACTGTTCTGAAAGACTATTTTTAGGGGACTACATGTATAGTACTGCTATGTTTTGTTCTTCCGCCACTAGAGATGGCCGGTGGATCAGCTGATGAGTGTAACTTCGAGATATGTCTAAGCGATTAAAATGCCTGCTAGTTGCATTGTAGTTGATTGTTACGACAGGGGTGGAAAGGATGGATCCAAGCTGGTCAGATTCCATACCATCCATGTAAACAAGGGAAAGGAAGTCAAAGAATTGACCCTAAGTTTCCCATTGAACATGTACACAAGTGCCATTGTTTACCTTACCGAACTACTTTTAGCTCGCCGCCGGTTGGTTCGTGGCTCCTCCCCAACGAATCAAAATCAACGCCACAATCGCCATGGTGATGCGCGGGCCTGGACAATAAAGATGGCGGATATGCACATTCTACCCATAGGCAGGGCAGGATTAAGATCTTTAGAAGCCCTAAGCACAAAGCTTTTAATTCTCCCATTAAACTGTTTATTAAATTGAAAAAAAATAACCCATAAAATCGTCTCCGTTCCCTAAAACTGTAGTAACTGGTTCTGACAACTTTTCAGGAGAAGCCAAAAAAACTGTCTAATTTTAGCACAACGGATCTGGTGACGATGACTTTTTGAAAGTTCGCTATTCGATTATTTTTGGGCTCAGGAGTCAGTCACCAAGATCATTCGATGCGGCTTTGAATGTAGTTGAACCTTAGAATTTTTGAGTTAAAGCAGTTTTAGGGAACGGTGTCGAAATAGAATTTTATAAATATTTTAATTCTTCCGTTTAATGTGGGGGCCTCTTTTTGTGGACACGTGTTTAGCTGCACCATTTGCAGTTTGGCATCATATGGTCCATGGTAAATCCGACAATGAAATATTTCTGGTGTGCCCCCCCCCCCTTCCCTTGATGCCCTAAGCACATGCTTATGTTGCTTAATGGTTAATCCAGTCCTGGCTATAGCTGAACAGTGGTAACAGAGTCATGGCAATTAAACATAAACATCACGTCAACATCATCATAATCACCATTATTAATATTATTATTACTGCAAGTATTCACTTTGCATTAATCGTACAAACCTCAGGTTAAAACTTTATTTCAATAGTTAATCACAACTTGCAAACAGCCAGCTTGACAAACTGAATACACTCATAAGGAATGAGATATAAGTTACAACGATGAAAAGACAAGGAATAAAAAAAATTGGATTGCTGGACAGCAGTGTCACAAGAAGACGATAAATATACTGAGTTAGGTTGGAAACAAATATGACTTGCCACATTGTTGTCATTTTTATCGGAGATATTTGTTTTTTGGCAGCAGTGTCACAAGAAGAGGATACAAAGAATGAGTTAGGAAGGAAACAGACAGAACTTGCCACTTTGTCATCATTTTCATCGGAGATATTTGTTTTGGCAGCCCAGTTGGCCAGTTCCACCGCATTGTAAAGTCGTTCCATTTCTCGGTCATAATCTTCCAGAAATTCAGTCGCTGCCGTCTCGTTATTAATGGTGCCTTCCGTTCCCTTGGTCCCTGGGGTATCACCGGCTTCACTGAGGCATAGTCGAGTGAGTTGGAAAGCCGTGAGTAGAAAGACGAGTGTCACCTTCATGATGTATTCAGGTACTTCTGAGAAAGGAAAAACACATGGTGCGAAGACACTTCGAATAAAAATAACTAACGAAAATTTTATGGAACGTGTTAACAACATCTTTTGAAATTATTTCGTTAACAGGTGTCTTTAAAAAAAAGAAAGAAAGAAAGAAAGAAAGTATACCATTAAATTGGCAATTCGTAAAACAGAAGAACGATTCTTCATCTTGCTCCACAAGTCAATCTCACAGTCAATCGACATGTGTCAGGCAATAGGCTGCAGAAAGCAGACGACAGACGACAGGCCATTATTATGCGATAGGCTACAAATAAAGAAAAAATGCAGAAGACAGATGATGGACAAAAGATGATAGGTTACAAAGGAAAAAGATCGGGCAAAGGCTAGGAACAAAAGACGTTTAGTCTGCAAAGAGCAGACTACGAGTGACAAACAACAGATGATAGGTTCTTGAGAGAAAAGGTCCAGCAACATACAACAGACTATAGGTTATTAAAAGCAGACGACGACCGACAGATAATAGATGGTAAAGTATGGACAGCCGACGAAAGGCAATAGGAGAAGTTTAGCCAACAGGCTTTGATCCACAGATAACAGACTCTAAACAATAGAAAACTGTCAGTAGAACCGCTAGTAGAATCAGGCTGATGAAAATTGTGCATATGGTGGTAAAGGCAAAAAAACTTTGCATAGTTGTTGTACGTTGGCATGCAAAGAATTTTAGATATAGAACCACCCCACCAGGTGATCCTGACCATCGTCAAAATGACCTCTGATTTTCTTGGTATTTCTTTGTATTCTGAATGACATCGATCCAGAGCTGGAAAATGTGAGAAAAGGGGCATTTTTTCTTTTTTAAAATTTGAATAAGCACAGTGATGCTCAACAGTCCTTTTGTTATGACGATTTAACTTTCCATAGTGACCCTCAAATTGACTCATGGCCATTACGACACCAAAGCTGTGAATCATTGATATTTTCCGCATGCGATATCAAGATCTGAAATTGAAAATGAGTAGTATGTGCTCATACATAATGTTACGATTGATATTGTGCCATAATGTTGGTAGATATGTTAATGAGGTCTTGATTTGCTATTTCTGAAAATGGATCTTTGAAACCTTCAAACACATCCGGGCGTACCGACGGAAACTTTTTCTTGGCTTCGTGGTGTTCGTCTCTGATCTGTCGTAAATTAAAGCAAACGTATGTTAGTCTGTGTGTTTGCAAACAAATACTGGCTCATACAGGTCGGATTTACATGAAATTTTGAAGATACCTTCCATTCGCCCTCCACACGGTTCTTATTTACATTTGAAGTCTCCAAATGGTGGGGAAGTATTGCTTCTTTTTTTTTAGTTTGCATGGTGTCGCTAACTTTTTGTCTCCGATTCCTTTCTTTTTTTCGCGAGCACATGACCCGTGACGTCAATACTCCCTGAAGTCTGATTTGAACTATTCTGCATGCTCGCAGCAAAATTTACAACCCAGATTTTTCTGTCCGATTCGGTCATTTTAGGGGATTAAAAAAAAACAAAAAAACTTTGCAGTTAATGTTAGCAAATTCCTACCCAGGGTCAGTCATTGAAGACTGTTGGTTATCACCTAATGGAATCAAGCTTCTCTCACGGGGTCAGCTCAATGTTGGATGTTCAAGAGTTGCAAATATTCTTCCTCACTCCCAAGAATGCTATATTATACTCTGTTGCCCTACAATGATCTCAAATTGATTGTGATAGTTCAATTTAATGGTTTTTATATTTTACTCCAATCAATGTTTTATTCATTAAAAGTCGTTTTTATTTATAATTCTAAAACCTTAGTTGTATGGGCCTGAGGCCTGAGTAGCCCTTCGTGAGAGCAAGCTTTGGAGTCCGCGTGTAGAGCGGCTTTTATGTTTGTCTATGGGATCTAATTGAATGGTTTTTGCTACTGTGTTTTTGTGGTGTCTTCCAGCAATTAATCAATTCTAATTTTGATGCAGTACTGAAAACAGATACGTGAATAGCACAACAACAATCATTCTAGCTGACCTGGTGGGAAATTTACAATATTTTCTTGAATTTGTATCGAAATATCCCTGTCATGACAGTACCTGGCATTTGGCCTAAATTTTTGACCGACAGAGTGTACAAAACTAAAATTACATGTACATAGGATATTTCTGAACCTGAGAGCTACGCCATCAAGCAAGATCGATCCCCAAACTTCATAGAATATCGAGCTAAGTGGAGTATTGAGGTCCTTATTTTGGAAGGATCTCTGCACTGAGCATTTGCACCTTCGAGCTAAGTGGCACGTTCGCCGGCGATTTTATATCGATAGTTTGGATAGTTTTCCACCTTGTGTTAAAGAACTTTAACATAAATACAAACGTAAACAGTTTAATTTTATGCCAAATAAAGTAATATCACACAGGGGTATATCCATCCTACTATTCTTGATTGAAAGATTGTCGAGAATCAAGTCGAATAGTTGCCGAGCGAAGCGTAATACATGTAGTACTAAACGCTACAGTCTACAAACTGAAGTCAAGACTTAAAAACACTGGCTAGGTCAGGTGCCTGTTATTTTTTGTGTCATTATTTCAAAGCGATTCCATTTCTTAATGTCTTCAAACTGTCTGGAAATAGAAGTGTCAACTTTCAACGGTTCCTGTCACGTTATTTGAGAGCTTTCAGAGTGGTTATATAACACATTTGGTATATTCTGGAGTGCATGTACTCTAGTCACACAAAAGAATTTGGTGCCTTTACCACAATTTGCACAGCTGAAAGACTTTTTACTCCCAACAGACTCTTTTACGTACCTTCAGCGCCGGCAGTCACAAAAAGTATGACTAAATATTGAGGGCTGGTCAGAAACACGTGCACCCCCTAGGCAGGCGGATTCGATTACATCTCCCTATCATAATTTTTTTTTTTATGGCGTAGTGATGGATAAAGGTTAGCCGTTAAGCTGGATTTCCATGTGCAAGGAAACGGAAACGGCAAAGTACACGTCAAAAACTCTCCAAGTTAGTGAAATAGAAGAATTGTTTTCATGTGTACGGAAACGCCGTATCCGTACACATGAAAAACACTCTTTCTTTTTACTACTCGGTGGATTTTTGACGTTTCAGTTTCCGTAGACGTGAAAACATTGCCGTTAGTGTTTCTGCATTTTAACTCTCCTCTTTTACTGAAACACCAACGGCTTCTGTCCTACCAGCCCTCTAGTTAATTATAGAGAAATACTTCCAACTCATCATTCTCCCTGACATACAATTGTGTCTGGGGCCCTGTTGACATCAGTATGGGTCTCTGGGCAGAACAATAGGATACTTTTTCTCGTTTTAAAACCAATGTAAATTATCATAGATGGAGCTCCTAGGCAACTTCCCAATGTGCCCATGCGTTAAGACGGCCCTGATAGTTTCACATTGACTATAGCCCCACCCACACCGACCGTATACACCCATCCATTTTTTTTATGTCTTCACCTTATGCAATAGTTTCATTACACTGATTTTTTGTGAGGGGGCCAAAGATCCTTGTTGTAGGCTATACTCATAACAGGAAACTAAGTTAGATTTTACGGTATTCCGGAAGATCTTGTAAAATTCTGCTGTTAAACAATCAACATAACAAATTCATCGAATTCAACAACTGGAATCGCCCATGTGCCTTTACCTAGTATATTAAATTTTAAGTCTAATTATTGGTTTATTTACATATCTGTTGAGGGTGCTACAGTACAAAACAAACTAGGAACTTCAGCACTCCACTGACTGATTGGCCTCACTCAAGTACCAGTCATCTACAGCCAAAAACAATAAGAGGTTCCTCTGAGAACTCTGAAGGTCTCGCCACTGTTAATCTTCGTTTTTAGGCCGGTTGCGATCTAAGCTCCCGGACTTCTGGATCAGTCTCGCTTACTGTCTTTTCAGAGTTAATAGGGGATTTTTTTCTTTTAATATCAAATTTGCAGATACTGGAAATTTAAAGTCCTATCAGCGTTATTGCCATCATGCGTTATCTACATGTCTGATTCTTGCTGATGCACAGCTAGTGAGAAATAAAAACTTTAGACTTATACATCAAGTCACGATTGTGCCCCTAAATATGTGCTAACTTGCTCTCTGCCTACATAATTTGTATTCGTATTTTAACTACTCTTTTCCAAAAAACTAGATGATAATAAATATTGTCCTGCATGGTCACGCCTTTTTCGGATTTGATATTCGCTTTAAAAATGTTAATACCATCCAGTTTCTTTCATTAAAAAAAAGTGGGAAGATCTTTCTAATCTGCACTCCCATCTCTGGTCAGACCTACTGCCCATTCAAATTATCTTTCAGATTTTTCAGATTCATCGTTATTAAACCCACTTTATCTTCCAAGACACACATTGTGTGTCCATTTTATTATTTTAAATGCCCTCTAGTTTGTATACTTTCTCCGCCAAATAGAGCTGAAGATTTTGCGATTTAATTGACTGAGAACACTTTCAGATATTCCTATCCATTGCATTGCGTAAATACATTGTGATGTGAGGAAGGTTTTGGCAATAAGTATGTTGCCCTGGATAGATAATTCTGTTTTGACCACAGGTGTAAGTGTCTATCAGTATTATCAATTACACGTTTTCCTGTTTTCTTCTAAGTCACCGGCTGAAGCTCCGGTCTGGAAAGAAATTCCTAACATTTTAACTTGTCCTGTCTTCTGAATACTTTCAATGTTAAATTTGAAGAAACTAGTGCTACTTGCAGGCATAATGCTTGACTTATGCAAAATTAGAGCTAATCTTGGAAAGAATGGGGGTGTTTTTATATTGCTAAGACTTCCCTAAAATGTATTCATCTTTCTTTAATAGCGTAGTGTCATCCAGATATTGCAACATTTTTAATGGCTTCTGGAATAGGCTTCACCAAATTTACCGAAAATTCTCAAATTCCGTGACCTTAACCTTGCTCTTAAATGAGACAAACATTGTATTTCGTACTAGACAATTGATATGAGCAGTCTGAGCTTTACTCATGGCCAGCTGTTTGCCTCACCTTCTCCACTCACCACTCTATTTGACGGCTGACCTACATTCAACCACCTGGGTTTTCCCCAACATCTTGGTTTCTACTATTGGGAGCCCTTTTATTTCTTTTGTCTATTTAATTTTGAGTGCCAGCAACTCTGCTACTGGGAAATAGGTCAGAGGCGACACTGGGCAGCCTTGTCTGATGCCTTTTCTAAGTTAAAGAAGTTGGTCGACCAGCCTCCATTATTAACGCAGCATTTGGCTCCATGCAATATCACTCTAAGTCTAATCCATGATGTGAAAGTTTCTTTGAAACCAAAGATCCTTAATGCATAAAAAGATATTTATTGAGGGGGGCCGGGGAGGGGGGGGTGAAGAAGCCCAATAGTAGACTGCTTCACGCGAGAGAGACGTCTTTGCTGTAGACAACTGCCGACAAATAGTAGATACATTTAGGGCAACAATTGTGCATTTTCGTGGTAAAGGCAACAAATTTTGCATATATCTAGTTGTTGCTGATGGGCATACAAATTATTATGGATATAGAACCACCTCAGCAGATGACCTTGACTACCTCAAAATGACCACTTTTGTATTTCTTTGTATTCTAAACGACATCTATTCAGGGATATAAAAAATTGAAAGTAATGGGAAATTTTGATTTTTTAAAATTTTAAAAGGTGCGGTGAGGCTGATCATGCCTTTTGTGATGGCCATTTAATTTTCCATAGCGACCTTCAAACTGACATATTTTCCATATCCCATATTCCACAGTGTTAGTAGATATGTTACTGAGGCCTTTTTTGCCGTTTCTGAAAACTGATTTCTGAATTCTTCAAACACATCCAGGATACTGACTGAAAATTCTGCATGGCTTCGTGGTGTTCTTCGAGCTTCTGTGAAACATAACTGGATGATGTGTGCCACGTATCTTTGTGGTATCTTCCATAAATAAGTCACTTCTTATAATATCGATGCAATGCTGAAAACAGATATATGAATGGCACAATATCAGGGAAATCTTCAATAGTTTCTTGGGTTGTATCCAAATATCCGTGTCATGACATGACCAAGCACTAAATTTTATCCCCGTGAAAGTGTACAAAACTAAAATTACGCGGGATAATTTATCAACGTCAGAGCTAGGTCATAGAACAAGATCGATACCCACTCGTCACTGAACATCGGGCTAAGTGACATCAGAGAGTATAGATGTATAGAGAGATCTCACTTCCGCCAAATCGCGAAACTAGGTCGCTGCGGTAAACAAGAAATTGAAGAATTGAAAGAGACCGTCTTCACCAAAGATAGTGTGCATATCTGTTTATTGTGGTTTGTTCATGTTTTTGGGCTGACTGAAACTATTTAGAGCCGTTTGTAAGTTCTTACTCCCCGTGGAAATGTACAAACCGGTTTTGTTTACCGCAGCGACCTACTTTCCGCTCCATGCTAACAATGGTTTCGCGGAGCCTCCCGTGTCTCGCAGTGCAAATCGACCAATAGTGAAACCTCTCTATACATCTATACTCTCTGGTGACATGTTCGCAGCCGATTTTATGTGGGTAGCTTACGAGCTTGTGCTAAAGAACATTTATATATAATTCTAACCTCGGGAAGCTTAAGTTCACGCTAACGAACTAATATGAAATAGCAATGTATTCATGCTGCTATTCTTGATTCAAAGAGTATCGAGAAACAAGTCCACTTGGTGCAGAACGAAGCCTAGTACTGTACTCTGCAGTATACAGACTGAAGTTAATACCTGAAAAATGTTGGCTAGATTACGCTGTATATCATTTATGTCCTTATTTCAAAGCGTTTCCATTTCTTAATCTCTTCAAAGGGTCTGGAAGTGGAGACTTTTTAAAAAAAATATCATGCGATATAACTGTTTAAATGGAGGGGGTTGATGGGGAGGGTGTAGCCTACTGTTACATTTTAAACAAAAATAAACAATACATTGATAACAACATCATTAGCCAATGACGCACTCGAACTGATAATGTAACTTTGATTTTTTGCTAGGCCATTACATAATTACGCAGAGATCCAGATTTGAATGCTTCAGAACGATAAATTAAACAAACTAAAATATGGCCATGGCCCAAAAAGAAGAAAACATGTCGCTCACAAAGCCGAGTATTGGAAACAATAAAATTCAAACTTTTAAAAGAAATGAAAAGGCAACTTTTTGTTTTTTTAAATTCATTGTATAGTTTTGTTGTTGTTGACGGCGTTGATGATGTTGCTGTTGTTGTTGTTCTTAACGCGGGGCATTGTGACAATTTTTTTTTTCTACAGTTTTAGCCGTTTTCCAAACCATGCTGCCATCCCACAGGTTTGGTGTTTTGTTTTTTTAAACTAAACGACCGCGTTTACAATGGTTAACAGAAATGGTTTTTGAACTAGGAAGAACGGATCCTTTCATTCTGCTCCAAACATCCAGACGGTATTTTGATGACACTGTGCTACCTGTGCAGACTTGTGTAGTGCGTAGGTTTGGCCGTTTTTCTGTTTTGCACATGCCCACAAACAATTTTCTGTCAACTTTTAATGGTTCCTGTGTCGTTATCTGAGATCTCTCAGAGTGTTTCTATATCACATTTTGTATATTTTGAAGTACTCTATTCATATAGCAAGAGATGGAGGGTCATGATCGCCAACGCCTGCCGGCTGGGCACTTACTTATGATGATTCATATGGAAAAAAAAACCAACCAGAATGACTCTTCTAAAATATCCTGTCCTCTTGTTTCGTTCTGCATATTCTAAAATGCCATAACACTGTTTGAATAAATGCACTGCTCTGCGATGTTTCATAAACCCTAACTGGGTGTCTAAAATCAATAATGGGAGCACTTGTTCAGCCCCTCTGCTAATACCAGAGAGCTTGTATTTATAGAGAGAGCTCACTTCCTCCAAACCGCGAAACTAGCTCGCTGCGGTAAACAAGAATTGAAAGAGACCTCCTTCACCAAGGATGGCGTACATTATTTATCTGTTTACTGTCGTTTGTTCATATTTTTGGGTAATTGATACTATTTAGAGCCGTTTGTAAGCTCATACGCCAAGTGGAAATGCATAAACGGGTACTGTTTACCGCAGCGACCTACTTTCCGCTCCTTGCTAACATTGGTTTCGCGGCGCCTCACGTGTCTCGCAGTGCAAATCGACCAACAATGAAACCTCTCTATACCTATATAGTCTCTGCTAATACTTAAGCAAAGATTTTGTAGTCTACATTTGAGACTGATATTGATCTCCAGTTTTCAAAAGCATTTGTTGTAAGACTTTACCTTTAAGCAATAATGCCATTACACTGATTTTTTTTCTAATGAGGGTGCCAATGTTCCTTGTTTTTAAATTATATTCATAACAGGATACCAAGTCAGAATTTAATTAATTCCAGAAAATTTTGTGAAATTCTACTGTTAAACCATCAATTCCTCGAGCTGAATTATTTTTGAGTCCCTTCAAACATTTGCCAATTTGGTCTATGGTGACAACTTGTTCCCAGATACTAGTCCCTTTCTCGTTAAATTTTGTTATTAACATATCGGCGTATAATGTACTTACTTGTTGTGTCTTGCTGAGTCTTTCTTCTTATACTTTTGACAAATACTTGTGAAATTCGCCTTAAATCCCCTGTTGAATGCTGACTATCCGTTTATAGATTTGTTATCAAATTTTGCCTCTTTCGAGCTTTCTCTAAGCCTAGATAGAAAATACGCCGCCCCCCTCTCACTTTGCTCAATCCATTTGACACTAGCGTATAGCTCCATTTGCTGCACCATTTCTAACTCTGTCTCAGTTTACCCAATCTCTTTAAGTATTCCGTTTGTATTGCCTGTCAAGGCTATCATTTTCTCCATATCATTAACTGGTTGTTCTAATCGGCCATTGCTATCGTTTCTCTTTAGCGTTTTTTTACTACTTAATATAGCTATTTCTTTCATTTTTAATTTAATGGCTTCCCACCTCTCATGAGGATTTATTTGCTGATTCCTTGAGATCTCCCTAATGTAAGTTTTCATTTTCTGTGTGAAATATACATATCCTAACATAATATTATTATTGTTATTGAACTTATAGTAGGATTGACCCCTTGGAAATTTGATATTTCTCAATAGAGAACCACCTTTCTGCGGTCTGTCGTTGTACTGAAAATATTTTGGAATTCGTTACTTTCCAAATTATTTCGTTATCAACAAAAATATAGTCCAGCTTGCTCGCTGCGAATGGTATGTTCCGTTTCCATGTACGTTCTTTAGACATGAGATTAAAATAATATTCTTCAGGTATACATGAGATTATTAGATGAAACAAAATGGTTAAAGCTGCCACTGTTTGCTTAGGGTGTGGTTCCCTCTCAATAATATATTCAGGGTGGTTATTACTATATCAAAATCACCAGCCAGTACAATAATCAAATCCGGTTTAAAAATTGGTGTGTCATCTAACCTAGATGTCTTAGAAATTTTATTTTAGACAATTAGCTATCAACAGGTGCATAGACATTTATAATAAGATAAGATCTATTCTCTTTCGTGACTAAAACCACCAGGGTACTTTCATTCCCAAATAATTTTTCTATAATTTTAATAATAATTTTTCTCTGTTTTTAAACCCAGCAATGTAATTAAATTACTACTGTTTTTAGTGCCAGAACAACTGAAAAATTGACATGGCCCCTGTTTTCTCTATTCACCCTCATCATCGAGAATTACATACGCTTCTTGCAAGCATATGATATCAAGTTGTTTACTTTCTATATAATCCACCCATCTGTCCATCTATCAAGCTAGAGAAAGGTGAGGCGATTAGAAGCTAATGCTCAGAAAGGCGGGAGTGAAAGAAAGAAGAAAATCAAATGTCTGGGGTGGAGGTTGAACACATAATGTCTGCCGCCTTGCTAGGAAAAAACGATCTATCTATCTGTCTGTTATCTATCTATCTATCTATCTATCTATCTATCTATCTATCTATCTATCTATCTATCTATCTATCTATCTATCTATCTATCTATCTATCTATCTATCTATCTATCTATCTATCTATCTATCTATCTATCTATCTATCTATCTATTTGTCTGTCTGTCTGTCGGCCTGTAGGTCTCTGTCAGTCTACCTGTCTATCTGTCGATCTGTCTGTCTGTCTGTCCATTTCTTTGTAATGCTCTTTATCTCAAGTGTCAAGATTTAATATAGTGGCCTAAGATTAATATTCCCCTATTGAATAAACCCAATTAGTGTACTGTATTGGCCTAATTTTGACGTTAGAAGAGTGAAAGATGGAATGACAGGATGGCGTAGATATAGAAATAGTAAAGAGGATATCGCTGATGTTTTTATTGATAGACGAGAGCAAGTCAGCGGGAATATAGGGTATGGAGAAGATAGTGAATACTCAGATAAAAGATAATAGGGCATTAATGAAAAGTGACGCCGCGTGTTGTAATTGTAGTGGGGACTATATAAACGTGACGTCAGTTGGCGTATTAATCAGTAAGGCAGAAAAGAGCAGTTAATATACGGCTGCGGGGGGAAACTACTTTTTAAAACAGTCCAAGCAGGCTATCCTACTGCGAAGGAGACAGTGTGATTCTACTTGAACGAATCGTTTACCCACGATATGACTAGATGTGGATCTAGTCATTTAGATCTAAGAATATGGCTGTTTTGGAAAAAACAAAGCTATTGTTGATTTCCCTGATTCTTATGAATGAGGGTTAATGGTGAGTTCACCATCAATTTAATTGTTTGATCAAGCACATGATGTGACTACTAGATCTAATCTAAGATGAGGCGTGAGTGATTATCCAGAGGAGAGAAGATGTTCCACCAAGAAGGAGTGTGTGAGGAATTGAAGATGCATAGTTAAAAACTTCAGCTAGAGCTACTACTACATTTAATGTATAAGATATAACTGTGATTGAATTGTCTGGGTGAGGCTGGGAGTTGCCAGCCCATCCTAGAGTTATGTTTAACTGTGCCGACGTCACCTTGGCGAGCTAGGCCAGCTATAAATTTAAATATATGAGATGGTCTGATGTCTCCAGAGACTATGTCAATTGTAATACAGTAAACAGTCCAGATCATGGAAATAGAAATAATTAGTTAGATAATTAGCTAGAATTGAAGTTAAAGGATATTATGGGAAACCTAGATCTAGACTTATAATGAAGTACTATTGATGTTGGATTTTATGAAGTTGATTTTCATCCTTACTACATGAATAGATCTAGTCGAAATTGTTAGGGAACTAGCGTAATTAAAGTGTGGCCCTGCAGGCCTGATTGGTGAAATTTATTCAGTTTGTTTTTTAGTATTTGGCGTGGTCTGGGAGTGAGGGTTAAATTCTAGTATTAAAAATATGCAGTCACACATACATCCCAAAATAACATTAATACCAACACTTCCATCCATAACATCAAGCACATGCATTTTCTGACCCCCCGCCCCCAAATACAAACCAAAAAAAATCTCAAAAGGTAAGATAGTAACCTAGAGTTCTTGGTAATTATTCGTATTTCCTGAAGTAAAAACAAAACAAATGCAGTTTGGGCTCATAAAACATGATATTTGTCAAGCCCACACACCACTTCACACAGATGTGTGTGAGGTTATCTGTGTCATTTGCCAAGTACCATCCAATAACTCTTCAAACCTTCTGGGAAATTAGAACTAGATCCTCTCTGTAATTCAAGTATTGCCGCTGTTTACTGGAACATTCGGCTAAGATCTACAGCAGGGTTTCGCAAGCTGGGGTGCACGCCGCGCCTGGCATTAGTGGCAATATTTTGGTGAGGTGTAGGACTTCGGAATGGGGCGTGGGGATTTTTTATAGGAATCTTATTTCATAGTGTATTTTGACTGTATAATCAAATTATTGTTTGTTTATGTTAGTTTATCAAATTATTGTTTGTTAGGGGTTCCCTCGTTTAGCTCCGTTTAAAACATCGAATTTCACAGGTACACGACGTCAATGGTTATGCTAACCAAGCCGGATAAACGCATTCTTGATCGTTCGATTCAAGCGATTCACCCAGCGGCGAATGCATGGGAGACATAAACTTATTGTTACAAAGCCTAAAACAGAAAAAATCGAATTTTGTTCATGGTTTCAATTATCTAGACC